>CM074725.1:114775051-114845051 GCA_037306005.1 Rhinophrynus dorsalis
TTTATTGCCCAGTACTTTCCCCACTATTGATAACCTGGGGCAAGGTTTATTAGATCCTGTTGTGGCTAATACTACCGTTGCAGACTCAAAAGCGTTGTCCTGTGATGTCCTCCTCAGAGGGAACGTGGTGAAAGGAGGAAGTGTAGAAAGGAGAGAGCTGTGTTCACGCCTCTGCCCTTTACTGCTTCAGGAAGGAATCCAATAACCGGGATGTGTGTGTTCTAGGAATGGAATGCACGCTAGATTTAAAGCTTGTGGAGGAAGCATGCAGGTAGGATTCTATATAATTTTAATAATAAAGTTTCGTGTTTTTATATATTTTGACGTTACTTTATGCTCCCTGTAAGCATGTCTAATCCATCTAAATCTACCTCATCCAAGGAGAAATCAGATAATGCCCCCACTAAAGACTTAGCAGGCCAGGAAGTTAAGCCCCAAAGGCCAAGAATTGGTCAGGATGTGACAAGTAGATTGCAGTAGAAGGATCTGAATTATGCCAAGAGTTCTTAATTTAAAAAAAAAAAAAAAAAAAAAAAAAAAAAAAAAAAAAAAAAATGATGCCAGTTTTCCGGTACACCACTCTATTACCTCCATGGTCCAAGAAAAATGGAAAAAGGCAGAGGGAAGATCATTAACTACAAAGCTATTTTCAAGGATGAGCCCTTTGAAGAAAAAGATGTGGTTCATGGTTTCCCGCAGATCCCTACCTGGCACATACCATCATTTCCCCACTACATATTCTAATGCTCCCTTAAGAATCCAAATGGAAAAGAAAATGGAGTCCATCTTAAAATCAATATGCTCTGATTGAAGATCATATCAAAGTAGCCACAAGCCTTAGCCTCAGTGACTAGAACGATGTGTATTTGGCTTAGTTCTTTGGAAGAAGAAATTGAGTCATCCGTTTCTAGATCAAAATTATTAAAGGATGTAGCTGTAATAAAGAAAGCTAACTGTTTCTTGTGTGATGCATCCCTAGATTCAGTCAGACTAGCTGGAAAAACATCAGCACTATCAGTTTCTCTCAGAAGGGCACTATTGTTAAGGTCCTGGGGAGCTGATGGCTCTTCAAAAAACTAGTTAATCACCTTGTCTTTCAAGGGAGATATGCTGTTTGGAGATCAGTTAGAGGAACTAATAAAGAAAGTATCAGTGTTTTCTTGCCTCAAGAGAAAAGAATAAGAACATCTCCCAGTAGGTATCAGAGTAGACAGTTTGAGAATAGGAAACAATCCACAGGACAAAAAAGTTGTTGGTGGGCATATGCTACAAACCACCAAATATCGATGACAATGATGAGGCCCAACTGCTATTGCAAATGAGGAAAGCTGCCCAGTTTGGGCATACTATAATTATGGGAGATTTTAATTATCCAGATATCAACTGGAAAAATGAGACCTGTCAGAGTGCTAAGGGTAGCAGGTTTTTGAACACGCTTCATGAAAGCTACATGTCACAAATGGTGGGAGCGCCGACAATAAATAACAATGTATTGGACCTAGTGATCACTAATAACACAGAAATGGTATCCAATATTAAGGTAAGAGAACATTTGGGAAACAGTGATCACAACATGGTTACATTTGAGATCTGTCTGGCAAAGCAACAATGTATAGGTTCAACCAAAACTCTTAATTTTAAAAAAGCAAACTTCAAATTGTTAAGGGCCTCAATGCAACACATAGACTGGGATATGTTATTTAAAGGCAAAAATACTGAGGAAAAATGGTCAGAATTCAAATTTAGGTTGCAGAAATGTACCCAACTGTATATACCAATGGGGAACAAGTGCAAAAGAAGTAAGTCACAGCCAATGTGGTTAACTGCACATGTAAAGAAGGAAATGGCAAGGAAAAAAAAGCATTCAAATTATTTAAGTCAGAAGGAACTGAACAATCTTTCTTAAAATACAGGGAGAGCAACAAAGATTGCAAAAAGGCAATTAGGGTAGCAAAAATAGATAATGAAACTCGAATTGCAAGGGAAAGCAAGACTAATCCAAAAAAGTTTTTTAAATATATAAATAGCAAAAAACTTAAGAGGGAGTGCATTGGACCATTCAAAAATGAGATGGGTGAGTTGGTTAGTGAGGATAAGGAAAAGGCTGATGTTTTAAACACTTTCTTTGCATCAGTATATACAAGGGAGCAAGGAATGGTAGAAGAGCCTCCGCAAGTATCAAATAAAACAATACAATTAATAGATATTGGGTTAACTCAAGGAGATGTCATGGGAAGACTGAACAAAATTAAGACCGACAAAGCACCGGGTCCTGATGGTATACATCCAAGGGTTCTTCAGGAACTCAGTGCAGTGTTAGCAAAACCCCTATATTTACTCTTTAAAGATTCTATTACCACAGGCTCAGTGCCACAGGATTGGCGAAGAGCTAACATAGTGCCTCTATTTAAGAAGGGAACTAAAACAGAACCTGGGAATTATAGACCAGTGAGTTTGACCTCTGTAGTGGGAAAACTATTAGAAGGCATAATAAGGGACTATATTCAGGATTACAACACAAAAAATAAGATCATTAGCACGAATCAACATGGTTTTATGAAGAATAGGTCATGCCAAACTAATCTTTTCAGCTTCTATGAGGAGGTAAGCAGCAACCTTGACAATGGCAAGGCAGTAGATGTAGTATATCTAGACTTTGCAAAGGCATTTGATACAGTACCACACAGAAGGCTGGTGTATAAAATAAGGAAATTGGGGCTAGGAGATAACCTTTGCAATTGGATACAAAACTGGTTGAAGGATAGGGAACAGTGTGTGGTTGTAAATGGAAAATTCTCCAGTATAGTTAAAGTGGAGAGTGGAGTACCTCAGGGTTCAGTATTGGGTCCGCTGCTTTTTAACATGTTTATAAATGACCTGGAAATAGATATAGAAAGCAAAATATCAATATTTGCAGATGATACTAAATTATGCAAAGTCATTAATTCAGAACAGGATATTTTCTCTCTACAGAGGGACTTACATACAATGTCAGATTGGGCAAACATGTGGAATATGAAGTTTAATGTGGGGAAGTGTAAAGTCATGCATTTGGGAGGAAACAATCCCAAGGCTACTTATAAACTTAATGGAATCATTTTAGGTGACTCGTTGCTAGAAAAAGACCTGGGTATCCTTGTCAACTACAAACTTGGAAACAGTGACCAGTGTCAAACAGCAGTAGCAAAGGCAAACAAAGTCCTGTCTTGCATAAAAAGAGGTATTGAAGCAAGAGTGGATAACATTATTTTGCCATTATACAAATCATTGGTAAGACCTCACCTTGAGTATGCAGTGCAATTTTGGGCACCGGTTCTGAAAAAGGATATACTAGAACTAGAGAGGGTACAGCGGAGAACAACAAAATTAATTAAGGGAATGGAGGACTTGACATATGAGGAACGACTAAACAAACTTGGTTTATTTACTCTAGAGAAAAGACGACTAAGAGGAGACCTTATCACATTGTACAAGTATATGAGAGGTCAATACAAGGATCTCTGCGGTGAGCTATTTATTCCAAGGCCTGCTCAGGTGACCAGGGGACACCTCTTGAGATTAGAGGAAAGGAGGTTTAAACTTCAGCAGAGGAAGGGTTTTTTTACTGTAAGGTCTGTCAAATTGTGGAATTCATTGCCCAGGGAGGTAGTTATGGCAGATACAATGGACACATTTAAGAGAAAATTAGATACATTTCTTTCAAAAGGGAACATACAGAGTTATACTGTTTATCAGTAGGCAGATCAGGAAGGTCTGATAAAGACTAATTTAATTGGTAGCAGGAAAGCTATAAAATTCTTAGTTACTGAGGTATGAAGCGAAGGTTGAACTTGATGGACTTGTGTCTTTTTTCAACCTAATTTACTATGTTACTATGTAACCAATGGAACTTTTCATGAAGGATTTTCCTAGAAAATGCATATTAAAAAAGAATTCTGATGGTCAGCGGACTGTCTCCAGAGCAGGTAGGAGGTTGCCTGAAGATATTTCGACATCATTGGAAAACATCAGACAAATGGGTATGCTAAAGTCTGGAGACAGGATATCCACTAGAATTCAACAGGCCGCCTCCAATAATCACTTTCAGATAGTCCAAAATGCGCAAAAACAAACAGAAGATGAAAATCTTCAAAAACGAGGTTTAGCAGTTAATTCAGAAGGGAGTGGTAGTCCAGCATCTAGCAGACCTGGGGTGGCTGATCAACAAACGGAAGAGTCAGCTTTATCCATCCCAAGACCTAATCTTCTTATGGATGAGCATAAACACAAAAGAAACTATGGTCACACTGTCTTCTCTCAGTAGAGAGAATACAAGGTATCGTAAGGAGAGTAGTAAAATTCAGAAAATAAAAATTCCACATAGCCAATTTATTCATGCAATGTCTGGGGTAATGACATCAGCAATCCAGGTGATTCCATGGGCACCCTTCCACTCAAGACCTCTACAGTCTAACTTCCTCAAAAACTGGAACCATCATCAACAGGATCAACTTCAAATAATTAATTTATGCAGAGAAGTAAAAAAGGAATTACAGTGGTGGATAAAAGTCACTTACAGAATGTAACATCACTGTCAGATCAAAACTGGGAAATAATAAATATGGATGCCAGACCTGTAGGCTGGGGGGACATATGGGGAAACAAGATAATCCAGGACATATGGTCGCCAAAAGACAGACAACTACACATCAACATCCTGGGAATCAGGGCAGTATGAAACACTATTAAACTTCCAAGAACACCTAAAAAAGAGAGGCTGTTCATATTCAATCGGACAACCTGATAACACTCCAATATAACAAATAAAAAAATCAAGGAGGAACTAGGAGTCCAGTACTGAAAAGGGAAGTAGGATTAATCTTTCAGTGAGCAGAAAAGCATTTGATGGCCCTATCAGCTTTGCACATTTCAGGGAAGCAAATCATTCAAGCGGATTATTTAAGCAAAAATGCCCTGAAATAATCCTGGAACTTCTCTCTGGTATATGCCTTCCCTCCAGTACCTCTAATGTGAGAAGTCCTGAGAAAGATGAAGCCAGAGATCATCCTAATTGCACCAGCTTGGCGAAGGAGAAGCTGGTATGTGGAACAGGTGACATTATCAAACTCCAGACCTTGGCCTCTTCCGAACAAGCAAGACCTGGTTCAGGGATCAGTGTATCATCAGAACCCAAGTTTCTTCCACTTGACAGCTTGGAGGCTGAGCGGCAAAACTTAAAATTGCAGGGTTGCTCAGAGGAAGTAGCTAATAATAGTTATTTCAGGAAGAAAAATGTGATGGTGTATTCAGAATTACATAGCTAGACACTTTCTCTATGGGACTCAGTCCAGTATTGCTGAAGATACAAATTTCATCCCTTTGTGCATTATTTGTTAAACATTGGGCAGAAGAAGATTTTAGTAAAATTCTTCATCAGGGCAGTCGAGAAAAGCAGGCCTAGAATAAGAGAAATAGTACCTTCTTGGGACCTGAATATAGTATTGAACCATTTGATAGTCTCATCTCTGGACCTGTACATAATACATCAAATATCTTTACGACATTTAACCTGGAAAACAGTTTTTTTTTTTGTTTTTTTTAATTGCTATTACCTCTGCAAAAAGAATTAACAAACGTCAGGCACTAACTATCTAACTATACAGAGGCAAGGTAATTTCAAAATTTCACTTAAATCAGGATATAAATCTACCCTCCTTTTGCCATAACCCTATGAGTGAAAGAGGAAATTACTCATTGGACTTTGTAAGATACATTTCCTTGTATCTTGAAAGAACAAAACACTTTAGATCATCAGACTCCCTGTTTATCCATTTCAGGGAAAAAGGAAAGTCTTGTCCGCATCAAAACGATCTGATGCATTGTCTAATCAATCTAGCTATTGGACAGCTTATAAACCGGCAAACATAAGTCCTCCTCTAAAACTGAAAACCCACTCTACCAGAGTAGTGGCAATATCATGGGCACTCAGATCCAGTGCATCCCCAGCAGAATCTGCAAGGGTAATAATTCACAATTATTTCCATTTTATAATATTATGATTCATTACTAACTCACCCTAAAATACTGCTTGGGTAAAATCCCATGTTTTCAGTGACTGGGAGTACACAGAAGAAAGGATGACATTTTCTTACCGATATATTACGATAAGTGAGAGGAGAGGGGTGGAGCTTCTTTAAATAGTTTTTTGATTCTGTCCTACCAGCTGTAGGGAGGAGATAAAAACCCCATGTGTTTAAAATGACGTGAAGGTACACAGAAGAAAAGGAAATATCAGTAAGAATTCTTTTATGTATGTCTGTCTCTCAGAGGACTTTGGAATGAGGATGTAATATATGGGATTAACCCTTTCTCTACTGTTCTATTTCTTTACGTGTTTTTTGGCTATTTTTTTTTACCCCATCTCCACCTTATGTATGTGTGTGAAACTCCTGATAAAAGGCGTTTCCTCATTAAGCTCTTTTCTAAGCTATACCCTTTTTCATTTGAGGCTTTGACACAGTGGGTTTCTTCCCCCACCATGGACCCTCTACTTCATGGCTGATAAAGGAGTCCCCCTTGCTGGAAAATTCCTGCAGGACTCAAGGAGCCAGCAGATAAGAGGCTGTATTCAATTCTCAAGGCCTCAACATTCAAGATAGATGGGTGTTTAAAAAAAAAAAAAAAAAAAAAAGCAGTGAATTGGGCAAAATAGACTACATGGGCTCTACCCTAACTGTTGTAGCGTGAGCACAGAAACATCCAGGAATATAGTTAAGGTGTAGAGCCCATGTAGTTGATTTCGCCCAATTCACTGCCTTTTTTTAAACGCCTTTTAACTTTATAAACTTGAAACTCAAAAACTATAAAAGTTCACCCCTCCCACCCCGTTTACAGATGTCTGCGCTCTAGCTGACAGATTGAGATCCTGGTCCCAGGACCTGACTGCTCTTCAGCAGAGCAGAAGTAGCGTTGTAGACAGCCAAATCAGAAGGGAAGTGCCCAGGTAGACTGCAGAGAGGGACAATCTTCAATTAAGATAAAGAAAAAAGCTGAAAAACTTGTCAAGGGGGGAAGGGCTTTCATTCTTTTCATACAAAGATTGTCCCCTGCTGTTATCTGTCCAGTCTTACAACTAGATTCACATCTGAGAAGAGATGGATTACACTAGGAAAAAGGGGTGGGAGGGGGAAACTTTGCTTGTGAATATCTCTTAAACCATAAAGGTTTGACAGATAAGACTTATATCATTCTTCATGTTTTTTTAATGCCTACAAAATAAAATAAAGATAAAACGAAGTATTAATATCCCTTTAATGAAGAATTTCTTTGTAGATAATGCTACTTCGAGGATCTCGATCTGTCAGCTAGAGCAATGACATCTGTAAGGGGGGGGGGCATTTTTAAACTTATAACTCCAAAACTATAAAACTTTAAGGAACTGGACTTGCATTACTGATTTTATTTTTTAACATGAACAATATTCAACTTCAGGAAAATAAAGTATTACTATCCCTTTAACCCCTTTAGGGTCCTGGTACGTTTTGGGTTGGCGAGCCATAAGGACCTATGTTGTGCCAGGACAGTTATGGATTTAAGGTCCCCATGCGACAACACACCGTTCGGGGAGACCCATGCCGTACATGTACATCATGAGGTTGCGGTCCCTAAAGGACCAAGGATGTACATGTACGTCATGGTATTCCAGACTCGCTGCACACTGTTTGGGGAGTCTAGAATCAGATTCTCAAAAAAAAAAAAAAAAAAAAAATTGGTCCTTAAGTAACCGCAACTTGCGTGCGCGGCTGGTCCTTAAGGGGTTAAAGACAAAAATACTTAGCAATTATTAAACAATATTTACATTTATATCATTAATATTTGTCATTTTTCTTTCTCCTAGGCCAATCCTGATCCTAACTGCTGCTTGGGTGTGTTTGGATTAAGCCTGTATACCACTGAACGAGATTTAAGAGAAGTCTTTTCAAAATATGGTCCTATTGCAGATGTTTCCATCGTCTATGACCAGCAGTCGCGCCGTTCAAGAGGATTCTCTTTTGTTTACTTTGAAAATGTTGATGATGCAAAAGAGGTGAGAAAAAAATCTTTCAACCTGATTATCAGTTGTGTTTGAAATTAAAGGTAAGATGTTTAGACAAGTTTAGTTCATTTAGAACTGTTTTTACCAGCCCTTTTTTGAAAAGGGAAAAAAAAAAATCAGTATTGTTTCTCTTAAATGACCTTTGTGTCTTCAAGAATTTTTTTTTTTTTTTTTTAAATTAATAAACTTTGTTAACTATTCTTTCTTGTTTATCAGAGAGCAAGTACAAGAATGTGTTATTTTTGTACTCCAATTTATATATTAACTTCCATTTAAAATAGGACTGTAATCATGTTTTTCTGTGTCTGCTCGTATGGGAACAGGCTTGATAAGCCTAAGGCTGCACTTTTAAGCCCTAGCACTGCTCTGATCAGAAAACTTGACCCCCTGTACTGGAACTTGACACATAAATAAAATTGCTGTTATCTAGCAATGGTGAGCTAATTTGCCCAGCCTTCTTCATGGGCTTTCAGGGCCATTGGGGCCTGGCAGAACCACCTAATTCATGCAAATTAGGAAGATGCCCCTAAAGAGGATATCATTTGTCACTAGAACATATCCAAGATGCTTCCTTATATAATGCCAGGAGGAGAATTGCGGCGCTCTCAAGCATATGAAACAGTTATTCTCCTTTTTCTAGGTTTGCCTTTCTTGTTTCCTGTGCAGCAGCTGATTGAAAGAATATGTGTATGTGTGGTGGTCAATGTAAAATCCGTATAAGCGGCATAGCCATTATCTCCCTCACTCACTTGTTGTCATGACATACACTGCTACCAAGGGTATTTCTTTTGTGTCCCTCCCTGGCATTTAAGTTGGGTTAATGTCTCCACCCTCCAGCTTTGTAGGACCTATCATGATCTTTAAAAGGTGTTCTTCCTGTTGATATGCAAGTTTTTTTTGTCCTACCCAGCTGGATGGATGTTTTTATTTTGATTTTTACCTTCCCGCTGCCTTTGTCTCTTTCCAGGGGAAGAAACAGCCTCTGAAAACCCAGCGTCCTTGCCCTCTGATGGCTACACATTTTTCTTATGACTCCTCCCTGGATATCATTCACCTCCTGGCTAGATCATTTGCTCTTTCTGTAGCCTCTAGAAGAGCCTTATGGCTCCAGCCCTGGAGTGCTGACGACTCCTCTAAGTGTAAACCAGTCTCCTTGCCTTTCACAAGTACCTCTGTTTTCATTCTATTTATAGTGCCGAAGATCTCGGGAGGTTTTCAGACTATCCTATACCTGAAGGCTTAAAAGGGATAGTAATACCTGAAAATAAGTTTATTTTATATTGTAGCCCTTAAAAAAAAAAAAAAAAAAACATGAAAAATGATATAAGTCTTATCTCCCAAACCTTTATGGTTTGGGAGATATTCAGAAATAGTTTCCCCTGGAGTGATGTCATTGCTCCACCCTTCAGATTTGGAATCCGGTCACTTGACCAGCAGTGCCTCTCCAGAAATGCTGAGATCATGATCTTTAAAGAATTTCTTCATTGGAATGGTCTACAAAGTGTGCTTTCAAGCCAGGCACACTTTGTACACTTCCAATGAAGTAGTTCTTTTCAAAGATCGTGATCTCGGCACTGCTAAAGAGCTGCCGGTTGCTATGTGGACCGAATTCCAAATCTGTCCACTAGATGGCAGACTTGGCTGAAACAGCAAGGAAAAGTGAACTATACTATATTTTACATATGAATATCTCCCAAACCATAAAGGTTTGGGAGATAAGACTTATATCATCTTTCATGGTATTTTAAGGGCTACAGTATAAAATAAACTTATTTTCAGGTATTACTATCCCTTTAAACAAGTTACTTCATGTGACCCATTTCAAGATGGAATCCACATAATCCATAATGTAAACAGTATTTCCAGGAGCAGTCATGTCCACGATAGGCCTCAGGGATGCAGATCACCATATTCCTGTCAGACCAACACATTGAGGGCTTTTGAGGTTCACTGTCTGGTATAGACACTTCCAGTTTACTTCTCTACCATTTGGGTTGTCCATGGCCACCAGAGTCTTTACAAAGATTCTGGCTGCAGCCCTCCAACCCTTAAGGAAACCGGGGATTCCCATAATCTCTTCCCTAGACGATATACTGATTATGGCAAAATCACATCATGCGGTTCAGCATGCCTTCAGCAACTAGGATGGCTGATAAAGAAAATAGCCATATCTTGCCTTCCAGAACAGTAACATTGCTGGGGCTGAATTTGAACTCTTAAAGTGGAATGATTTGGCTGACAGAAGACAGAATCAACAGGATTTCCATGAAAATCCTGACAATTCAGGAGGTGTCTTCCACTTACCGCACAATACTTCATGGAACTCCTGGGAAATCTCTCTTCTGCCACTCAGTTCTCTGGTCGAGATCGCACTTGCACCCCATCCAACTCAATTTCTAAAAATTCTGGAACAAAGATTCTGGCAATTCACTCAAGAAAATACCTCTACTTCATTCAACCAGGCAAGAGTTAAGTTGGTGGTTTACAGAGAAAATGTAATGAAGGGGACACATCTAGAGGAACACTAATGGGAAATATTAACAGAGGTCACCTTAACACAGCTGGGGAGGTACATGGAAGGGAAAGTGGAAGGTTTCAGAGAAAACTCTCCACATCAACATGGAGATGAGTAGTGTGGTACTACATCTTGCATCTAAAGAAAAGCTTAAAAGGAAAAGCAGTACTGATAAAATCAGACCATTTTCCCACAGTCATGTACCTCAAGAATCAGGGGGGGGACAGAGTCACAAGCTTTACAAGGAAGTCAGGAGAATTCTACTATGGGCAGAGAGGAACCTGAGTGAAATCTCAGCCATTCATATCTCCAGCAGGAACAGCACCATAGCAGATTATCTCAGCAGAAGCTCCATAGACCCAGTGGAATGGTCCCTGAATCCTCCAGTCTTCAAGTCAAATGTGCAGACGTTGGGGCCAGTTGGAGGTAGGATGGCATCAAAGGACAATATGTGCACTTCAAATATCCAGTTGGAAGGTTTAGAGAGCTTCAGGCAACTACATTCTGAGGGTACCCTGGAAATAGTCTGGCATACATATTTCCTCCTTTTCCCATCATAATGAATGTTATCCGGAAAATCAGATCAAATGGAAGTTATCCTGATTGTTCCCGACTGGCACAGTTATTCTTTCCTAGTAACAATGTCAGTAGTCCCTTCCTGGCAGCTTTCTCTGTTACCCAGTCTGCTGACTCAGGGAAGATTGATGGCCTGGAGGTTGAGCTGCATATGCTTAATTTAAAAAACAAAAAAACACACAAGCTTATCGGAGTCAGTTGTCAGTACCGTTTATAGCTGCCAGAGAGAAATCCAACTTCTATATACTCCAGGGTATGGTATGGTCAACATTCTCCTCCTGGTTTAAATCAAAGTATACCCTCAAGATCCTTCAGTTTCAGTCCCCAAGATTTTGGATTTTTTGCAGGACTGTTTCCAGGCCGGGCTTAGTCCTGCTTACCTAAGAGTGAGTGCAGATCTCTGACTTATCAGCTATCTTGGCAGTACAGTTGACAGATGATTGTCATAAAGCCTTCTTCCCACCTCTGGGAAACTTCATGGTTGGACATCCCAGAGTTATCAGTAACCTGTATTGGACGACAGAGAAAAGAGGATTTTAGTCTTACATGTTAAATCCTTTTCTCTTAGTCCATACAGGTTACTGGTCTCCCACCCTGTCAATGGACCATGCTTGGCTCTCCTGTGGCAGACCGTGGGGGTCCTTCTGGGCCATGCTCACAGGAGTCTTCTTCCCTTCTACTATCTAGTCATCTTAGTGTCTCATATCTTTCTGGAGCGGATTGGCTAGCTGCAGCCAAGGATGGAAGGAAGGCTCCACCCCCTGCATACACTTAAAGAAATGTTCCTGCCTACTAAGGGGTGGATCGCCTCCCAGAGTTACCAGTAATGTGTATGGACTTAGAGAAAAGGATTTAACAGGTAAGACTAAAATCCTCTCTTTTTGGTATTTCATCAAGCCATCTTTCCTGAGAAATGTTATCGCTTACTTTCACCTTAAAGGGATAGTAATGTTTCATAATAAAAGCAGCTGTAATTTATCATCATAGCATTTGGACTTTGGAGAGTTATTTCAATTCTGTCAGAGTTGTAGTTCTAGAGTAATTCAATGACAAGGTATCCCCCTCCCACCCCTTTTACTGATGTCACACTGTTCAGCCAGATCAGAAGGTAAGTGCCCAGGTAGACTGCAGAGAGGGACAATCTTCAATTAAGATAAGGGAAAAACCTGAAAAACTTGTCAAGGGGAAGAAGGGCCTTCATTGTTCTCATAGGAAGAAGATTGTCCCCTTCTGTTATCTGTCGGTCTTACAACCAGATTCCACATCTGAGAAGAGATGGCTTACACTAGGTAAAAGGGGCAGGAGGGGAAACTTTGCTTGTGAATCTCTCAAACCATAAAGGTTTGAGAGATTAAGATTTATATCGTTCTTCATGTTTTCTTTTAATGCCTACAAAATAAAATAGATAAAACAAAGTAATACTATCCTTTTAACCAGGAAATGATCTTGCCTTCCTTCTGTCCTAACCCCAAGGCCCTCAAGGAAACCCAATTTTCATAATTTGGATTTGGTTAGTTACCCTTGCCTTGGTTATCTACTTCCAGGGTAGATTCAAGGGTGCAACGGCCTCAAAAGCCTTAGTTGCTAAGTGGATTACAGGCTGTATCAGAATGGCATATGTGGAGGCAGATCAACAGATTCCTCAAAGATTGAAAGTTCATTCTACCAGGTCAGTGTCTACCTCATGGGCAAAGAAAGCTGATGCTTCTCCTTCCAAAATCTGCACAGCCGCATGTCCTTCCCTTTCTACAATTGTCAAGCATTGCCAACTCGATGTACAGGCCTCAGCAGATGCTAAATATTGAAGAAAGGCCCTGGAAGCAGTTCTTCCATGTATTCTTGTCACTTCTGTCCACTCTTTCTTATCTCTCCCTCATCTGTGTTTGGAACATAATAAGCAGTGCCCAACTTAAATGCCAGGGAGGGACACACAAGAAAAGAGAACTTTTGCTTACCGTTAGTTGTATTGCTTCTGTGCCCCTACATTGCATACCCTAAATTCTCTATAACATGTTTTATGCTCTTTTTTAGCTTGGCCATAAGGAAACTAGCACATCAACTGGGAGCGCAACTTTTAAAGATCCTGCTAGGTCCAACTGCTGGCCGGGGACACTAACCCAACTTAAATGCCATATAGGGACACAGAAGAGATGCAAATAACAGTAAGCAAATTTATCTCTTGGTGGTCTCTGTGCTCATCATGTGCTGGGACCACATTCTACACCACCAGGCCCCCACCTCACAGAACAAGAACCTACATGGGTTAAGACAGTACACTCTACAATGGCACAAATTCCTTCCTCCGTTCAGGGGGTTCTCCAATCTTGGAAACCTATGCCCACCTTCAAACCGGTTGACCCTATATTCAGTGGGCACACAAGTTATCTGGGCACCCTCTGAGAGAGAACTGGAATCTGAGGATGATGAGGAATATGAGGATATGCGTTCTTCCTATTATGGCGATTCCTTTGAAGATGATCTGATCCCCTTGGCAGAGGGGCTCATCAAGGCATTGCTGCAGACACTTCAGGACTATGATGCCACTCATGGGCGATCCCTCTCTGGACACTTTCCAGATGCAGGAAGACTTCACCTGTGTTTCTGGCCGTTAAAATCAGTGATCAAATCCTTAAGGATAAGTGGAAAACTTCTGATAAGAGACTTTTACTTAACAAATTCTTCTGGAAGCTATAGCTCTTTGTCTGAGACTCTGGTGCAGTGGGCTTCTATCCCTACCATTGACCCCCCACAACTCATCCTTGGAGAAGAACACTGTCCTTCCCCTGGTAGATGCTGAGTGGCTTAAGGACCAAGCTGATAAGAGGCTTGACTTACTAAAGGTGAACTTTTTGCTACAGGGTTGGTATTGAGGCCTATTTTTGCCTATGCCTGGGTCAGAAAGGCTGTAGTTTTGGGTGAACTGCCATATGTCATGCGTGCAAATCGATTTAAAGAGGACTTGTTGGATTTAGTAGCCAGTATCATGGAGACCAGTGTTTAAAGGGATAGTAATACTTTATTATTACTGTCCCCCATATTGTACATATTTGTAAAATAATATAATAGACCCCAGGTTCATCTCTCAAACTTTTATGGTTTGAGAGATAACCGAAGGCATAGTTCCCCCTCCCTCCCCCTTCCCTGAAATCAAGGTTGTACTGACTGCAGGGGAAGCGTGTCGTACAACAAGCTTGTGGCTCTGCAGCTGAGCCGAGATCCCGTTAGTGAGAGAGAATTATTTCACTGAAACGGTCTTCTACATGTGCTTGGTTTGCAAGCACATGTAGAAGACAGTTTCAGTGAAATAAGTCTTTGTCACAAACGCGATTGCGGCTCTGCTGCAGAGCCGCATGATGAATGTCAGACCGGATATCCCTGCAGTCAGCACAACGCTGACTTCAGGGAAGGGAGAGGGGAACTTTGCCTTTGTTTATCTCTCAAACCATAAAGGTTTGAGAGATGAACCTGGGGGCTATTAAATTATTTTACAAATATGTATAATATGGGGTATAGCAATAATAAAGTATTACTATCCCTTTAAACCACTGAGGTTTTGTTTGATGCGGACAGATTTTTCACTAAATCTTCTGGTTTTTTTTTGTTGCTGCTTGCCGTGTCTTGTGGCTTAAGAATTTGTCTGCAGTTGTGTCTTCTAGAAGTCACTGGTGCCTTTGCCTTTCAGGGCTGAGCTCTTTTTGGGCCTCACCTGAAACAGAGATCATTAATGATGCTACGGGTAGTAGGAGCACCTTGTTGCCTCAGTTTTCCACTAAGTGTTCCTTTCTTGAGAGGAAAGCACATGGTTTTTTTCCCCCACTAAACACATTGTCTTGCCTTTATGGCGGTGAACATTCGCCAATCTTGAAACCCATGAGATTAACCTCTCGGCATACTCCTTAATAGATCTGTGTGTTTTGCAGGTGGCATCAGAAGGGGGGGTACCACGTAGATTTGAAATCCCTTCCTCCATATCGCTGCTTCTTCTCAAAGGGTACAAGGAACCCAGGCAGAGCAATGTTTCACTAGGCTATAGCCAATCTCCTGGAAAAGCAGGTACTTGCTCCAGTCCCAAAGCACTTTTTGTAGTCGCAAGAAAGAGATGCCTGTCCGCCTGTTCTGGACTTGAGTTGTGTGGACCAGTACGTGGCCACTACGCACATCAAGATGGAATATCTGTGTTCTGTCATTGCAGTGATGTGCCCAGGTGAGGACGTGTGTATGTCCTGATCCACCCAAATATCCAACACTGTCTACATTTTGCTTTTGGCTTCAATAATTACCAGTTCACCTCTCTGCTGTTTTTCATGACTTCGACACCCAGAATCTTTACAAAGATCATTGCAGCCTTGATCTCGTACATTCATATCCAGGGCGTTTCTCTGACTCCGTATTTGGACAACTTCCTCATTAAGGCTCCTTCCAAAGAACATTTGGCTCACCATATCCTGGTTCATTACAGCTGGATTCTCAGTCTCAAGGAGTTGTCTTCAAATCCATCTCAGGTCCTGGTGTTCCCTAGGCATGAAGTTCGACACCCTTCAGGGGAGAATATTTCTCACGGAGGAGAAGATTGAGATTCTGCTTCTGGAAGTGTCTCAGGCTCTGGAGTGCTAGTTTGCCACTATCAAGGACTACATGCAGGTTCTCTCTGGAAGCCGTTCCTTATTCTCTGTTCCATATAAGGTAACTTCAGAGAGAAATCTTCATGTTTTCGGCAGGAATCCAGAGTGTCTCATCAGATGACTGTCTCTGGAGGCCAGGGAGGAGTGGTGGCTCCTTGTGTGATTCAAGAGTGGATCCTGGAAACAACGGATGTGCGCACTTGGGTGCCCAGGGTAGGTGGACAGGAGAGTCTGCAGGTCCATCAACTTTCTGGAGCTCAAAATGATTCATTTGGCTCTCCTTCATTGGTCCCAGGTTCTCAATGGGATTCCAGCTTGAGTGCAGTTGGACAAAGCCAATGTGGTGGCGTACATCAGTCTTCAAGGGGGAACCAGCAGCATGATAGTGTGGAGAGAGGTGAAGGATCTCCTCAGCTAGGTGGAATCACACGTGTCTTGGCCATCACATGAGCTCACATTCCAGAAGTGGAATATGTTTAGGCAGATTTTCAGTCGCCTAGAAGTAGTCTCGGGGAACTCCAGAAACACATTACCTGATGATTCAAAGCTGCTAGGGTTCCAGCAATAGACCTGATGGCAACTAGGAGGAACAGGAAGGTTCCAACATTATACATAGTAACATAGTAATTTAGGTTGAAAAAAGACTTGCGTCCATCTAGTTCAACCCTTTTCCTATTCCTGTTTACCATCGTTGATCCAAAAGAAGAGATTTCTCCCTGGATCAACAAGCCCTAACTAAATATTAATCCCAATACTAACGTACATAGCCCTCTATGTTATGCTCTTTTAAATAAGTGTCCAGGCCCCTTTTAAAGGCATCTAATGTATTCGATAGCACCACCTCCTCAGGAAGTGAATTCCATACCTTTATTGTCCTTACTGTAAAGAAACCCTTCCGCTGTTGTAGATTAAATCTCCTTTCCTCAAGTCTAAGCGGGTGGCCCCTTGTCCTGTGTACTGTTCTGTTAATGAACAGGTCTTTGGAGAGCCCTTTATATGGGCCTTGAACATACTTATATAGTGTTATCATATCCCCTCTAAGACGCTGTTTCTCTAGTGTGAACAAGTTTAATTTTTCTAGCCTCTCTTCATAACTAAAACTTTCCATTCCCCTTACTAGTTTTGTAGCCCTCCTCTGCACTCTCTCTAGTTCCATAATGTCCTTTTTCAGAAAGGGCCCCCAGAATTTAACAGCATATTCTAGGTGGGGTCTTACCATGGACCTGTAAAGAGGCATAATTATATCTTCCTCCCTTGAGTCAATACCCCTTTTAATACATGCCAATATCTTATTGGCCTTTGCAGCTGCCAGCTGGCACTGCACGCTACAGCTAAGTCTATTGTCTACCATTACTCCCAAATCCTTTTCATTTGTAGATTTCCCCAGAGAAACACCATTTAAACTATATGTTGCATTTTTATTATTATACCCAAAATGCATAACTTTACACTTGTCTATATTGAATCTCATTTGCCATTTGCCTGCCCAGTTACTCAATTTGTCCAAATCTTCTTGTAATGAAGACACATCCAGTTCAGACTTTATTACCTTACTTAATTTTGTGTCATCAGCAAACAGATACATGGCTCCCTATGCCCTCTGGGAGGTCATTAATAAACAAATTAAAAAGAAGACGACTCAGGACAGATCCCTGAGGTACTCCACTTACCACGTTTATCCAATTGGAGAACTTGCCATTTACTACTACTCTTTGCATTCTATCTTTCAGCCAATT
This sequence comes from Rhinophrynus dorsalis, assembly GCA_037306005.1. Taxonomy (NCBI): domain Eukaryota; kingdom Metazoa; phylum Chordata; class Amphibia; order Anura; family Rhinophrynidae; genus Rhinophrynus; species Rhinophrynus dorsalis. The sequence continues at coordinate 114,792,575 of CM074725.1, forward strand.
TCCGATCCACACAAACATTTTCCCCTAGGCCTATTTCATTCAATTTGTACAGTAACCTCTTGTGTGGAACTGTATCAAATGCCTTGGCAAAGTCTAAATAGATCACATCAACTGCTGCTCCCTCATCTATATTATTACTCACTTTTTCATAAAATGCGATCAAGTTCGTTTGACAAGACCTGTCTTTCACAAAGCCATGTTGGCTATTGCTAATGATATTCCTGTTCCAGCAGAATTCTTAAATATATTCCCTTAGCAACTTTTCAAACAGTTTCCCTACCACAGATGTCAAGCTTACAGGTCTGTAATTTCCTGGCTGTGACTTTGATCCCTTTTTAAATATGGGCACCACATCTGCTTTACGCCAGTTCATGGGCACCATACCTGAAATAAAAGAATCCCTGAAAATCAAATATAACGGTCTGGCTTAGCTCTTTTAAGTACCCGTGGGTTTATACCATCTGGCCCCGGAGCTTTGTCTATCTTAACACTATTCAATTGTTTTAACACCTTTTCTTGTGTTAGCCAGTCCCATGCTTGCTGTGACTGTTCTGTAAAAGTAGCTTGCAGATTCTTGTCCATTGGGTCTTCCTTGGTAAAAACAGAACAAAAGAAATTATTTAAAATATCTGCCTTCTCTCTGTCCCTCTTGACCATCTCACCCATTTCAGATAACAAGGACCCAACATTATCAGACTTTAATTTTTTGCCATTAATTTATTTAAAGAATTGTTTTGGGTTGCTTTTGCTCTCCTTAGCAATATTTTTTCATTCTCCAGTCTAATTTAATGGCCTTTTTACAGTTTTTGTTGACATTTTTGTATTCTGCAAATGCCTCTGCTGATCCCTCAGCTTTGTAATGTTTAAATGCCGCTTTCTTGTTTATTTCATGAATTACTTTACTGGTTAGCCACATTGGTTTTAATTTGCTTCTTTTGTATTTGTTTCCTACAGGGATAAATTTGTATTTTTGCAATGTTATTTTGAAGGCATTCCACTTACCTTCTGTGTTTTTTCCTGAAAATATTTTATCCCAGTCAACGAGACCAAGGGATGCATTAAATCTGCTAAAGTTGGCCTTTTTAAAATTCAGTGTTTTGGTGGAACCCATACCAAATTGCTTTTTTGAATTAATCTCAAAAGATATCATGTTATGGTCACTATTCCCCAAGTGCTCCTTTACTTGGATGTTAGAGATAAGTTCTTCATGGTCAGTTATTACCAAATCCAGACATGCATTCCCTCTGGTTGAGGTCTGCACTAGTTGTGACAAAAAATTGTCATTCAACAAGTTCAGAAACTTGCTGCTTTTAGCAGAATAAGCTGTTCCATTTTTCCAGTCTATTTCTGGATAATTAAAATCCCCCATAATTATAGTTCTCCTTAATTGAGAAGATTTTCTATTTGCGTTAATAGCTTTGATTCCTCAAGGTCACCAATGTTTGGTGGTTTATAACAAATACCCACTAATATTTTCTGGGCAGTTTTACCCCCGGTGACTATTTCAACCCACAGGCATTCCACATGTTCACTACTGTCATCACATATATCTTCCCGCAATTGAGGCAATAATGCTGGTTTGATATACAGACAGACCCCACCACCTCTTTTGTTTGACCTATCTTTTCTAAATAACATGTAGCCCTCCAAATTGATTGACCAATCGTGTGTCATCCCACCATGTTTGTTATGCCTATCAAGTCATAGTTTTCAGTTTCAGCTACCAGCTCCAGTTCCCCTATTTTACCAGTTAAACTTCTGGCATTTTCAAGCATACAATTTATGCCACTGCTATGTTCCATTTGTGATTTAATTTTGATGTGGTTTGTAGGTTTCACCCTATCATCTGTACTAACCCTGCCCCCAGATCCACCCACCTGGTTATTAACTACATCACCTTCCCTTTCTATACTATCTAGCCCAGTATTTATTGACCCCTCCCCCCCTTCCTAGTTTAAAATCTCCTCCAACCGTCTAGTCATCCTCTCCCCAAGCACTTGAGACCCTCTTGCATTCAGGTGCAATCCATCCCTGCTATAAAGATTGTACCCCAAAGCAAAATCAGCCCAGTGCTCTAAAAACCCAAAGCCCTCCTTCTTACACCAAGACTTCAGCCATGCATTGAGCTCCCTAATCTCCCGCTGTCTCTCTGGCGTAGCGCGTGGCACAGGTAGTATCTCTGAGAATACTGCCTTGGAGGTCAAGTTCCTAATCTTACTGCCTAAATCCCTAAAATTACCTTTTAGGACTCTCCACCTTCCTCTTACTTTGTCATTGGTACCAATATGCACCAAGACAGCTGGATCCTCTCCAGCCCCTCCCAATAATCTGTCCACCCTGTCCGCAACATGCCGAACCCAGGCACCCGGGAGACAGCAAACCATTCAGTTTCCGCGATCAGAGCCACAGATTACCCTATCTGTTCTCCTAATAATGGAGTCCCCTACCACCACAACCTGCCTAGGCTTTACTTTCCTCTGGATCCCCTCTCTGCTAGAGGAGCTGTTCTCGTACAGAGGGCCTCTGCTTTCATAATGGATTCCATGTCCATCCCATGGAGCCTCCATCTCTCCTATGTATTTCCTCATCCCTGGGGTGATTCAGAAGATCAGAATGGACAGGACACTGGTCATTCTGATTGCTCCATTCTGGCATAGGAGAGGTGGTTTGTGGACCTGGCCAGTCTGTCCATTTGGGAGCTGATTCGGCTGCCTCCCAGAATATATCTGTTCTTTCAGGGTCTTTTTGTGGAGGGTTTGGCTTTGATAGCATGGCTCTTGAAGCCACTATTTTGAAGAAAAAGGGATTATCTGCTGATATCTCTACCATGATCCAGGCAAACTGTATGGTCTGTTCCATTTTTCCCCAGTGATGATCTGACAAGAACCTGTCCCCACAGAGCTTTCACCTCCTCTTGGTGTTCTCTCTTCTCCAGGATGGTGTTAACAAGGATCTCCACTTGAGTTCCCTGTAATGTCTCATGCTAAATCATTTATTCCTAATGCTTTGTCAGCGGTGTAGAGCGAGATGAGTGTTCTAATTGGTCTACTTCATGTGTCTCCCTCCCGCCCCTTTTATTTATGTCCTCAGATCCGATAGCTGGTCAGGCTGGATAGTGAAGAGGGACAATTTTCTTTCTATCAGTATAAGGAAAACCCTGACCCCCTCCCCCAAACAAAGAAGGGCGGGTTTTTCTTTATACTGATAGAAGATTGTCCTCCTTTGTGTTCTGTCTGGTACCCGGATTTCAGATTTGAGGGGAGGAACTTTGTCATTGCTCACTGCACCTTTGACAAAGTATAAGGAATAAAGGAACCTTAATTTCTCTAACATCCAATTTGGAACATAGGTATCATGGGGTTGAGTCCCTCCTCCTCCAGTGCAGGACACCTATCAAAAGACAGTCTTATGGGTGGAGATGCCCTCCTCCAGCTCAACCCTCCCCTGCCTACTAATCCTCAGAATTCATGTATCCTGCTAGTTGTTTAGAAATTTTATATTGTCCTTCCTAAATATGGTGCTGTATAATTCCCCATTAGGCAAGTTACTATTAATTGGATTCTCTGGAGTGGATTGACCAGTGTACAGGTGAGTAGTAGACCTTTCAAACCCTGTGGAAGGAAATCTTCCAAGTTTTCCCTCCCAACAGTGTCTCTTGGGCTCTGTTTGCTTCTTGCTACAGTGGTAACCTGAACACAACTACCTGTAAGTAACCCTTTGAGTGCCTTGGTTCACTTATGTCCCAGTCATGTTTCCTCGCCATACAGACGTATGCATGGTAGGCTTTTGCACTCACTTTGGTTATGCTTATTATGGTTATCTCTGCAGGGGCTTTGGAGTAATGGAGGCAGCTTTTTTTTTTTCTACTGGGTTAACCCTCTCACTGCTGCTGTTTTGGCTAGGTTTGTATTTCTGAGAACTTGAGGGGGTTGTTTTCATTTCCTCTCCATTTGTGCCTTTTTTTTTTTTTTTTTTTTTTTTTTCTTTCCCCCTCTGAGTATACTGCATTTTCTTCTATGGGAAATGCCTTCTATTGGACATCTCTGCAATCTTACCCCTTGAGTTCCAGAGGGGTATGCACTCAAAGGGTTAATATACAAAGATCCGAGAGGGCTCTCTTAGTCTCCTCATACCATATTATATCTGGTCCACTTTCTTAGTGTCCAGGGGGCTCGTGTCGATTCCACTAACGAAGTTGCAGTCCTTGCTATGTGAGAGCAACAGAGAAGACCAAGTTTCTCAGAATGCCAGTTTTGTGGGCTTTCTTCCTGTTCTCAGTTTTGCAGTGCCCATTTTATTGCTCTCTTGCATATGCCATATAAGTGTATTTCTGGGCATACAAGGGTGGTAGTTTCTCTGGGATTAGATCCTAGTGTGTTTTGCTAGTTTTGGGACACTTTTATTGGGAAGTGTGTCAGACTCTAAGGGGCCTGGGGGTAAATCTAAGGCTAAGGACTCAGAGGCTTCCCTTACCCCCCACCCCACAATATTATTCTTCATGCCAAATGGGGCTTTCTAGAGACTATTTAGGATCTCTCTGCCCCTCTTGTGCTGTGGCCCCACTACTTCATTTGGGCTCTCCAGCACAGATCAACAGCCAGCTTGGATCATTACAATATTGTCTTCTGTGGCTCAAATCCCCTTCTCCCTACGGGGGGTACTTAAGTCTTAAAAGTCCTTCCTCCCCCCCCCCCACCTGCCACCACCATACTCCAAGCTGGAGATTAGGAGGAAATGGGTTCCCTTCATGATCACAGCACATTCCACCAGATCTGTGGGTGCTTCCAGGGCCTACAAGAACTAGGCCTTGGCTGAACAGCTGTGTTCTCCTTACATCCATTCACCAAACACTACCCTGTTTTTGCAGTGGCTCAGGACAGCTTTGGCTGGAAGGTCCTTCAGGCAGTTTTGCATTTTTGAGAATCTCCTTTTTTTTTTTTTTTTTCTTACTGGGATTTGTTGTTCAGTAATTTCAGTCCCATTGGCTCTCGTTTGGTGTGCTGTGCTAGATTTGTGCAATTTGACACCTACAATTATACAGATCCAGTTTGGTCCTAGGGAACACCAGTATCAAGGGGAAGTGTGAGGATTTTATTTTATTCTTTCCCTCCCTGGAATCTTTTGCATGCTTTTAGTATAATCCCCATGGTACCTGTATTCCATATTGGACCTAAGAGAAAATAGGGTTTTAGTGTTCTTATCTTTTAAATCCTTTTCTCTTTAGTCTGTATAAAACCAAAGACTCCCACTCAGAGAAAACCATGCTTGTTCCTTTCCTGGTCAGTGGAGTTCTTAAGAAACGTAATCTTTGGAGCTTTCTTTTCTTCTTACCTGCTTACTACTTTTGCTGTGGCTATTGCCGCATGATTTCTGGAAGACGACGGGGGGTTGAGTTGGAGGGAGGGGAGGAAGTCTCCTCCCCAAAGACCTTGTGTTTTGTGATGTGCCCTACCCTCCTGGAGGAAGGACTCAACACCATGGATCCTCTGTTCCATAGAACTAAAGAGAAATGTGTTGGCATTTATCTTTTTATAAACTTTATCTGCTGAGACCTTACCTTAATGGGCCACTCCTCCTGGGGTAGATCCCTCAGTTTCTTGCTTTGCTGCTTGCTGATGCAGGGGCTCTTAAAGACCCATGACTGTCCTGGTACATCATGGGTTGGCGAGCTGTAAAGACTCATGATGTACCAGGACCTCCAGGGCTCCCCACGTGGCTGCACGCTGTTCGGGGAGCCCTGAACCAGGCTTGCGAAAAAATAATGGTTTAAGGATCAGGCAGATCAGCTTTAGGATTCCCTTTTCAAGGTGTATTTTGTGGCTTCTGGTGTCACCCAGCAGCCTATATTTGCTATTGCCTGCATAAGTAGAGATATGGTTGATTGGGAAAGGATCAGATTTTGGGTGCGGTCCAAGTGGACTCTCCCAATAAAGGATCTGGTGGTTATTTCCAAGTTCCTTTAAGTTAGTGCTTACTTTACAGAAGCAGCTAAGACATTTTTTAGCATCTTTCCCATCTGTGGGCAAGCGGGTGTTTGGCCAAGAAATGGAGCAGGTTATCAGTCATGCTAGGGGATTCAAGAGCACTTTGTTGCGTCAGTTTCCTCATAAGTGTGTTTCCATGGAAGGCTCATTAATTTTTCTCATTACCCCAGCAAGGTTTTAGGTAAACTCCCAGGGCACCACTTCCCTCAGCAACCCAGGCACTTTCCACACCAAAACTAAAATGAGCTTTGTCAGGCAAGTAGTCTGTGTGAAGCCTAAAACTCTCAAAACCTACTTCCTCGTGACTCGTGGGGGTCAGATCTGCCTCAGGCTATAGGAGAGTCTGTGTTTTTTTTTTGTGTTGTTTTTTTCCAGTGGGATATGCAGAATTGCCATGGCATACCCAGTGGGTTTTGCAGGTCATTTTGGAAGAGAACAACATATTTCAAGTCCCTTCCTCCATGTCATTTCCTTATATCCAGATTTGGAAACAAAACTTTCGTCCAATATGGAACTCAAGTGCCATTGGACTGAGTGCCTTTTTGGAGGGCAGGACACATATCAAAAAAGACTCTAGGCTGAGCAGTAGTGCAACGCAGCGACTGTTGTTCAGCTGTTTGAGCCCAGCTGGCTCTTGTTATGTGCTGTGCAAGTGTAGTGTCCATTGACACTTGGGTTGAATTGGGCTGTTCCAGTTCTGGATATTCATAGGGAACTCTGGTAACGTTGGGAACAGGAGTGTGAGGTTCTTTCTCCTTTTTCCCTTCTCTGGGAGCTTAGTGTTGGTATATCCCCATGGTACCGGTGTTTCATATTGTACGAAAGAGAAAATAGGATTTTAGTTTTCTTACATGTTGTACCATATGGAACATTGGTCTCCCACCCAGTGAAAGGGACCTCTGTTGGTCTCACCTGTCGATGTGGCAGTAATTGATTTAGACTCTTTATTCTCACAGGAGCTTGCTTCCTCTCCTTCTTGCCTTGTTGGTGTGGTTTTTATCACATCATAACTGGAGTATACAAGGGGGAAGGGTTGAGCTGGAGGTGTGGCTGGGAGACTCCACCCACAAGTCTGTCTTTTTGAGATGTATCCTGCCCTCCAAAGAGGGACTCTGCACTATGGTACCTGTGTTCCATATGGACTAAGAGAATAAGAATACTAAAATCCTGTTGTGAGGAGCACCATTCGAGGACTAACAAAATGAAGAGCCACCATGACTCAGAATAAGATCTTTTAAGTCACATAATGTTCATTCCTATATGCCTTTGCAGACAGGAAATTTCGATATCAGATTGGTCCTGCCCACAGACCGTCCAGCTCCAAAATGTTGTTCATATCCTTTCTGCACAAAAGAATCCGTGCAAGGAAAGGGGTGCTCTTACATAAGAAATTGTTGCACGTTCCAAATCGCAAAAAAAGTACTTACATACTCAGTCCCAACTGGTAGAAGCTACAGAAGAAATAGCTTGCCCCTGTTCAGGTATCTCCAGAATGAGGTAGATGGGAAAATCAATGACTGGTAGACTTTATATACAAATGTTAAAAAAAAAAAAAAAAAAAAAAAAAAAAGGGGGGGGGGTGGAGAAAAATATTTACACACACACACTTTTTTTTCCCTTTATATTTCAGTTTCTTAACTTTTGTCACCTTAGCTTAATTAACGTCAACTGTTAAGAAGCAGGGTTGTCGTAATTGTCATCTTTGCCCTTCAAGCTAAGCCTCTGTTTATATCCTGAAAAAATAATATCTATGTAGGGCCTTGGTGCGACCCGTGGGCGGCGGGCCAAATCAGCACTGTATGAGATTCTTCTAACAAAACCTTTTCTTGCCTAATTAAGGAACACATTTGAACTAATGGGCCTAATAATCTGAACACCACTAAGGCTATATAACACATACATGGGCATGGCACAAGGGGTCAGGGGGTGACAAAGTAAGTGATGTTTTGCCTACAGATGCAAAAGTCCTTGCACCAGCCCTGATCACAGCCAGTGTGGTTAACTGTAAATGTAAATATGGAAATGGCAAGGAAAAAAATGTATTTAAACAATTTAGGTCAGGAACGTTCTTTCTTGAAATACAGGAAGTGCAACAAAGATTGCAAAAAGGCAATTCGGTTAGCAAAAAGAGAGTAAAACTCTAATTGCAAGGCAGAGCAAGACTAATCCCAAAAAGTTGTTCGAATACATAAATGGCAAAAAAAACTTAAGAGGGAATGCATTGGACCTTTCAAAAATAGATGGGTGAGTTGATTAGAGAGGATAAGGAAAAGGTAGTGAGTTAACACAAGAAGAGGTCATGGGAAGACTGAACAGTGTGTGGTTGTAAACAGACAATTCTACAATACAGTTAAAGCGGAGAGTGGAGTACCTTAGGGTTTAGTACTTGGTCCACAGCTTTAGTATGTTTATAAATGATCTGGAATAAATACAGAAAGCAGAATATCAATATTTGTAGATGGCCCTAAATTCAGGGCAGGATATTTGTTCTCTGCATAAGGATTTATATAAAATGGCAGATTGGACAACCAAATGGAATACGAAGATTAATGTGTGATAGTGTAAAGTCCTGCATTTGGGATGGAAAAAATACCAATGCTACTTATGAACTTAATGGAATCACTTTATGGGACTTGTTGCTAGAGAAATGCCAGGGAATCCTTCTAAAAGACAAACTTTGAAACAGTGATTAGTGTCAAATAGTAGTAGCAAAAGCAAATAAAGTGCATGAAAAGTGGTTTTGAAGCAAGAGTGGATAAGATCATATTGCCATTGTTCAAATTATTGGTAAGACCTCACCTCGAATATGCAGTGCAGTTTTGGGCACCAGTTCTGATATTTTAGAACTGGAGAGGACAGCGAAGAGCAACAAAAATAATCAAGGGAATGGAGGATTTGACTATGAGGAACGACTAGACAGACTAAGAGGCAATCTTATCAAAGTGTACAAGTATATGAGGGGTCAATACAAGGCTCTCTCTGGTGAGCTATTCATTCCAAGGCCTGATCAAATTACCAGGGGCCACCCTTGAGATTGGAGGAAAGGAGGCTTCCGCAAAGGGAGTTTTTTTACACCAAGGCATGTTAAATTATGGAATTCCTTGCCCAAGGATGTGGTTGTGGCAGTTACAATGGATACATTTAATAGATTAGAAGATACATTCTTTCAAAAGTGAACATACAGAGCTATATTGTGTATTAGTGGGCAAAACAGGAAGGTCTGAGAAAGACAAACTTATTTGGCAGCAGGAAATCTGTATTATCCTAGTGTCTCTGGGTTATGAGGCAAAGGTTGAACTTGATGGACTTGTCTTTTTTTCAACCTAATTTACATTTTTTTGTTTTTAATTATTTTTTTCAGTTCATGTCCATGGTCCTAAAAAGAGTGTCTGGTGAAACCCTTATATCAGTCAGTACTAACACTTCTAATTTTAGTAGTTATAGCCCTTTTTCCCATAGTAAATATAAAAATACTTTGATTCCAGTTTATTTGTTTTTCCCAGAAAAGACTGTCGTTCGACCTATTCTGGACTTGACTGCTTAAGTTCAACATGGAATCAATGTGATCTGTTAGCTGTCGTGGAACTGGCAGAATTCTTGGCATCTTTGGACTTAAAGGACACTTATTTACACATTACCATCTTACTGGTACATTGTGTTTTTTCGTTCTCCCCCCCCCCCCATCGGGTTTGTCTTTTGAAATCACCATTACCAAATGTATGCCACTTCCAATCATCCTTGCTTTGGATCGATAGGTCTTCACAAAATGATTTTGGAGTTAGTCTGGCATCCTATCAGGATGACCTTATTGATCAAGGCCTACTCGGCTTCTACAGGATAATTTGCATCTTAAAACGTACATTTTTCGGCAGCATAACAATGCTTTTGTCAAAAGTAATACTTATTTCAAGTGATAAATATGCGTACTAAATTTTAATTTGATAAACCTTCAAGTAATAGAGGCACGTCATGTGTATATCTTGCTGTAGTTAACAAACCTGTGCTCTATTGGGTTCTCATTCCAGATCTGTTTACTTCATCAGGCCATGACTTCCTTTATGGAAATCCTTGGCCATGATTAACAAATGGGTACCATATTTCCAAGTAGTTCTTTGTGTTCCTCGTGCCCCTTTGAGACCTATCAAGCTGACACTTTTCCCTCCCTAAGGCTGCCTGCCTACATACAAGTATTGGTGCCTCACTGTGATGTGGGAGCCCTGACAGCCATTAGGGTTGTGATAAATATTTTCTCTTGTAAAATGGAATCTGAAGTCCGAGCCCCCGAATGAGTACAGCTTTATCTACACAGATGGAAATGTAGTTGTATAATTCTTAAGAGTTTTTACTACTGTAATAAATGCTACATTTATAGTGAGCTCTCTCGTTTTGTGCTTCTTTTTACTTACTAATATTTTGCAGTTTCAGCATCGCTGGCACAGTAACCAGGTCTGGTACTTAATCCTCAATTCATTCTCCAGTATCCTATATAAGCTTTTTCCTTTTATCTTTATTTTAGTTAGCGCTTTATTGTTTAGTAAACTTGTGCAAGGTTCACAGTCATAACTGAAATTGATTTCTGATCCCATGTATTTGTCCTCAAAGGCAAAGGAGCGGGCTAACGGAATGGAGCTTGATGGAAGAAGAATACGTGTTGATTTCTCGATAACAAAAAGGCCCCACACACCTACACCAGGAATATATATGGGAAGACCAACATAGTAAGTTTTTGGACAATGACAGGGCACCTTTATGTATATTTTTTGATATGCTCTTGAAGTGGGCTTTTTAACTATACAGCTTTAAATCTCATAATAGTAAAACTTCAGTTTTTTCAGGCAATAATATTGTATATGTTAAATAAAAGAATCCATATATGTATTTTTCACATCATTTTCATAGTTTAGGAGCAATTCCACTTTTAGGTTTACCCCTTCCGCCCCTTTTATGCATGTCACAGCTCAAACTGTCAGACAATGATTCTGGTTTGCGGACCAGAATGAGCAACTGAAAAGCCTAAATAGGTGTGGATACTAAGGAAATCTTCATGACGACTGCTTACTGCCTCAAACCATACCCACTTTGTAGACTTTTGTCATGAAGATTGCCTTGGTATCCACTCCTGTTTCGGCTCTCCAGGCAGTCCGTCCAGTCTGCAGACCAGAATTCAAGTCTGACAGCTTGAGCGGTGACATGCATAAAAGGAGAGGGAGGGGTAAACTTAAGAATGCAATTGCTCCTAAACAATTTAAGTTATGTGAAAAATACATAGATGGATTAGTTTATTTAATATGTACATTATTATTGCCTGAAAAAATGAAGTATTGCTATCCCTTTAAATGTATGTATTTAAAATGCCCATACATAGTTTTTGTGTTCCTAACCGGTTAACTTCAGAGGTGGTGTTTTTTGTACTAGTTGAAGAGCCCATGTACACATGTCATCCAGCAACGTCCGTGGTGCAGTCTTGCACGGTAGAAACTGACCGCGCCACGGCGGATACGGAGCGGGGCGCTCCAAATTCAGACCATAGTCCTCTCTGAGTATGGTCTGAATTTGGAGCCCCACTCAGTTATCAGCCGTGGAGCGGGCAGTCTGTACTGCTCATGACTGCTTCTGACAAACGCACACTTGGCAAATTATTATATAGGCTATGGGGAATTTACTCCCAGTAGAGCTTTCTGTGACTTGGTCAGATAAAGCCAGGCATAATGAAAATCACCTTTATTTTTTTTTTTAATTTTTTTTTTCTCTCCTCATAAGTGCTTCTCCTCCAGAGTGCAGGGCACTTCAAAAATGGCAAGGCCTTTGGGATGGAGATTCTCTCTTTTCTCCAGCTTTACACACCACTCCTCAGTTTTAAGTGACCATTTCCCAGTGGAAGTTGACTTTATTTACAGGTCTATGCCTCACTCCTGTCCATCTCTGTATTTAAAAATTGTAGTCTGGAAACTGAGAAGTTTAACTATTTGAATGCTATGGTCCATTCTCTTCTGTGCCCGCTATTACTTGGCACCCATTGGAATGTGTCCTTGCCTGTTTTGCACTCAGTGCTTCTCGTTTCCCTTGCATCCTATTTTTCTGATGGGTGTGTGTGTGTGTGTGTGTGTGTGTGTGTGTGTGTGTGTGTGTGTGTGTGTGTGTGTGTGTGTGTGTGTGTGTGTGTGTGTGTGTGTGTGTGTGTGTGTGTGTGTGTGTGTGTTTTATTACCCTTTTTATACTTTAGCTGTTACATTGTTTTCCTTTGTGTCCTATCGACGGCAGTACTGTGGGTTGTGACTCCTCTCAGCTGGTAGTACCAATAATTTTTCTACTTGGCATCAGCTCTGTTCTCTGACGTCTGTTGTTTGGTCCTACCACAGCTGGAGGATGGAGGCATAAGCCTCTCCACCTCGTGGAACACAAGTATTTGTTTTATTATTTTAAGCATGTCGCTTGCCTTAAACACTAGCTACATTATACCTGCAGCAAATGCCTAGTACCACAATCGGATCACATACCCACTCTCAGGCTGGGTCACATGGATCCGATTCACCATCCTGCCTGCTAGCTGCAGCACTAGTCGGTGTTTTGGTCCCAGTCGCTGGAGGAAGCACGGGTGCATGACAAGTATTCTCATGGGACCCAAACCGGAGGTCAGTTGTCGTGCGTTCCAGCAGTGAACCGCCCGCCAGGAAACAGAACGAGGCGGCTGTGTAGGCATGGTGGAGCATAAATGGAGCAGATGGGGACGCAAATGGTAAGTTTTAGTCTCTCTTCTGCTTCAGTGATTATACTTTTGGGGTATATTCTTGTCTTGCTTAGAAGGAACAGAAGCCAGAGAAACCTAAGGGGAGTATTGACTCTGACGAGAAATCTACCCCTAAAACTAAAGTATGTGTCAGTTGTGATGCTAAGATTGCCTTCTCAGACTCTTCTAAACTCTGCACAGAATGTTTAAAGAAAGCTGCAGGAGATGTTATCCCTTCACAGTTTCCGGATTTTTTGGGGGCGGATGCGCTCATCCATGCAGGAAATGTTTTCTGCCCTTCAGGAATCCACAAGAAAACGTCAAAGAACCTCTGATCCAGATGAAGGACCCTCTAGACGAATGGGAGAGGAAGATGATGAGGAAAGTATGATGGACCTAGAATCAGCCCTTTCTTCAGCAGAGGAGGGTGAAATCACTGAGGAAGCAGTTAATTTTAACATTGATAAGCTGAATAGCCTGATAAAGATCATGTGCAAAACTCTGGGGCTCTCTGATACACAAAAAGACCTTAATGTTATGGATGCTGCATTTATTGGCTACAAAAATACTTCTTCTGTTTCCAGTGCACAGTTCCATTCAGGATATCATATGAAACGAATGGAAGCAAGGTGATAAAAGATCGGCCATGTCACAAAGATTCCAAAAGATGTACCCATTCTCTGAGGAAGAGGTTGCGGCATGGATCAACCCTCCAAAAGTAAATGCAGAAGTAGCTCAGATTTCACGTAGAACTACAAATCTAATGGAAGATGGAACAACGTCACATGATCCTATAGGTAAAAGAAGAAACCGTACGCTACTATAGGCCACAATCTTAAATCAGCTACAGCTATAGCCTGTATGTTCCGCACTTTAAGTATTTGGCTTACAGACCTGGAGGAGAAAATTGATTCCTCTGTATCAAGATCTAGATTACTGAAGGGAAGTCGCTACTATCAAAGATGCCGTGAACTATTCATGCGATGCCTCCTTGGATAACATCAGATTGACTGCTAGATCCTCTGCATTAGCTATTACTGCACGTAGAGCCCAATGGATTAAGGCCTGGGAGGCTGACACATCATCAAAAAATAGATTAGTCTCCTTGCCTTATTCAGGGGGAAAACTATTTGGTGATCAGTTTCAAGAGATGATTAAGAAATCCGGTGGGAAAAGCACATTTCTTCCCCAGGAGTGTCGCCAGAGGGCGTCATCTCGAAGATCAGCAAATTTTAAACGCCAGTCTTTTCATGAAGCAAGACAATACAGGCCAGGATCAGCATATGATCAGAGAAGAGGCTCTGCACAGAACATCCATCCTGGAATCCAGAGAGATTTCCAGAGGAAAGCAAATTTTCAACAAAACACACAATGAAGCCAGCAGTACCCTATCTCTACTTCCAGTTGGGGGCAGACTGGAGGCATTCCAAGAACATTGGAGAGAGATTTACCCAGATCACTGGGTATCCCAGATTTTAGTGGGAATTTCAGACTGTCCCTCAGTACTCAATTTTCCAAACATCACAAATCAGGACCAGAAGCATGGTTCCAAGAATGAAGAAAGAACTACAGAATCTTCTATTGAAGGGGGTCATAGAAGAGGTTCCGCAGACTCAGAGGTTCAGAGGAACTTGTTCAAATCTTTTTCATTTTTCCAAGCCATCAGGAGAACTTCGGCTTGTATTGAACCTCAAACAGGTGAATTCGTGCCTACACATCAAGAAATTCAAGATGGAAACCATATCTTCAATTCTAAAGTTGATTCAACCTCCGTCATTCCTGACACGTATTGATCTCCAGGATGCCTATTACCGCATTCCAGTGAGAGAAGTTTGTCGATTTCTGATATTTCACATTCTGGGAAGCCACTATCAATACAAAGTTCTGCCATTCGGTCTGGCTACAGCTCCACAAACCTTCACAAAGATCCTGGCTACAGCCATGGCTGCTCTAAGACTGAAAGGGATCAGGATAGTGCCCTACCTAGACGACATGCTTCTAATTGCAGACACCCAACAGCAGGCATTAATCAACACTCAGACATGTCTGGATCGTCTAAGGCATCTGGGATGGGTTATCAACTTGAACAAAAGCCGGCTATCTCCCACCCAGTCTCATCTTCCTGGGGGTCAAAATAGACACTGCCCAATCAGTGGTTAAGTTGTCAGCAGAAAGACAAGACAGAATTTATCAAGCAGTAAGATGTTTCAAAAAGTCAAGAGTTCATACTGCAAGGGCATTTGCAAAACTTCAGGGAAACCTAGCATCCGCCCAACAGATTGTCCCTTGGGCCAGGTCTCACGGAAGAGAGAAAAATACTCAGAAAGGATCCCTTCAATCTCTCATTACCAATTCTGCTCCTTCCCTCAACCAAGAGGGGAGTTAGCATGGTGGGGCAGTCCGGAGAACATGCAGAAATCGAGACCTCTTCTGGAACCTCAATGGGAGATTGTGACAACAGATGCCAGCCTTCAGGGCTGGGGTGGAGTCTGGAGAGGAAAAGCAGTCCAGGTATGTTGGTCATCCAAAGTGGCAAGATTTCACATAAACTACTTGGAACTCCTGTCAGTCTGGAGGACATTAAAGACATTTCAACATCAGCTGCAAAATGCAGCAGTCTTAATACGATCAGACAACACCACAGCAGTCAGCTACTTAATCAAGGCGGAACAAGGAGCCCTCAGCTCAGTCACCTAGCCCTTCAGATATTGTACTGGGCGGAACATCATCTATTAAGTCTGAAGGCCTCTTACCTATCAGGCAAACTAAATGCGGAGGCAGACTTTCTCAGCAGGAACCCGATAGGTCTAGGAGAATGGTAACTGAAGAGAGCAGTCTTCAGGGACATCACAGCAATCCTGGGTGTTCCAGTGATAGACCTCATGGCCACACCAGAAAACACACAATGCATCAGGTTCATGTCCAGGTAGAAGGCCCCGCAAGCGCTACAGCAGGACGCTCGTCAGACAATGTGGAATTTCTCACTAGCGTATGTCTTCTCTCCTCTTCCATTGGTCATGGAGGTGGTGAGAAAGATGAGAAGAGATCACGCCAAGATAATTCTGATCACCCCAAACTGGCCCAGAAAGTTGTGGTACGCAGATCTTCTAAAACTTTCAGTCCAGCCTCTAATAAATCTTCTGGCCCTGCCAGACCTCCTATCCCAAGGTCCTGTTCTACATCCAGCCCAGCTTTCTTGAGCCTAATGGTCTCGAAGCTGAACGGAGCTTTTTAAGAAATACAGTATTATCTGACTCAGTAATCAATAATATTCTACAGGGAAGAAAATCTTCTTGCATTTATTATAGAGTCTAGTCCATTTTTCACACATGGTGTGTTTCTAAAAATGTGACTAGACACTATTCTTCCAGAAACAATTATTGGAGTTTCTACAGGAAGGATTTCATAAAGTATTAAGACCGGCATCTTTAAAAGTGCTGCTATCAGCAATCTCAGCCATTCTTGCTTATCCAGTCGCAGAACCAGTGTATCATCCGTAGTTATATATCAGCAGTCACAAAGATTAAACCTATAATTAGAGAGGTTGTCCCTCCAGGGGATCTAAATCTGGTTCTACAACAGTTTTGTGCACATCCTTTTTGAGCCCTTGGATCAAGTATCTCTAAAACACCTCCCTATAAAGACCATACTACTAACAGCAGTCACCTCCGTTAGACAAGTGGGTGAGTTGCAGGCCTTATTCTGTAGATCACCCGATTTGGTATTTCATCGTGACAAAGTGGTTTTGAGACCAAAGTCTTTCAGATGTAAGGTGGTTTGTAGCTTTCATTTGAGCCAGGAGATTGTTCTGCCTACTTTTCCACTGGATTCCCTTAATAATCCAGATGTTCATCTGAAGAATCTTGATCTTCACAGATGCTTACAGATCTATCTGAAAAGATCTGAGACTTGGAAAAATGGATACTCTATTTGTACACTTCTGTGGAAAATTCAAGGGTACTGCAGCATCCATAGGTTGATGGATTAAAGACTGCATATGTTTTGCTTACCAATCAGCTGATACGGTAGCCCCTTCAAGACTCAAAGCTCATTCCACTAGAGCAGTGGCATCTTCCTGGGCATTAGAAGCCGTGGCTTCTTCAGAGGAGATCTGCAAGGCAGCCACGTAGTCTTCTGTATCCACATTTATTAGACGCTACAGTCTGGATGTCCAGGCCGCTAAAGATGCCAATTTTGGCAGGAAAGTGCTGCAAGCAGCCACTCCTGTCTAAACAGACTTTATCCCATCCCTTGGGATACTGCTCTGGTAAGTCCCACAGTATTGCCGTGGATTGGACACAGAGGAGAAGGTGAAATTTACTCACCGATATTTTGTTTTCCTCTGTGTCCTTCCACGGCACTCCACCCTTTTGTGGTCTGGTATAAGTATCGTTTCCATCATTTTGCTCTGTTGATTGAAATTGTATATTATTATTGTGGACTTTACGAACGTACTCTCTCCTTCCAGCTTGGATATACATATAACTGAGGACAGAGAGCAGAGCTGACGCTTAAGTAGAAAAATTATTGGTTCTACCAGCTGAGAGGAGTTGTCACAACCCACAGTACTGCCGTGGAAGGACACAGAGGAAAACAAAATTTCTGTCGTCCAATACAGGTTACTGATAACTCTGGAAGGCGATCCACCCCTTTAAGTAGGCAGGAACATTTCTCTAAATGTATGCAGGGGGTGGAGCTCCCTTCCCTCCTTGACTGCAGCTAGCCAACCAGCTCCTGAATGATTTGTTCCTCGGTGCGACAACACTAGGTGGAGAAAAGTTCTGCTATAGTTTTAGAATCTTTTTTTTTTTTTTTTTTTTTTTTTTCTGTTAGATATGGAATATCACCATTAGGCGGATTACCGCATGTTCTATTGATTTTCACCTTTTCTCTGTCGTCCAATACAGGTTACTGGTAACTCTGGGAGGCGATCTGCCCCTTTAATAGGCACGAACATTTCTCTAAATGTATGCAGGGGGTGGAGCCTCCCTTCCCTCCTAGGCTGCAGCTTAGCCAGCTATCTCCAGAATGATTTGTTCCTGGGTGTGTTTTTTTTATTTTCTGTCAGATATGGAATACCACCATTAGGCGGATTACCATGACTGACAAATAGCCTCCAATGTGGCTAGCTCAGTATCCAGGTGCTTTTTGGTGGACCTTAAGCTCTGAGGGGGAAAATCTTGGGTACAAGTGCTTCCCCAGGAATTACCCACTGAGGTAATTCTTACTACATGGTAACCTGAAGACAGATGATCTGCAGGAGAGATGAGCTACCCTTTGAGTGCTGCAGGTCCACTTGTCCCACAGTGCCCCTTTGCTGGGCTTGTATTTGGGAGCTCTCATTGCACACTCCTGCACTCATTGGGTATATATGTGTATGTCTGTTGGGTATTTGGAGCAGGTTTATGTGGTAACTTAACCCTTTGTCTGCTGGTTTGACACGTTTAATGGGGTTTTCTGACACTTTCCTTACTGGGTTAGTGTTTTCTTATTATGCACACATGTTCCCTGTATGTTTTTCATGTTTTTAACTTGTAGTTTAACTTTTGTTAAAATTGTGTACTGCGCCTTTAAGACACAATTTACTGTGTAGGCGCCAATGCTCCATTTACTTTCTATGGGACAACACTGTTTGGGACGTATCTCTGCAACCGCTTCACACAGCAACTTCAGAGTGGGCTTTTTAAGTGTCTACCCTTGCTCTATCATCCAGTTTATAGTTCAAGTGTGTTGGGTGGCTTAGAGCACTGCTTTGGGGTACTTTTTGGGGAAAAACTACATTTCCCATGAGCACTTCGCACCTTTTTTTTCTGATTGGCTCCCAGCACGGCAGCCATTTTGTGAGCTTTTCTCAGCGAGTATCCTACGCATGGCTTGGACTCTCCTTCTCTCCTCTGCAGATTAACCCTTCGCCTGCCAGATAAGTCTATATTTAGCATTTCTGGGGTGAAATATTAATCTTTCACACTGCAATTGTGTGATTTACTGTACAGTAGGTTATTTTGACACTGTGAAAATGTTTGTACCGCTGGAGCTTGGGGCTAGACCTAAGACTAAGGAGGCTGGGGTCTCATTTCCCCCATTGCTCTTCCTGTCACGCAGGACTACCTAGGGAGTTCTCTGGTCATTTATGCCCAGCATGTTCTGAGGTTCCTGACAGCAACCCAGGGACTTCCAGCCATGCTATTGAGCCAGCTTGGGTGCAAGAGTTTAAGGCTGCGACTAGGGACCTTAGGTCCACATTACAACTCTTTCCATCCCAGATACAGGGGGCACTTCAAATGTGCAGACCCCCTCTACTATGAGGTCTTCCCTGCCTAAACCACAGGGAGCACCTGATGTGTCAGATTCTTCTGAGGAAGAATTGTTGTTAGATTCAGATGTTGAGGATGGCACTGTTTTGGAGTCTTCTAGGTCCCTTGGGGACCCCTTTGAAGCTGATCCTGAACCCTCCGCTGAGGGCCTGATCAGTGCAGTGTTAACCACACTCAACATCCCCTTGTTCCAGGAGGTTCCTTCTGATCCTTCTGATGTTTTTCAGGAGCCCGCTAAGCCCTTGACTTATTTTCCTCCTAACCCCACTTTTGACCGCTTGGTTTCTGAGGCGTGGAAACCACCGGCCAAGTCTGCTTCGTGTCCAGGAAATTTGCTAAGCTTTACCCCTTCTCTGAAACTGAGCTGGCTAAATGGGTTCATCCCCCTAAAGTGGACTCTTCCATTTCTAAATCTACTGCTTTACCTGTCTGACGCCTCTGCGCTGCATGACTGGACTGACAAACTTGGTTTCCCTTAAGTCCATCTTTGCTTCTATTGGTACCGCTATGCGTCCAGCGTTTGCTGTTGCATGAGTTAACCGGGCTATTGCAGTTTGGACTGAACAACTCACTACGGCTGTCCTTCAGGATGTGCCTGCTTCGGAGAAATTGCTGCTTCTTGCCAATATCTCTGAAGCGCAACACTATCTGCTGCTGCTTTTGATGCCGTCCGCATGATGGCGAGGGCCTCTATTACTTCTGTGGTAGCCAGGCGTGCTCTTTGGCTCAAGATCTGGTCTGCTGTCACTGTTTGGGCCTGATCTTAAGGAACTGATTAATGAGGCCACGGAGGGTAAGAGTACTCTTGCCTTTGGTCCCTAAGGAGAAAATTGCCATTTAAAGGGATAGTAATGTTTCATAATAAAAGGAGCTCTAATTATTCATCATAGTATTTGGACTTTGGAGAGTGTTATTTCAATTCTGTCAGAGTTGTAGTTCCAGAGTAATTCAATGACAGTGTCCCCCTCCCGCCCCTTTTACTGATGTAACATTTTTCAGCCAGAGCAGAAGGGAGGTGCCCAGGTAGACTGTAGAGAGGGACAATCTTCAATTCAGATAAGGGGAAAACCTGAAAAGCTTGTCAAGGGGGGCAGGGCTTTCATTGTTTTCATTGTAAGAAGACTGTCACCTGCTGTTATCTGTCTGGTCTTACAACCAGATTCCCCATCTGAGAAGAGATGGCTTACACTAGGAAAAAGGGGCGGGAGGGGAAACTTTGCTTGTGAATTTCTCTTAAACCATAAAGGTTTGAGAGACAAGACTTGTATCATTCTTCATATTTTTTTTTAATGCCAATAAAATAAAGATAAAACGAAGTATTACTATCCCTTTAAACGCAACCGGTCTTTTCTTTCCTTTCAAACTGAGACGTGTTCCACAAATCCGGTGGTTCCATCAGCTCCACGTTCCTCTACCAAGCCCAAACAGCAATGGAAGCCCAAGGCTGCCTCAAAGCCCAAGGCTGCCAAGACTGCTTCGGCTTGACTCACTGAACCCGGGTCCGCATCCCGCTGTGGGTGGTCGCCTGCAACTCTTTAGCAGGGTTTGGGAAGCTTCTGTGTTAGACCCATGGGTTTTACAGGTGGTGACAGAGGGATACAAGATCCCTTTCTATTCTCTTCCTCCTTTTCGCTTTAGTCTTTCTCGTACTCCGCAAGACGCCGAGAAACGCCGTCTGTTCGGCGCTGTTCAGGCTCTTCTGGACAAGGATATCCTGGAGTCAGTGCCTCTTTCAGACAGGAGTTCGGAGTTTTACTCGAATCTTTGTGGTAGCCAAAAAGGACAGCGGATGTCTCCCTATTTTGTATTTGAAATATCTAAACTGCTTTGTGAACAAGAATCCCTATCGCCAGGATTCTCTGCGCACAGTGATTGCTGGGGAGTTTCTTGGTTCCCTGGACCTTCAGGATGCGTATCTACACATCCCAATCCATCAGGAGAGCAGGTGGTACCTGCGCTTTGCATGCGACAGGGGACATTTTCAGTTCTCAGCCCTGCCATTTGGTCTGACAATGGCTCCTGAGGTCTTCCAACGAGTTCTGGGGGCCTTGATATCCGTTCTCCATCAAGACTGCATCAGAGTGACTCCTTACATGGACGACTTGCTATTGAAGGCCTCATTGGTGGATCTTCTTCACCAGCAAGTTCAGACCTGCATCCAAGTCCTCACCCATCACGGTTGGATTGTCAACTTGGACAAGTCTGATCTTGTTCCATCCCAGAAACTGATATTCCTGGGTCTTCTATTCGATACTCAGCAGAGCATGGTGTTTCTACCGGATGCAGTAGCCCATCAAATTGCGGAGAGGGTATCAGCAATTTTGTCTCAGGATCTGGTCCCAGTTCAGAGGTTGTCTTCTCTAGTGGGGAAATTCATGTTCCTGTCATTTCCGCAGTGCACATTCCAGGCGTAGACAACATCATGGCAGACTTCCTCAGTCGTCACACAGTGGACAGCGGAGAGTGGGAGTTACACCCCGAAGTGTTTCAATTCCTTGTTTAGAGATGGGGGATGCTCCATGTGGATCTGATGGCGACGTGACACAACAGGAAGGTTCCAGTGTTCTGCTCTCGGTTGAGAGACTCTCTGGCTCTAGCTGTTGATGCAATGTCCATTCCTTGGACGTTCCCTCTGGCCTATATCTTTCCTCCCCTTCCAATGTTGATAAGGGTATTGGAGAAACTAAAGATGGACCGTTGCCCGATCATTCTGATTGCTCCAGATTGGCCTAGTCAGTCTTGGTATCCGGAGCTTCTGGCTCTGTCTGTGATGGATCCCTTTCCGATCCCGTCTGGATCTTCTTCTGCACGGTTACCTGTGGAAGGAAGATGTTCATCGGCTCAATTTGACGACCCGGAGGTTGAATCCTCGATTTTAAAGGGATAGTAATACTTCGTTTTAACTTTATTTTATTTTGTAGGCATTAAAAAAACATGAAGAATGATATAAGTCTTATCTCTCAAACCTTTATGGTTTATGAGATATTCACAAGCAAAGTTTCCCCCTCCCGCCCCTTTTACCTACTGTAAACAATCTCTTCTCAGATGTGGAATGCAGTCCATAGACTGGACAGATAACAGAAGGGGACACTCTTATTCCTTTGAAAACAATGAAATCCCTGCCCCCCTTGACAAGCTTTTCAGGTTTTTCCCTTATCTTAATTGAAGATTGTCCCTCTCTGCAGTCTACCTGGGCAGCTCCCTTCTGCCCTGGCTGAAAAGTGTTACATCAGTAAAAGGGGTGGGAGGGGGACACTTTGCTTGTGAATATCTCTTAAACCATAAAGGTTTGGGAGATAAGACTTATATCATTATTCATGTTTTTTTAATGCCTACAAAATAAAATAAAGTTAAAACGAAGTATTACTATCCCTTTAAGGAAGAAAGGGTTTTCTTCTGCTGTGTTGACTACTATGCTTAGTGCCCGTAAGCCTGCTTCTTCCAAGATCTATCACCGTGTCTGGTCGACCTTTTTGTCTTGGTGTGCTGACAGGGATCTATCCCTTGATTTTGATCTACCTACTGTCCTGGCTTTTCTGCAGGATGGTGTGGATAAAGCACTCAGTTTGAGTTCTCTTAAGGTTCAGACTTCGGCGCTTTGTCTTCTTTCAAAAGCGCTTTGCTATCCTTCGTGATGTCAGGGTTTTCTTCCAGGGCGTTGCTTATGTTCGTCCTGCCTTCCGGAGTCCCGCTCCTCAGTGGGATCTTAATTTGGTTTTGGGCTTTCTTCAACATCCTCCCTTAGAGTCTTTGGCCTACTATTCCTCTACGTCGCTTGACGTGGAAAATGGCCTTTCTCCTGGCGATCGTGTCCGTTCGCAGAGTTGCAAGCTCTTTCCTGTAAATCACTATATCTGGTGTTTTATAAGAATAAGGCGGTGCTTCGTACCTCCAAGGAGTTTTTACCCAAGGTGGTCTCAGAGTTTCACATCAATCAGGAGTTTGTGGTACCCTCTTTCTGCCCTAACCCTTCCTCTGACAAGGAAAGGGATCTCCACTCGTTTGATGTGGTGCATTGTCTCAAGTTTTATGTCCATCGCACTGAATCTATCAGGAAGTCCGATGCTCTGCAGGGCGGCCACTTGGTTGTCCTCTGTGCACACCTTTTCAAAGCACTACCGTGTTGATGTGCTGGCTTCGGCTGATGCCAGCTTTGGAAGGAAGGTCCTAGAGGCAGTCTTGCCTGTCTAAGATCTTCTCCCTAGGTTCTTGGTGCTTCCTTACTGTTGAGCCCTCTTGGCTCTAGTTGAGTGTGTTGTGTAACAGTTCCTGGAGTGTTTTTACTCCTGTTTGGTGTCCATTGACACTTAAGTTTTGTTGGGATCTCTGACCGGTTGGTTCATAGAGGTTCTGGTGACTTTGGTGGCCTTGTGCCTGGTCCTTGACTTCTTCCCGCCTCTGGGAAACTTGATGGTTGGACATACCAGAGTTACCAGTAACCTGTATTGGTTGACAGAGAAAAGAGGATTTTAGTTTTACCTGTTAAATCCTTTTCTCTTAGTCCATACAGTTTACTGGTCTCCCACCCTGTCAAGGGACAGTGCTTGGCTCCCCTGTGGCAGTATGTGGGAGTCCTTCGGGGCATGCTTACAGGAGTCTTCTTCCCTTCTATTTTCTAGTCTGTTATTAGTGTCTCAAATCACTCTGGTGCTAGCTGGCTAAGCTGCAGCCTAAGAGAGAAGGGAGGCTCCACCCCCTGCATACATTTAGAAAAATGTTCCTGCCTACTTAAAGGGGTGGATCGCCTCCCAGAGTTACCAGTAACCTGTATGGACTGAGAGAAAAGGATTTAACAGGTAAGACTAAAATCCTTTTTTTCTTTTTTGTTCCTTTCAGAATGACACGTCCAGAGAACTAGATGTTTCACTCAGCTCCGTTTACCTCCTCCAAGCCCAAACAATGGAAGCCCAAGGTCTCCTCCAAGCCCAAGGCTTCAATACTACTTCGGCATAACTCGCTGAACCCGGGTCCGCATTCCACTGTGGGTGGTTGTCTGCGACACTATCACAGCATTTGGGAGGACTCTGTGACGGACCCATGGGTTTTAAAGGTAGTGACGGAAGGGTACAAGATCCCTTTCATGTCTCTTCCTCCCTTTCGCTTTCGTCCTTCTCACACTCCTCAGAGTACAGAGCAACTGTCTGTTCAACGGTGCTGTTCAGGCTCTTCTGGACTAGGATGTTCTAGGGCCACTACCTATCCAGGACAGGGGTTTGGGTTTCTACTCTAACCTCTTTGTGGTCGCCAAAAAGGATGGCGGCTGTCGCCCAATTTTGGACTTGAAGGATCTTAATTCCTTTGTGACCCGGACTCATTATCACCAAGAGTCTCTACGCACAGTGATTGCTGCCATGTCCCTGGGGGAATTCCTTTCTTCTCTGGATCTTCAGGATGCGTATTTACACATTGCCATTTATCCAGAGAGACGGCAGTACATCCGGTTTGCCTGCGACGGGACATTTTCAGTTCTCAGCTCTTCAGTTTGGTCTGACGGCTCCTCAGGTCAGAGTTACTCCATACATGGATGACTTGCTTCTGAAAGCCCTCTCTGCGGAACTCCTTCATCAGCAAGTTCAGAACTGCATTCAGGCTCTCACCCATCACGGGTGGATCATCAACTTGGACAAGTCTGATCTTGTACCATCCCAGCGTCTGGTCTTCCTGGGCCTTCTTTTTGACACTAAGAAGGGCATGGTGTTCCTCACGGACAAAGTGGCTCACCAGATCGCCCACAGGGTTTCAGCAATTCTGTCTCAGGATCCAGTTACAGTCCAGAAGAGAGCATCTCTGGTGGGGAAATTCCTATCCACCATAGAAGCGGTTACGTTTGCCATGGTGTACACCAGAGAGCTCCAGAGGTTCGTGATCCAGGTGTGCAAGGGTCAACAGGATCTTCTGAAGACATTTGTTTCTCTTCCTCTTCATGTGGAACTGGGCTTGTCATGGTGGCTTGAGCTTTCCAACCTGTTGAAGGGCAAGTCCTTTCTGGTGCCCCTTTGGACCAAGGTGATGAAGTATGCCAGCCTCCCTTGCTGGGGAGCGGTCCTGGGTCTCTTGAGCGCTCAGGGTCAGTGGTCTCCGGAGGAGTCCCTCCTTCCGATCAACTTTTTTGAGCTTTGGGCGATATTTCATGCCCTACGACATTGGACATCTCAGAAGACTGGTCCAAGTGGAGTCCGACAACACCACAACAGTGGCCTACATCAACAGACAAGGCGGAACAAGAAGGCTCACTGCTTGGTTAGAGGTCAAGGCTATTTTGTCCTGGGCAGAAGATCATGTTCCGGCTCCCCTACCGTCCAGACCTTCTTCTATAGGGTTACCTGTGGAAGGAGGATGTTCATCGGCACGCCTGTTTCTTCCAAGATCTACCATTGTGTCTGGTCGAATTTTCTGTCCTGGTGCTCTGACAGGGACCTGTCTCAGGACTTTGATCTACCTACGGTCCTGGCCTTTTTGCAGTATGGTGTGGATAAGGGCCTAAGTTTGAGTTCCCATAAGGATCAGACTTCTGCTCTCTGTTTTCTTTACCAGACGCATTGCCATCCTTCATGATGTCAAGATTTTCTTCCAGGGCGTTGCTCATACTCCTCCTGTTTTCAAGACTCCCACTCCTCAGTGGGCTCTTAATTTGGTTTTGGGCATCCTTCAGCGCCCCCCCTTTGAGTCTTTGGCTTCTATTCCTCGACGCCTGTTGACGTGGAAAATGGCCTTTCTCCTGGTGATTGTCAGTTCGCCATGTTATGGATTTCCATGCTCTGTCCTGTAAACCAGCCTATTTGGTGTTTCATAAGGACAAGGCGGTGCTTCACACTTCTAAGGAGTTTCTCCCGAAGGTGGTCTCTGAGTTCCACATCAATCAGGATATTGTGGTGCCCTTTTTCTGCCCTGACCCCACCCCTCTGACAAGGAGAGGAATTTCCACTTGTTAGACATGGTGCTTTGTTTCAAGTTTTATGTGCATCGCACTGAGTCTATCAGGCAATCTGACATGCTGTTTGTCATTCCTGAGGGTCCCAGGGCAGGAAGACCTGCATCCAAGGTGACTATTGCTTCTTGGATCAGGTCCACTATTTACAAAGCTTATGAGTTGAGGAAGAAGCCTGTCCTTTTCAGGGTCACGACTCATTCTACTCAATCTATTGGGGCCTCTTGGACTTACAAGAATCAAGCCTCCGCTGATCAGGTATGCAAGGCGGCCACTTGGTTGTCTGTACACACCTTTTCGAAGCACTACCGTGTGGATATGTTGGCATCAGCTGATGCCCGCTTTGGAAGGAAAATCCTGGAGGCAGTATTGCCTGTCTAGTATTGTCCTTGATTCTTAGTGCTTCCTTCACTGTTGAGCCCTGTTGGTTCTAGTTCAGTGTGCTGTGTAACATTTCTGGGGTGCTGTTACCCCTGTTTTGTGTCCATTGACACTTCAGATATTGTTGGGCTATCTCTGATCTGATGGTTCATATATGTTCTGGTAACTTTGGGGGCCTTAGGCCTGGTCCTTGCCTTCTTCCCGCCTCTGGGAATCTCAATGGTTGGACATCCCAAAGTTACCAGTAACCTGTATTGGACGACAGAGAAAAGAGGATTTTAGTCTTACCTGTTAAATCCTTTTCTCTTAGTCCATACAGGTCACTGGTCTCCCACCCTGTCAAGGGACCATACTTGGCTCTCCTGTGGGAGACCGTGGGGGTCCTTCGGGGTCATAGTCTTCTTCCCTTGTACTTTCTAGTCATACTTAGTATCTCAAATCTTTCTGGAGCTGATTGGCTAGCTGCAACCAAGGAGGAAAGGGAAGCTGCACTCCCTGAAAACACTTTGAGAATTGTTCCTACCAACTAAGGGGCGGATCACCTCCCCAGAGTTACCAGTAACCTGTATGGACTAGGTGAAAAGGATTTAACAGGTAAGAGTAAAATCCTCTTATAACTGGGCTCACTCATTGGCTATTTGTCTTTAATGGTAGTGCAATGAGAATCTTTACAGGGACATACCTTTACACCTTTTTCACTTACAAAGGTTAGCGTGGACTCTAAATGAATCGCTGTACCTGCTCCATCAGAGTGCTGGGTATATGCAGTTAGAAGCTGTGTTCCCCAGAATCCCTAATTTCCCAAGCTTTCTGAATTCGTCTGGATAACCTTTGACAGTCAATTTATATATGTGTGTGTGTATAATATATATGTGTGTGTATAATATATACATAATAATCTCAATCTCTCTCTCTTTTTCTTCCCCCCCCCCCCCCCTTCCAGTTTTTCATTGTAGTCAGTATATTTTTAAGTAATCTGATACACTTTTCATACCTTAGTAATAGTTTGGACCACCTTGTCCTAATTGGTGGGTTTCGTCTGAACAGGTTAGATCTCCAGAGATGCATGGAGAAATCCAAGGCCATACACTGTTGGAGATTCTTATGTGGAGTTGACACTGATGGGAAGGATGTGGACTCTTCCTTGTCCTTTGGAGATGCCTAAGGAAGACCCTTGTCCCTCAGCTGATGGATTTATTATAGACACTGTAGGTCTCTGAGCCTTTTCCTGCAGGGTCTTCTTGCTGGACATGGAGTAACAGTTTTTTTTTTTGTTTTTTTCGTCCCATCACACTCTGGACCATGTTAATGTGGAAGATCCTGATAAGACACTTCCTGAACAAATGCATTTTCAACTGTTGTCCTTTCTCGTCTGAGGCTTTTTCACAGCCTTTCTAAAAACACCACCATGTCTTTGGCAGGTGCCACATCCCTTAAGGGTCAGATTGATAAACTGCTTATTGAAGGAGAGTTTTGCAGCCACTGGAACCACTCTGTAGCCCATTTTCGCTATTGCTTGGGTCACAAGCAATGGCTGACTAGGGTTCACAGTGATCAGCTATCCTCCTTCAGGGTGTTCCAAAAGCGCAGCTGTTGGTCGTGCTGGCCAATATTGTGGAGGCCATTGCAAATCTGCAAGGCCTCAGTCTGCTCTGTAGCAGTGAGTCACACGTTGTGGCTCAAGATTTGGTCAGTTGAGCAATCTTCCAAAAATATATTTGGTGCCTCTTCCCTTTGTAAGTAGACAGCTTTTTGGGTCTGACCTACATAAGTTCGTTAGTGACGATACTGGAGGCAGAAGCACACTATTGCCTCAGATTGCACCTAAACTTGCCTTTTCTCCCAAGATGACGACATTGTTTTTGTTACCCCTGGCTAGGGTTCAGCCTCCTCAGGCCTTTTATGCCTACCCCACTCCAAAGCTCAAACATGCTTGGCAGAACAAGAAGTCTGCTGAGAAGTCTAAGGCTGATAAGCCCACCTCTGTATGACCCGGGATGTGGTTATGGCAGATAAAATGGATACATTTAAGAGAAGATCATATACATTTCTTTCAAAAGGGAACATACAGGGTTATACTGTGTATTAGTAGACAAATCAGGAATGGCTGATAAAAACGAACTTATTTGGCGGCAGGAAAACTATACAGTTCTTGTGGGTTATGAGGCAAGGGTTGAATTTGATGGTCTTGTGTAATTTTTCAACCTAATTCCTCTGTATAGCATACAGGTACCATGAGGAGGCGACAGCTCCTCCTAGTAGGTTGGAACAATTCTTCAAAGAAGTTACAGGGGTGGAGCCTCCTTCTCCTCCTCCTTAGCAGGCTACCTAGCCACTCGCCTCCAGTTAAGATTGTTCCTCACTCTGTTAGGAAGGTTGTGAACAGTTCTGCTTAGTTTTTAGTTATTTTATTATTTTTACATAGATATGGGGTGTCCAAATCCCCCCATTAGGCTGATTACCATTACTGGCTTCCCCTGGTGGATTGCCCAGTTTACATGAGCTGCTTGTGGACCGTTTCATCCCTGGGAGAGAACCATGTCTCTCTCTAGAGGGAGTCTCTCTGAGGCTTCTTCCTTACAATGGTAATCTGCAGAAAGGTGAGCTCCTGTGCTCATGTTGGGTATTATTCCTATTTTAATGGCTGCTGATTTGGTATCTTTAATGCATTGCTTGCTATGTGTTACTTAACCTCTTCTCTGCCAGTATTGGTCAGTTGGGGGTCTTATAAAAGTATTTAATTCGTTCATAATATATGGTGTTTTTATGTGTATTTTACACTTTCATTTTCTGTGTTAAACTTGAATTCCACGCCTTTTAAGGGAGTGCTTTACTGCATGGCCACGATGTGCCATTAATCTCTATGGGACAACCGTTTCTGGGACATACCTCTGCAACCACTCTGAGTACCGAGTTGGGAGATGGCTCAGTCGAGTTCTGGGTGCATTGATTGCCTTCCTGCACAAAAAGGGGTGAATCCCTTACATGGATGACTTTCTCCTCAAGGCACCCTGAAGGGACCTCCTGGACCACCAAGTCCAGGACTGTGCCCAGGTCCTCCTCTACCATGGTTGGTTGGATTCGGAATATGTACAAGTCTGCTCTGGTGCACTCACAGAACCTGGTGTTCTTATGTTTCCTCAACAGAGTATGGTCTGCCTGACAGAGGACTCAACTCAGCAACTCACCTCCAAGGTGTCTTCTGTTCTGTCTTTGATGTCTGCTCCAGCGAGGAAATTCTCCTCCCTGGTGGAAAGATATCCACCCTGGAAGTGGTCCCCTTTGCCATGGCCCACTCCAGAGAACTTCAGAGATTCGTGATCCATGTTTGCAGGGGGAACATGGATCGTCTGGATCAACCTTATCTCCCTTCCTTCGGAGGTAGCTCAGAGCCTTCACTGGAGGTTGAACATTTCCAGCCTGGTGAAAGGGAGGCCATTTGTGATTCCATACTGGACCACAGTGACAACGGATGCCAGCCTGCATGGTTGGTGTGCAATCTTGGGTCTCCCAAGTGTACAGGGCAGCTGGTCAGAGAAGGAGACTCTTCTTCCCATCAACATCCTAGAGCTCAGGGCAATTTCCCATGCTCTGAAGTATTGGACCTCCCATCTGATGGGGTGGCCAATTCGAGTCCAGTCTGACAACGCCACGGCCGTGGCTTACATCCACAAGCAAGGAGGCACCAGAAGTCTCGCTGCTTGGTTAGAAGTTAAGGGTATTTTAACATGGGCAGAAGGTCATGTACCTGCTTTATCCACAGTGCACATCCCAGGTGTAGAAAACATCCTAGCAGACTTCCTTGGTCAACACATGGTGGACCTGGGCGAGGGAGAGCTTCACCCAGAAGTGTTTTGATCTCCTGGAACAGATGTGGGGTCTTCCCATGATAGACCTGGTGGCTACCAGGGACAACCGGAAGGTTCAGATGTCTTGCTCATGCTGGAGGGATTCCCTAGCGTTTGTGGTGGATGCTCTGTCAATCCCATGGAGATTTCATCTGGCATACTTTTTTTTTCTCCTCTTCCTCTCCTACCCAGGGTGCCTCCCCTGTGGCTTTTGCCAAGCCTTCTCTTGAATAAACAAAGATAAATTCTTTGTTAGCCAATCAGGAGATAATGTAATATTCTACAATTTTTCAAATGAAAGACAATTGGGGTCATTTATTTCATTGAATGTAGGTGAAGCAAAAAGCATGTGTGTAAAACAAGACAATTCAAGACCTGCATACTAGAGCATATGGGTACATCGGAAATTGTTGAGAAAAAACGGTCTCTTGACATGTATTAAATCATCATGAAGGAGACATCACAGCAATCAAGTTTCTCTGTCGTCCAATACAGGTTACTGGTAACTCTGGGAGGCGATCCATCCCTTTTAGTAGGCAGGAACATTTCTCTAAATGTATGCAGGGGGTGGAGCCTCCCCTCCCTCAGCTGCATCCTAGCCAGCTAGCTCCAGAATGATTTGTTCCTGGTGTGAACACACCAGGTAGAGAACATCTCTCGTTAGTTTTTAGTTTCTTTTTTATTTTTCTGTCAGATATGGAATACCACCATTAGGAGGGTTACCATGACTGACAAATGCCCTTCAAAGCGGCTAGCTCAGTATCCAGGTGCTTTTTGGTGGACCTTAAGCCCTGAGGGGGATAATCTTGGGTACAAGTGCTTCCCCATGGATTACCCACTGAGGTAATTCTTACTACATGGTAACCTGAAGACAGAAGATCTGCAGGAGAGGTGAGCTACCCTTTGACTGCTGCAGGTCCACTTGTCCCACAGTGCCCTTTAGCTGGGCTTGTATTTGGGAGTTCTCATTGCGCACTCCTGCACTCATTGGGTATATATGTGTATGTCTGTTGGGTATTTGGAGCAGGTTTATGTGGTAACTTAACCCTTTGTCTGCTGGTTTGACATGTTTAATGGGGTTTTCTGACACTTTCCTTACTGGGTTAGTGTTTTCTTATTATGCACACATGTTCCCTGTATGCTTTTCATGTTTTTACTTCATGGTTTAACTTATATTAAGTTTATGTACCGTGCCTTTAAGGCGCGCTTTACCGCATAGATGCCATTGATCCATTTACTCTCTATGGGTCTACACTGTTTGGGACGTATCTCTGGAACTGCTTCACACAGCAACTTCAGAGTGGGCTCATTTTAATTGTCTACCCTTGAACTATCATTTGGTTTATAGTTCAAGTGTATTGGGGGGCTTTGGGGTACTTTAAGGGGAAAAACTACATTTCCCATGAGCGCTCATTTCGCGCTTCTTCTGATTGGCTCCCGTTGCGGCAGCCATTTTGTGATCTTTTCTCAGCGAGTATCCTACGCAGGGCTTGGACTTTCCTTCTCTCCTCAGCAGATTAACCCTTCGCCTGCCAGATAAGTGTATTTAGCGTTTCTGGGGTGAAATATTAATCTAACACTACAGTTTGGTGATTTATTGTACAGTTGTTTTTTTTTTTTTGATACTGTATGTCTATACCGCTGGTGCTAGGGGCTAGACCTAAGACTAAGGAGGCTTGGGTATCCGTATCCCCTATTGTTCTTCCTGTCACACTGGGCTACCTAGAGAATTCTCTGGTCATTTATGCCCAGCATGTTCTAAAAGTCCTGACAGCAACCCAGGGCCTTCCAGCCATGCTATTGAGCCAGTTTGGGCACAAGAGTTTAAGGCTGCAACTAGGGACCTTAGGTCCACTCTACAACTCTTTCCATCCCATCTCAGGTACAGGGGGCTCTTCAATTATGGCAGATCCCCTCTACAATCAGATCCTCCCTGCCTAAACCGCAGGGGGCGCCTGATGTGTCAGATTCTTCTGAGGAAGAATTGTTGCAAGATTCAGATGTTGAGGATGGTACAGTTTTAGAGTCTTCAGATCATTGGGGACCCTTTTGGGTGTGATCTTGAACCCTCTGCTGAGGGCCTGATCAGAGCTGTATTGACAGCTCTCAACATTCCCTTGGTTCAGGAGGTTCCCTCTGATCTGTCTGATGTTTTTCAGGTGCCTGCAAAGCCCCTTAGTTATTTTCCTCCTAACCCAACTCTTGACCGTTTGGTTTCTGACGCGTGGAAAAATCCAGACAAGTCCTCTTCAGTGTCCAGAAAGTTGGCTAAACTTTATCGCTTTTCTGAAACAGAAATGGCTAAATGGGTTCATCCCACCAAGGTGGACGCACCCATATCTAGACTGTCTAAATCTACCTGCGTCTGATGCTTCTGCGCTGCAGGATTGGACTGACAAGAAACTTGAAGTTTCCCTCAAGTCCATTTTCACTGCTATTGGCACTACTGTGTGTCCAGCCTTTGCTGTTGCATGGGTTAACCGGGCAATTGCAGTCTGGACTGAACTCACTACGGCGGTCCGTCAGAATGCGCCTACTTCGCAGAATTTGCGTCGGCTTGCTAATATCTCTGAAGCTCAACATTATGTTTCTGCTGCTGCCTTTGATGCCGTCCGCATGATGGCAAGGGCCTCCACTGCTTCTGTGGTGGCTAGGCGTGCGCTGTGGCTTAAGATTTGGTCTGCTGACACTGTTTCCAAGAAAGTTTTGCTTTCTTTGCCTTTTCAGGGTACTTCCCTGTTTGGGTCTGAGCTTAAGGAACTAATTAGTGAGGCCACTGGGGGGAAGAGTACTTTTCTGCCCTTGGTCTTTAAGAAGAAGTTGCCGTTCAAGCGTAACCGGTCCTTTCGTTCCTTTCAAACTGAGACACGTACGACGAACCAGGCGGTTCCATCCTCGTCCCTCCTCCAAGCCCAAGCAGCAATGGAAGCCTAAGGCCGCATCCAAGCCCAAGGCTCCCAATAATGCTTCGGCATGACTCACCGCACCCGGGTCCGCATCCCGCTGTGGGTGGTCGTCTCCGCCTCTTCCGCTGAATTTGGGAGGATTCAGTGTCAGACCCATGGGTTTTACAGGTGGTGTCAGAGGGATACAAGATCCCTTTCTTTTCCCTCTCACCTTTTCGCTTTCATCTTTCTCGTTCTCCTCAGGAAGTTGAGACGCTATTCAGGCTCTTCTGGACAAGGATGTCCTGGAGCCGGTACCTCCTTCAGACAGGGGTTCAGTACTCTATTCAAACCTCTTTGTGGTGACCAAAAAGGACGGCGGATGCCGCCCTATTTTGGATCTGAAAGATCTCAATTCCTTTGTAGTGAAGACTCACTATCGTCAGGAGTCTCTGCGCACAGTGATCGCTGCCATGTCTCCGGGGGAGTTCCTTGCTTCTCTGGACCTTCAGGACGTGTATTTGCACATCCCAATTCATTTAGAGAGCAGGCAGTATCTGAAGTTTGCCTGCGCCAGAGGTCATTTTCAGTTCTCAGCTCTTCCATTTGGTCTGACAACAGCCCCCCCCCGGTTTTCCAACAGGTTCTGGGGGCCTTGATATCCGTCCTCCATCGGGACGGCATCAGAGTGACTCCATACATGGGCGACTTGCTTTTGAAATCATCTGCTGACCTTCTTCATCAGCAGGTCCAGACCTGCATTCAAATCCTTACTCAACACGGTTGGATTGTGAATTTGAACAAGTCGGACCTTGTCCCGTCCCAGCAACTGGTCTTCCTGGGTCTTCTGTTCGATACTCAGCAGTGCAGGGTGTTTCTACCGGATGAGGTAGCCCATTAAATTGCACTGAGTCTCAATGATCCTATCCCGCGGTCGGATCCCGGTTCCGAAGTTGTCTTCTCTGGTGGGGAAGTTCATTTCCACGATAGAGGCGGTTCCTTTTGCCATGGCGCACACCAGGGAACTTCAAAGATTTGCGATACAGACGTGCAGGGACTGACCAGATCATCAGAAACTATCCATCTCTTTTCCTCCTCATGTTGAGTTGAGCTTGGAGTGGTGGTTGGACCTTTCCAATCTCCTGAAGGGGAGAGCCTTCCGGATTCGCTACTGGACCAAGGTCACGACAGATGTGAGCCTCTTCTGGAACTTCGAGCAATATATCATGCTCTCCGTCATTGGGAGTCTCAACTGGAGGACTGTCCAATCCAAGTGGAGTCCGACAACGCCAAGGCAGTGGCTTACATCAACAGACAGGGCGGGACAAGAAGTCTCGCCACTTGGTTAGAGGTTAAGGCCATTCTGTCCTGGGCAGAGGTTCATGTTCTTGTCACTTCCGCAGTACACATTCCAGGCGTAGGCAACATCATGGCAGATTTCCTCAGTCGTCACACAGTCGACAGTGTAGAGTGGGAACTACATTGAGGTGTTTCAACTCCTAACTCAGATGGGGGGTGCCCCTAGTGGATCTGGTGGCAACCTGCCACAACAGGAAGGTTCCGGCGTTCTGCTCTCGGTGGAGAGACTCTCTAGCTCTGGCTGCTGACGCAATGTCCATTCCCTGGACATTCTCCCTGGCCTACATTTTCCCTCGTCTTCCAATGTTGATAAGGGTGCTACAGAAATTGAAAGTGGAACGTTGTCCAGTAATCCTGATCGCTCCGAATTGGCCTTGTCAGTCCTGGTATCTGGAGCTTCTGGCCCTATCAGTGGCGGAGCCCTTTCTGCTCCCCTCTCGTCCAGATCTTCTTCTGCAGGGTTACCTGTGGAAGGAAGATGTTAATCGACTCAATTTGACGGCCTGGAGGTTGAATCCTCGATTTTTAAGGAAGAAAGGGTTTTCTTCCGCTGTGGTGTCTACTATGCTTAGTGCCTGTAAGCCTGTTTCTTCCAAGATATATCGGTGTCTGGTCGACATTTTTGTCTTGGTGTGCTGACAGAGATCTGTCTCATGACTTTCATCTTCCCACTGTCCTGGCCTTTTTGCAGGACAGTGTGGATAAAGGACTCAACCTGAGTTCTCTTAAGGTTCAGACTTCGGCGCTCTGTCTTTTTCCAGGAGCGCATTGCTGTCCTTCCTGATGTCAAGGTTTTCTTCCAGGGTGTTGCTCATGTGCGTCCTGCCTTTCGGGGTACGGCTCCTCAGTGGGACCTTAATTTGGTTTTGGGAGTTCTCCAACGTCATCCCTTTGAGTCTTTGGCTACTATTCCTTTACGTCTCTTGATGTGGAAGATGGCCTTCCTTCTGGTGATTGTGTCAGTTCACCGAGTGGCAGAGTTGCAAGCTCTTTCCTGTAAACCACCTTATCTGGTGTTTCATAAGGATAAAGCGGTGCTTCGAACCTCTAAGGAGTTCTTACCTAAAGTAGTCTCCGAGTTTCACATCAATCAGGAGATTGTGGTGTCCTCTTTCTGCCCTAACCCCTCCTCTGACAAGGAAAGGGATCTCCACTTGTTGGATGTGGTGCGTTGTCTCAAGTTTTATGTCCATCGCACTGAATCTATCAGGAAGTCCGACGCTCTGTTCGTCATTCCTGAGGGTCCTAGGGCAGGAAGACCTGCATCCAAAGTGACTATTGCGTCATGGATCAAGTCCACTATTCGTAGGGCCTACAAGTTGAGGTATAAACATGTCCCCTTTCGGGTCACGGCTCATTCCACCAGGTCTATTGGGCCCTGTTGGGCCTATAAGAATCAAGCATCTGCTGATCAGCTGTGCAGGGCGGCCACTTGGTCCTCTGTGCACACCTTTTCGAAGCACTACAGTGTGGATGTGCTGGGTTCGGCTGATGCCAGCTTAGGGAGGAAGGTCCTGGAGGCAGTCTTGCCTGTCTAGGATTTCTTCTCAGGTTCTTAGTGCTTCCTTACTGTTGAGCCCTGTTGGCTGTAGTTCAGTGTGCTGTGTTAAAGTTCCTAGGGTGTTTTTATCCCTGTTTGGTGTCTGTTGACACTTCAGTTTCGTTGGGATCTCTGACCGGTTGGTTCATAGAGGTCCTGGTGACTTTGGGGGCCTTGCGCATGGTCCTTGCCTTCTTCCCTCCTCTGGGGAACTCAATGGTTGTACATCCCAGAGTTACCAGTAACCTGTATTGGACAACAGAGAAAAGAGGATTTTAGTCTTACCTGTTAAATCCTTTTCTCTTAGTCCATACAGGTTACTGGTCTCCCACCCTGTCAAGAGACCATGCTTGGCTCTCCTGTGGCAATACGTGGGAGTCCTTCGAGGCATGCTCACAGGAGTCGTCTTCTCCTATTTCTGGTCAGTTATTAGTGTCTCAAATCATTCTCGAGCTAGCTGGCTAGGATGCAGCTGAGAAGGGATACATTTAGAGAAATGTTCCTGCCTATTTAAAGGGGCAGATCACCTCCCAGAGTAACCTGTATGGACCAAGAGAGAGAGATTTAACAGGTAAGACTAAAATCCTCTTTTAAAGCAGTTCAACACATCAAACCCTCTATACACAGAGGAGATTTAGATTGCAAGCTTTTATGCCTAGAAGCCAAATGGATATTTAGGCTGGGCACCATGAGCCATAATGAGGGCTTTTCATATAGC
Organism: Rhinophrynus dorsalis; assembly: GCA_037306005.1. Classification (NCBI taxonomy): domain Eukaryota; kingdom Metazoa; phylum Chordata; class Amphibia; order Anura; family Rhinophrynidae; genus Rhinophrynus; species Rhinophrynus dorsalis. Next base: position 114,829,259 of record CM074725.1, read on the forward strand.
ATGACACATTCTATTAGAAATCCCCTGTGGATCTGAAATAGCCTATATCATACACTGACGTTCATCACCATCAATACATATCACAGGGATGTTGTACCATTACCTGCACTATTTGCTTTATTATAGATGCACAAAAAATTTCTGGTTACTGAAGTATAATATATTAATACTAGAAATATGTGATGGCGTTTCCCGTCATTGTAGTAGGGTATGTGTTATGTAGCATTTTTTGTTTGAAATGTTGTAGGTCGCATGTTGAAGGTATTTTGTAAGATTTTTTTGTTTGTTTGTACTGTACATTTCATTTAGCTGTATTGACTGATGTTTTTTTGTGTACTGTGTGAAGCAGAATCATATTGCACACATACATAGACACACAGATACAGTGACATATACAGACATTGATCATACATACACACGTACATACATGCGCACACGTGCACATACACGTACACACACATGTACACATATACACGTACGCACGCACGCACACACACGTACACACACACACACACACACATACAGATATTATTACGGTCCTGTTAGTGCCAGAGGAGTAGTCAAAGCATTGCTCATTGTGTTGCTTAATCCTCTGGCAATGAAAGGGTTAACCAGCTGTCCCAGTATGTAACGAGTGTCATGGAATCCACAGTCCCTGAAGTGGACTCTGTACATGCACACTCAGAGGCTGCCGGACAACCGCCGTCCCGGCTCCCTGGCCAGGAAGACACCTCCTGCCCCAGGCCTCAGCCAAGAGCGTTACTAGGGGCGCAGCCCAGGCACCGAGAGCGGGAACTGAGGAGGGTTGGTGTGTGGTTGGAGCAGGGATGGTGTGTGTTGTTGGAGCACCTATAGTGCGGCATGTATATTTTTTGTGCCATGGTACTTACACAATACAGGTGTGTGACAGCGGGCAGAGAGCGGCGGTGAAGAAGCTTGTGTGTAAGAGTGTGTACTACAGAGTGTCCCCAGCATGGTCTGTCTCCAGCCCCTCAGCCACGGGTAATAGCCGCATCCAGCTGCTGCTTGTAGAGAGCTCCTTGAAGGGCCGCATGACCTGGCTGTTGCAGGGTGGAGTGTTGTGCTTCATGAAGGGGGAACATGAAGGATTTGGTACTGGGCCTGCCTGCCTCTGAGCTACATGAAGCAGCTGGGCTTCCTGCAGCAGAAGCACATTGTGCACCAGGAGCCGAAAGCATTGTTGTGTTGTGGATACCAGAAATGAAGGTACACTGGAGCCGATCACGCCCTCTTTCTTGGATCAGCTCATTGTGTGCATCAGGTTGGTGGAGGGACCCCTGGGGACTGTGTGTGTGTGGCTTTTGTTTGTGTGTGTGTGTGTGTGTGGCTTTTGTGTGTGTGTGTGTGTGTGTGTGTGTGGCTTTTGTGTGTGTGTGTGTGTGTGTGGCTTTTGTGTGTGTGTGTGTGTGTGTGTGTGTGGCTTTTGTGTGTGTGTGTGGCTTTTGTGTGTGTGTGTGTGTGGCTTTTGTGTGTGTGTGTGTGTGGCTTTTGTGTGTGTGTGTGTGTGTGGCTTTTGTGTGTGTGGCTTTTGTGTGTGTGGCTTTTGTGTGTGTGGCTTTTGTGTGTGTGGCTTTTGTGTGGGGGGCTTTTGTGTGTGGGGGGGCTTTTGTGTGTGGGGGGCTTTTGTGTGGGGGGCTTTTGTGTGGGGGGCTTTTGTGTGGGGGGCTTTTGTGTGGGGGGCTTTTGTGTGGGGGGGCTTTTGTGTGGGGGGGGCTTTTTTGTGTGTGTGGGGGGGCTTTTTTGTGTGTGTGGGGGGCTTTTTTGTGTGTGTGGGGGGGCTTTTGTGGCGTGTGTGTGTGGCGTGTGTGTGTGGCGTGTGTGTGTGGCGTGTGTGTGTGGCGTGTGTGTGTGGCGTGTGTGTGTGGCGTGTGTGTGTGGCGTGTGTGTGTGGCGTGTGTGTGTGGCGTGTGTGTGTGGCGTGTGTGTGTGGCGTGCGTGCGTGTGTGGCGTGCGTGCGTGTGTGGCGTGCGTGCGTGTGTGGCGTGCGTGCGTGTGTGGCGTGCGTGTGTGGCGTGTGGCGTGCGTGTGTGGCGTGTGTGTGTGGCGTGTGTGTGTGGCGTGTGTGTGTGTGTGTGTGTGTGTGTGTGTGTGTGTGGGGCTTGTGTGTGTGTGTGTGTGTGTGGGGCTTGTGTGTGTGTGTGTGTGTGTGTGTGGGGCTTGTGTGTGTGTGTGTGGGGGGGGGCGTGTGTGTGTGGGGGGGGGCGTGTGTGTGTGGGGGGGGGCGTGTGTGTGGGGCTTGTGTGTGTGGGGGGGGGCGTGTGTGTGTGGCGTGTGTGTGTGGCGTGTGTGTGTGGCGTGTGTGTGTGGCGTGTGTGTGGGGGGCTTGTGTGTGGGGGGCTTGTGTGTGTGTGTGTGGCGTGTGTGTGTGTGTGTGTGGGGGGGGGGCTTGTGTGTGTGTGTGTGTGGGGGGGGCTTGTGTGTGTGTGGGGGGCTTGTGTGTGTGTGGGGGCTTGTGTGTGTGTGGGGGGCTTGTGTGTGTGGGGGGCTTTTGTGTGTGTGTGTGTGGGGGGCTTTTGTGTGTGTGTGTGGGGGGGGCTTTTGTGTGTGTGGGGGGGGCTTTTGTGTGTGTGTGTGTGTGTGTGTGTGTGTGTGTGTGTGTGTGTGTGTGTGTGTGTGGCGTGTGTGTGGCGTGTGTGTGTGGGGCTTGTGTGTGTGTGGGGCTTGTGTGTGTGTGTGGGGCTTGTGTGTGTGTGTGTGTGGGGCTTGTGTGTGTGTGTGTGTGGGGCTTTTGTGTGTGTGGGGCTTTTGTGTGTGTGTGTGGCTTTTGTGTGTGGCTTTTGTGTGTGTGTGTGTGGCTTTTGTGTGTGTGTGTGTGTGTGTGTGTGTGGCTTTTGTGTGTGTGTGTGTGTGTGTGTGTGTGTGTGTGTGGCTTTTGTGTGTGTGTGTGTGTGTGTGGCTTTTGTGTGTGTGTGTGTGTGTGTGTGTGTGTGGCTTTTGTGTGTGTGTGTGTGTGTGTGTGTGTGTGTGTGTGTGGCTTTTGTGTGTGTGTGGGGCTTGCGTGTGTGTGTGGGGCTTGTGTGTGGGGCTTGTGTGTGGGCTTGGGTGTGTGTGTGGGGCTTGTGTGTGTGGGGCGTGTGTGTGTGTGTGTGTGTGGGGCTTGTGTGTGTGGGGCGTGTGTGTGTGTGTGTGTGTGGGGCTTGTGTGTGTGTGTGTGTGTGGGGCTTGTGTGTGTGTGTGTGTGTGGGGCTTGTGTGTGTGTGTGTGTGGGGCTTGTGTGTGTGTGTGTGTGGGGCTTGTGTGTGTGTGTGTGTGGGGCTTGTGTGTGTGTGTGGGGCTTGTGTGTGTGTGTGTGTGTGTGTGTGTGTGTGGCTTTTGTGTGTGTGTGTGTGGCTTTTGTGTGTGTGTGTGGCTTTTGTGTGTGTGTGTGGCTTTTGTGTGTGTGGCGTGTGTGTGTGTGTGTGTGTGGCGTGTGTGTGGCGTGTGTGTGTGTGTGTGTGGCGTGTGTGTGTGGGGCGTGTGTGTGGCGTGTGTGTGTGGGGCTTGTGTGTGTGTGTGTGGGGCTTGTGTGTGTGTGTGTGGGGCTTGTGTGTGTGTGTGGGGCTTGTGTGTGTGTGTGGGGCTTGTGTGTGGGGCTTGTGTGTGGGGCTTGTGTGTGGGGCTTGTGTGTGGGGCTTGTGTGTGTGGGGCTTTTGTGTGTGTGTGTGTGGGGCTTTTGTGTGTGTGGGGCTTTTGTGTGTGTGGGGCTTTTGTGTGTGTGGGGCTTTTGTGTGTGTGGGGCTTTTGTGTGTGTGTGGGGCTTTTGTGTGTGTGGGGCTTTTGTGTGTGTGGGGCTTTTGTGTGTGTGTGTGGCTTTTGTGTGTGGCTTTTGTGTGTGTGTGTGGCTTTTGTGTGTGTGTGTGGCTTGTGTGTGTGTGGGGCTTTTGTGTGTGTGTGGGGCTTGCGTGTGTGTGTGGGGCTTGTGTGTGGGGCTTGTGTGTGGGGCTTGTGTGTGTGGGGCTTGTGTGTGTGGGGCGTGTGTGTGTGTGTGTGTGTGGGGCTTGTGTGTGTGGGGCGTGTGTGTGTGTGTGTGTGTGGGGCTTGTGTGTGTGTGTGTGTGTGGGGCTTGTGTGTGTGTGTGTGTGTGGGGCTTGTGTGTGTGTGTGTGTGGGGCTTGTGTGTGTGTGTGTGTGGGGCTTGTGTGTGTGTGTGTGTGGGGCTTGTGTGTGTGTGTGTGTGGGGCTTGTGTGTGTGTGTGTGTGGGGCTTGTGTGTGTGTGTGTGTGTGTGTGTGTGTGGCTTTTGTGTGTGTGTGTGTGGCTTTTGTGTGTGTGTGTGGCTTTTGTGTGTGTGTGTGGCTTTTGTGTGTGTGGCGTGTGTGTGTGTGTGTGTGTGGCGTGTGTGTGGCGTGTGTGTGTGTGTGTGTGGCGTGTGTGTGTGGGGCGTGTGTGTGGCGTGTGTGTGTGGGGCTTGTGTGTGTGTGTGTGGGGCTTGTGTGTGTGTGTGTGGGGCTTGTGTGTGTGTGTGGGGCTTGTGTGTGTGTGTGGGGCTTGTGTGTGTGTGTGGGGCTTGTGTGTGGGGCTTGTGTGTGGGGCTTGTGTGTGGGGCTTGTGTGTGGGGCTTGTGTGTGGGGCTTGTGTGTGGGGCTTGTGTGTGTGGGGCTTTTGTGTGTGTGTGTGTGGGGCTTTTGTGTGTGTGGGGCTTTTGTGTGTGTGGGGCTTTTGTGTGTGTGGGGCTTTTGTGTGTGTGGGGCTTTTGTGTGTGTGTGGGGCTTTTGTGTGTGTGGGGCTTTTGTGTGTGTGGGGCTTTTGTGTGTGTGTGTGGCTTTTGTGTGTGGCTTTTGTGTGTGTGTGTGGCTTTTGTGTGTGTGTGTGGCTTGTGTGTGTGTGGGGCTTTTGTGTGTGTGTGTGGGGCTTGCTTGTGTGTGTGGGGCTTGCGTGTGTGTGTGGGGCTTGCGTGTGTGTGTGGGGCTTGCGTGTGTGTGTGGGGCTTGCGTGTGTGTGTGGGGCTTGCGTGTGTGTGTGGGGCTTGCGTGTGTGTGTGGGGCTTGCTTGTGTGTGTGGGGCTTTGTGTGTGGGGCTTGTGTGTGTGGGGCTTGTGTGTGTGGGGCTTGTGTGTGTGGGGCTTGTGTGTGTGGGGCTTGTGTGTGTGGGGCTTGTGTGTGTGTGGGGCTTGTGTGTGTGTGGGGCTTGTGTGTGTGTGGGGCTTGTGTGTGTGGGGCTTGTGTGTGTGTGTGGGGCTTGTGTGTGGGGCTTGTGTGTGGGGCTTGTGTGTGGGGCTTGTGTGTGGGGCTTGTGTGTGGGGCTTGTGTGTGGGGCTTGTGTGTGGGGCTTGTGTGTGGGGCTTGTGTGTGGGGCTTGTGTGTGGGGCTTGTGTGTGGGGCTTTTGTGTGGGGCTTGTGTGTGGGGCTTGTGTGTGGGGCTTGTGTGTGGGGCTTGTGTGTGGGGCTTGTGTGTGGGGCTTGTGTGTGGGGCTTGTGTGTGGGGCTTTTGTGTGGGGCTTTTGTGTGGGGCTTGTGTGTGGGGCTTGTGTGTGGGGCTTTTGTGTGTGGCTTGTGTGTGTGTTGTGTGGGGCTTGTGTGTGTGTGTTGTGTGGGGCTTGTGTGTGTGTGTGTGTGTGGGGCTTGTGTGTGTGTGGGGCTTGTGTGTGTGTGGGGCTTGTGTGTGTGTGTGGGGCTTGTGTGTGTTGTGTGTGTGTGGGGCTTGTGTGTGTGGTGTGTGTGTGTGTGTGTGTGGGGGGGGCTTTTGTGTGTTTGTGTGTGTGTGTGTGGCTTTTGTGTGTGTGTGTGGGGGGGCGTGTGTGTGTGTGGCTTTTGTGTGTGTGTGTGTGTGTGTGGCTTTTGTGTGTGTGTGTGTGGCTTTTGTGTGTGGCGTGTGTGTGTGGCTTTTGTGTGTGTGTGTGTGTGGCTTTTGTGTGTGTGTGTGTGTGGCTTTTGTGTGTGTGTGGCTTTTGTGTGTGTGTGGCTTTTGTGTGTGTGTGGCTTTTGTGTGTGGGGGGGGCTTGTGTGTGTGTGTGTGGCTTTTGTGTGTGTGTGTGGCTTGTGTGTGTGGGGGGGGGGCTTGTGTGTGTGTGTGTGGGGGGGGGCTTGTGTGTGTGTGTGTGTGTGTGTGTGTGTGTGTGTGTGTGTGTGTGTGTGTGTGTGGCTTGTGTGTGTGTGGGGGGGGGCTTGTGTGTGTGTGGGGGGGGGGCTTGTGTGTGTGTGGGGCTTGTGTGTGTGTGGGCTTTTGTGTGTGTGTGTGTGTGTGTGGGGCTTTTGTGTGTGTGTGTGTGTGGCTTTTGTGTGTGTGTGGCTTTTGTGTGTGTGTGGCTTTTGTGTGTGTGTGGCTTTTGTGTGTGTGTGTATGTGTGGCTTGTGTGTGTGTGTGTGTGTGGCTTGTGTGTGTGTGGCTTGTGTGTGTGTGGCTTGTGTGTGTGTGTGGCTTTTGTGTGTGTGTGTGTGTGGCTTGTGTGTGTGTGTGTGGCTTGTGTGTGTGTGTGGCTTGTGTGTGTGTGGCTTGTGTGTGTGTGGCTTGTGTGTGTGTGGCTTGTGTGTGTGTGGCTTGTGTGTGTGTGGCTTGTGTGTGTGGCTTGTGTGTGTGTGGCGTGTGTGTGTGTGGCGTGTGTGTGTGTTGTGTGTGTGGCGTGTGGCTTGTGTGTGTGTGTGGCTTGTGTGTGTGTGTGGCTTGTGTGTGTGTGTGTGGCTTGCTTGTGTGTGTGTGGGGCTTGCTTGTGTGTGTGTGGGGCTTGCTTGTGTGTGTGTGGGGCTTGCGTGTGTGTGTGGGGCTTGCTTGTGTGTGTGGGGCTTGCGTGTGTGTGTGTGGGGCGTGTGTGTGTGTGTGTGGGGCGTGTGTGTGTGTGTGTGTGGGGCGTGTGTGTGTGTGTGTGGGGCGTGTGTGTGTGTGTGGGGCGTGTGTGTGTGTGTGTGGGGCTTGTGTGTGTGTGTGGGGCTTGTGTGTGTGTGTGGGGCGTGTGTGTGTGTGTGTGTGTGTGTGTGTGTGTGTGTGTGTGTGTGTGTGGGGGGGGGGCGTGTGTGTGTGGGGGGGGGGGCGTGTGTGTGGGGGGGGGGCGTGTGTGTGGGGGGGGGCGTGTGTGGGGGGGGGGCTTGTGTGTGTGTGTGGGGCGTGTGTGTGTGTGGGGCTTGTGTGTGTGTGTGTGGGGCTTGTGTGTGTGTGGCTTTTGTGTGTGTGTGTGTGTGTGTGTGGCTTTTGTGTGTGTGGAGCTTGTGTGTGTGTGACTTGTGTGTGTGTGGCGTGTGTGTGTGTGTGGCTTTTGTGTGTGTGTGTGTGTGGCTTTTGTGTGTGTGTGGCTTTCGTGTGTGTGTGTGGCTTTTGTGTGTGTGTGTGTGGCTTTTGTGTGTGGCTTTTGTGTGTGGCTTTTGTGTGTGGCTTTTGTGTGTGGCTTTTGTGTGTGGCTTTTGTGTGTGGCTTTTGTGTGTGTGTGGCTTTTGTGTGTGTGTGTGGGGCTTGTGTGTGTGTGTGTGTGTGGCTTTTGTGTGTGTGTGTGTGGCTTTTGTGTGTGTGTGTGTGGCTTTTGTGTGTGGCTTTTGTGTGTGTGTGGCTTTTGTGTGTGTGTGGCTTTTGTGTGTGTGTGGCGGGCTTGTGTGTGTGTGGCGGGCTTGTGTGTGTGTGTGTGGCTTGTGTGTGTGGCTTTTGTGTGTGTGTGTGTGTGTGGCTTTTGTGTGTGTGTGTGTGTGTGGCTTTTGTGTGTGTGTGTGGGGCTTTTGTGTGTGTGTGTGGGGCTTTTGTGTGTGTGTGTGGGGCTTTTGTGTGTGTGTGTGGGGCTTTTGTGTGTGTGTGTGGGGCTTGTGTGTGTGTGTGTGTGGGGCTTGTGTGTGTGTGTGTGTGGGGCTTGTGTGTGTGGCTTTTGTGTGTGTGTGTGTGGCTTTTGTGTGTGTGTGGCTTTTGTGTGTGTGTGGCTTTTGTGTGTGTGTGGCTTTTGTGTGTGTGGCTTTTGTGTGTGTGTGGCTTTTGTGTGTGTGTGGCTTTTGTGTGTGTGTGGCTTTTGTGTGTGTGTGGCTTTTGTGTGTGTGTGGCTTTTGTGTGTGGCTTTTGTGTGTGTGTGGCTTTTGTGTGTGTGTGTGGCTTTTGTGTGTGTGTGTGGCTTTTGTGTGTGTGTGTGGCTTTTGTGTGTGTGTGTGGCTTTTGTGTGTGTGTGTGGCTTTTGTGTGGTGTGTCTGTGTGTGGCGTGTGTGTGTGTGTGTGTGTGTGGCTTTTGTGTGTGTGTGTGTGTGTGTGTGGCTTTTTGTGTGTGTGTGGCTTTTTTGTGTGTGTGTGGCTTTTTTGTGTGTGTGTGTGTGGCTTTTTTGTGTGTGGCTTTTGTGTGTGGCTTTTGTGTGTGGCTTTTGTGTGTGGCTTTTGTGTGTGGCTTTTGTGTGTGGCTTTTGTGTGTGGCTTTTGTGTGTGGCTTTTGTGTGTGGCTTTTGTGTGTGTGTGTGTGTGTGTGTGTGGCTTTTGTGTGTGTGGGGCGTGTGTGTGTGTGTGGGGCGTGTGTGTGTGTGTGGGGCGTGTGTGTGTGTGTGGGGCTTGTGTGTGTGTGTGGGGCTTGTGTGTGTGTGTGGGGCGTGTGTGTGTGTGGCGTGTGTGTGTGTGGCGTGTGTGTGTGTTGTGTGTGTGTGTTGTGTGTGTGTGTGTTGTGTGTGTGTGTGGTGTGTGGCTTGTGTGTGTGTGTGGCTTGTGTGTGTGTGTGTGGCTTGCTTGTGTGTGTGTGGCTTGCTTGTGTGTGTGTGGGGCTTGCTTGTGTGTGTGTGGGGCTTGCTTGTGTGTGTGTGGGGCTTGCGTGTGTGTGTGGGGCTTGCGTGTGTGTGTGTGGGGCGTGTGTGTGTGTGTGTGGGGCGTGTGTGTGTGTGTGTGGGGCGTGTGTGTGTGTGTGTGGGGCGTGTGTGTGTGTGTGGGGTTTGTGTGTGTGTGTGGGGCTTGTGTGTGTGTGTGGGGCGTGTGTGTGTGTGTGTGGGGGGGGGGGGGGCGTGTGTGTGGGGGGGGGCGTGTGTGTGGGGGGGGGCGTGTGTGGGGGGGGGGGCTTGTGTGTGTGTGTGGGGCTTGTGTGTGTGGGGCTTGTGTGTGTGTGTGTGGGGGGCTTGTGTGTGTGTGGGGCTTGTGTGTGTGGGGCTTGTGTGTGTGTGGCTTTTGTGTGTGTGTGTGTGTGTGTGTGGCTTTTGTGTGTGTGGAGCTTGTGTGTGTGTGACTTGTGTGTGTGTGGCTTGTGTGTGTGTGTGTGGCTTTTGTGTGTGTGTGTGTGTGGCTTTTGTGTGTGTGTGGCTTTCGTGTGTGTGTGTGGCTTTTGTGTGTGTGTGTGTGGCTTTTGTGTGTGGCTTTTGTGTGTGGCTTTTGTGTGTGGCTTTTGTGTGTGGCTTTTGTGTGTGGCTTTTGTGTGTGGCTTTTGTGTGTGTGTGGCTTTTGTGTGTGTGTGTGGGGCTTGTGTGTGTGTGTGTGTGTGGCTTTTGTGTGTGTGTGTGTGGCTTTTGTGTGTGTGTGTGTGGCTTTTGTGTGTGTGTGGCTTTTGTGTGTGTGTGGCTTTTGTGTGTGTGTGGCTTTTGTGTGTGTGTGGCGGGCTTGTGTGTGTGTGGCGGGCTTGTGTGTGTGTGGTGGGCTTGTGTGTGTGTGTGTGGCTTGTGTGTGTGTGTGTGTGGCTTTTGTGTGTGTGTGTGTGTGTGTGTGTGGCTTTTGTGTGTGTGTGTGGGGCTTTTGTGTGTGTGTGTGGGGCTTTTGTGTGTGTGTGTGGGGCTTGTGTGTGTGTGTGTGTGGGGCTTGTGTGTGTGTGTGTGTGGGGCTTGTGTGTGTGGCTTTTGTGTGTGTGTGTGTGGCTTTTGTGTGTGTGTGGCTTTTGTGTGTGTGTGGCTTTTGTGTGTGTGTGGCTTTTGTGTGTGTGTGGCTTTTGTGTGTGTGTGTGTGTGTGTGGCTTTTGTGTGTGTGTGGCTTTTGTGTGTGTGTGGCTTTTGTGTGTGTGTGTGTGGCGGGCTTGTGTGTGTGTGTGTGGCTTGTGTGTGTGTGTGTGTGGCTTTTGTGTGTGTGTGTGTGGCTTTTGTGTGTGTGTGTGGGGCTTTTGTGTGTGTGTGTGGGGCTTTTGTGTGTGTGTGTGGGGCTTTTGTGTGTGTGTGTGGGGCTTGTGTGTGTGTGTGTGTGGGGCTTGTGTGTGTGTGTGTGTGGGGCTTGTGTGTGTGGCTTTTGTGTGTGTGTGTGTGGCTTTTGTGTGTGTGTGTGTGGCTTTTGTGTGTGTGTGGCTTTTGTGTGTGTGTGGCTTTTGTGTGTGTGTGGCTTTTGTGTGTGTGTGTGTGGCTTTTGTGTGTGTGTGGCTTTTGTGTGTGTGTGGCTTTTGTGTGTGGCTTTTGTGTGTGGCTTTTGTGTGTGTGTGTGGCTTTTGTGTGTGTGTGTGGCTTTTGTGTGTGTGTGTGGCTTTTGTGTGTGTGTGTGGCTTTTGTGTGTGTGTGTGGCTTTTGTGTGGTGTGTCTGTGTGTGGCGTGTGTGTGTGTGTGTGTGTGGCTTTTGTGTGTGTGTGTGGCTTTTGTGTGTGTGTGGCTTTTGTGTGTGTGTGGCTTTTGTGTGTGTGTGGCGTGTGTGTGTGTGTGTGTGGCTTTTGTGTGTGTGTGTGGCTTTTGTGTGTGTGTGTGGCTTTTGTGTGTGTGTGTGTGTGTGGCTTTTGTGTGTGTGTGTGGCTTTTGTGTGTGTGTGGGGCTTGTGTGTGTGGGGCTTGTGTGTGTGTGTGTGGGGCTTGTGTGTGTGTGGGTGTGGGGCTTGTTTGTGGGTGTGGGGCTTGTTTGTGGGTGTGTGGCTTGTGTGTGTGTGGCTTGTGTGTGTGTGGCTTGTGTGTGTGTGGCTTGTGTGTGTGTGGCTTGTGTGTGTGTGGCGTGTGTGTGTGTGTGTGGCTTGTGTGTGTGTGTGTGTGTGGCTTGTGTGTATGTGTGTGTGGCTTGTGTGTGTGTGTGTGTATGTGTGTGTGGCTTGTGTGTGTGTGTGTGTGGCTTGTGTGTGTGTGTGTGGCTTGTGTGTGTGTGTGTGGCTTGTGTGTGTGTGTGTGTGGCTTGTGTGTGTGTGTGTGTGTGTGTGTGTGGCTTGTGTGGCGTGTGTGTGTGTGTGTGTGGCTTGTGTGGCGTGTGTGTGTGTGTGTGTGGCTTGTGTGGCGTGTGTGTGTGGGGCTTGTGTGTGGCTTGTGTGTGTGTGTGTGGCTTGTGTGTGTGGCTTGTGTGTGTGGCTTGTGTGTGTGGCTTGTGTGTGTGTGTGGCGTGTGTGGCTTTTGTGTGTGTGTGTGTGGCTTTTGTGTGTGTGTGTGTGGCTTTTGTGTGGTGTGTCTGTGTGTGTGGCTTTTGTGTGGTGTGTCTGTGTGTGGCGTGTGTGTGTGGTGTGTGTGGCTTATGTGTGTGTGGCGCGTGTGTGTGTGTGTGGCGCGTGTGTGTGTGGCGCGTGTGTGTGTGGCTTTTGTGTGTGTGTGGCTTTTGTGTGTGTGTGGCTTTTGTGTGTGTGTGGCTTTTGTGTGTGTGTGGCTTTTGTGTGTGTGTGGCGTGTGTGTGTGTGTGTGGCTTTTGTGTGTGTGTGTGTGTGTGGCTTTTGTGTGTGTGTGTGTGTGTGGCTTTTGTGTGTGTGTGTGGCTTTTGTGTGTGTGTGTGTGGCTTTTGTGTGTGTGTGTGGCTTTTGTGTGTGTGTGTGTGGCTTTTGTGTGTGTGTGTGTGTGGCTTTTGTGTGTGTGTGTGGCTTTTGTGTGTGTGTGTAGCTTGTGTGTGTGTGTGTGACTTGTGTGTGTGTGGCTTGTGTGTGTGTTTGTGTGTGTGGCTTTTGTGTGTGTGTGTGTGGCTTTTGTGTGTGTGTGTGTGTGTGGCTTTTTTGTGACTGTGTGTGTGTGTGTGGCTTTTGTGTGGTGTGTGTGTGTGGCTTTTGTGTGTGTGTGGCTTTTGTGTGTGTGTGGCTTTTGTGTGTGTGTGTGGCTTTTGTGTGTGTGTGTGTGGCGGGCTTGTGTGTGTGTGTGTGGCTTGTGTGTGTGTGTGTGTGTGGCTTTTGTGTGTGTGTGTGTGTGTGTGGCTTTTGTGTGTGTGTGTGGGGCTTTTGTGTGTGTGTGTGGGGCTTTTGTGTGTGTGTGTGGGGCTTTTGTGTGTGTGTGTGGGGCTTGTGTGTGTGTGTGTGTGGGGCTTGTGTGTGTGTGTGTGTGGGGCTTGTGTGTGTGGCTTTTGTGTGTGTGTGTGTGGCTTTTGTGTGTGTGTGTGTGGCTTTTGTGTGTGTGTGGCTTTTGTGTGTGTGTGGCTTTTGTGTGTGTGTGGCTTTTGTGTGTGTGTGTGTGGCTTTTGTGTGTGTGTGGCTTTTGTGTGTGTGTGGCTTTTGTGTGTGGCTTTTGTGTGTGGCTTTTGTGTGTGTGTGTGGCTTTTGTGTGTGTGTGTGGCTTTTGTGTGTGTGTGTGGCTTTTGTGTGTGTGTGTGGCTTTTGTGTGTGTGTGTGGCTTTTGTGTGTGTGTGTGGCTTTTGTGTGGTGTGTCTGTGTGTGGCGTGTGTGTGTGTGTGTGTGTGGCTTTTGTGTGTGTGTGTGGCTTTTGTGTGTGTGTGGCTTTTGTGTGTGTGTGGCTTTTGTGTGTGTGTGGCGTGTGTGTGTGTGTGTGGCTTTTGTGTGTGTGTGTGGCTTTTGTGTGTGTGTGTGGCTTTTGTGTGTGTGTGTGTGTGTGGCTTTTGTGTGTGTGTGTGGCTTTGTGTGTGTGTGGGGCTTGTGTGTGTGGGGCTTGTGTGTGTGTGTGTGGGGCTTGTGTGTGTGTGGGTGTGGGGCTTGTTTGTGGGTGTGTGGCTTGTGTGTGTGTGGCTTGTGTGTGTGTGGCTTGTGTGTGTGTGGCTTGTGTGTGTGTGGCGTGTGTGTGTGTGTGTGGCTTGTGTGTGTGTGTGTGTGTGGCTTGTGTGTATGTGTGTGTGGCTTGTGTGTGTGTGTGTGTGTGTATGTGTGTGTGGCTTGTGTGTGTGTGTGTGTGGCTTGTGTGTGTGTGTGTGGCTTGTGTGTGTGTGTGTGGCTTGTGTGTGTGTGTGTGTGGCTTGTGTGTGTGTGTGTGTGTGTGTGTGTGGCTTGTGTGGCGTGTGTGTGTGTGTGTGTGGCTTGTGTGGCGTGTGTGTGTGTGTGTGTGGCTTGTGTGGCGTGTGTGTGTGGGGCTTGTGTGTGGCTTGTGTGTGTGTGTGTGGCTTGTGTGTGTGGCTTGTGTGTGTGGCTTGTGTGTGTGGCTTGTGTGTGTGTGTGGCGTGTGTGGCTTTTGTGTGTGTGTGTGTGGCTTTTGTGTGGTGTGTCTGTGTGTGTGGCTTTTGTGTGGTGTGTCTGTGTGTGGCGTGTGTGTGTGGTGTGTGTGGCTTATGTGTGTGTGGCGCGTGTGTGTGTGTGTGGCGCGTGTGTGTGTGGCGCGTGTGTGTGTGGCTTTTGTGTGTGTGTGGCTTTTGTGTGTGTGTGGCTTTTGTGTGTGTGTGGCGTGTGTGTGTGTGTGTGGCGTGTGTGTGTGTGTGTGGCGTGTGTGTGTGTGTGTGGCTTTTGTGTGTGTGTGTGTGTGTGGCTTTTGTGTGTGTGTGTGGCTTTTGTGTGTGTGTGTGGCTTTTGTGTGTGTGTGTGGCTTTTGTGTGTGTGTGTGTGGCTTTTGTGTGTGTGTGTGTGTGGCTTTTGTGTGTGTGTGTGGCTTTTGTGTGTGTGTGTAGCTTGTGTGTGTGTGTGTGACTTGTGTGTGTGTGGCTTGTGTGTGTGTTTGTGTGTGTGGCTTTTGTGTGTGTGTGTGTGGCTTTTGTGTGTGTGTGTGTGTGTGTGTGGCTTTTTGTGACTGTGTGTGTGTGTGTGGCTTTTGTGTGGTGTGTGTGTGTGGCTTTTGTGTGTGTGTGGCTTTTGTGTGTGTGTGGCTTTTGTGTGTGTGTGTGGCTTTTGTGTGTGTGTGTGGCTTTTGTGTGTGTGTGTGGCTTTTGTGTGTGTGTGTGTGTGTGTGGAGCTTGTGTGTGTGTGGAGCTTGTGTGTGTGTGTGTGTGTGTGTGTGTGTGTGACTTGTGTGTGTGACTTGTGTGTGTGTGTGTGTGTGTGACTTGTGTGTGTGACTTGTGTGTGTGTGTGTGTGTGTGTGTGACTTGTGTGTGTGTGGCTTGTGTGTGTGTGTGTGTGTGTGTGGCTTGTGTGTGTGTGTGTGTGTGTGTGGCTTGTGTGTGTGTGTGTGTGTGGCTTGTGTGTGTGTGTGTGTGTGGCTTGTGTGTGTGTGTGTGTGTGGCTTGTGTGTGTGTGTGTGTGTGTGTGTGGCTTTTGTGTGTGTGGCTTTTGTGTGTGTGTGTGTGTGTGGCTTTTGTGTGTGTGTGTGTGTGTGGCTTTTGTGTGTGTGTGTGTGTGTGTGTGGCTTTTGTGTGTGTGTGTGTGTGTGTGGCTTTTGTGTGTGTGTGTGTGTGTGGCTTTTGTGTGTGTGTGTGTGTGTGGCTTTTGTGTGTGTGTGTGTGTGTGTGGCTTTTGTGTGTGTGTGTGGCTTTTGTGTGTGTGTGTGGCTTTTGTGTGTGGCTTTTGTGTGTGTGTGGCTTTTGTGTGTGTGTGTGGCTTTTGTGTGTGTGTGTGGCTTTTGTGTGTGTGTGTGGCTTTTGTGTGTGTGTGTGTGTGGCTTTTGTGTGTGTGTGTGTGTGGCTTTTGTGTGTGTGTGTGGCTTTTGTGTGTGTGTGTGGGGCTTTTGTGTGTGTGTGTGTGTGGGGCTTTTGTGTGTGTGTGTGTGTGTGGGGCTTGTGTGTGTGGCTTTTGTGTGTGTGTGGCTTTTGTGTGTGTGTGTGTGGCTTTTGTGTGTGTGTGTGTGTGTGTGGCTTTTGTGTGTGTGTGTGTGTGTGTGGCTTTTGTGTGTGTGTGTGTGTGTGTGTGGCTTTTGTGTGTGTGTGTGGCTTTTGTGTGTGTGTGTGTGTGTGTGTGGCTTTTGTGTGTGTGTGTGTGGCTTTTGTGTGTGGCTTTTGTGTGTGGCTTTTGTGTGTGGCTTTTGTGTGTGGCTTTTGTGTGTGGCTTTTGTGTGTGGCTTTTGTGTGTGTGTGGCTTTTGTGTGTGTGTGTGGGGCTTGTGTGTGTGTGTGTGTGTGGCTTTTGTGTGTGTGTGTGTGGCTTTTGTGTGTGTGTGTGTGGCTTTTGTGTGTGTGTGGCTTTTGTGTGTGTGTGGCTTTTGTGTGTGTGTGGCTTTTGTGTGTGTGTGTGTGGCTTTTGTGTGTGTGTGGCTTTTGTGTGTGTGTGGCTTTTGTGTGTGGCTTTTGTGTGTGGCTTTTGTGTGTGTGTGTGGCTTTTGTGTGTGTGTGTGGCTTTTGTGTGTGTGTGTGGCTTTTGTGTGTGTGTGTGGCTTTTGTGTGTGTGTGTGGCTTTTGTGTGGTGTGTCTGTGTGTGGCGTGTGTGTGTGTGTGTGGCTTTTGTGTGTGTGTGTGGCTTTTGTGTGTGTGTGGCTTTTGTGTGTGTGTGGCTTTTGTGTGTGTGTGGCGTGTGTGTGTGTGTGTGTGGCTTTTGTGTGTGTGTGTGGCTTTTGTGTGTGTGTGTGGCTTTTGTGTGTGTGTGTGTGTGTGGCTTTTGTGTGTGTGTGTGGCTTTTGTGTGTGTGTGGGGCTTGTGTGTGTGGGGCTTGTGTGTGTGTGTGTGGGGCTTGTGTGTGTGTGGGTGTGGGGCTTGTTTGTGGGTGTGTGGCTTGTGTGTGTGTGGCTTGTGTGTGTGTGGCTTGTGTGTGTGTGGCTTGTGTGTGTGTGGCTTGTGTGTGTGTGGCGTGTGTGTGTGTGTGTGGCTTGTGTGTGTGTGTGTGTGTGGCTTGTGTGTATGTGTGTGTGGCTTGTGTGTGTGTGTGTGTGTGTATGTGTGTGTGGCTTGTGTGTGTGTGTGTGGCTTGTGTGTGTGTGTGTGGCTTGTGTGTGTGTGTGTGTGGCTTGTGTGTGTGTGTGTGTGTGTGTGTGTGGCTTGTGTGGCGTGTG
>CM074725.1:114850051-115245051 GCA_037306005.1 Rhinophrynus dorsalis
GTGTGTGTGTGTGGCTTTTGTGTGTGTGTGTGGCTTTTGTGTGTGTGTGTGTGGCTTTTGTGTGTGTGTGTGTGTGGCTTTTGTGTGTGTGTGTGGCTTTTGTGTGTGTGTGTAGCTTGTGTGTGTGTGTGTGACTTGTGTGTGTGTGGCTTGTGTGTGTGTTTGTGTGTGTGGCTTTTGTGTGTGTGTGTGTGGCTTTTGTGTGTGTGTGTGTGTGTGGCTTTTTTGTGACTGTGTGTGTGTGTGTGGCTTTTGTGTGGTGTGTGTGTGTGGCTTTTGTGTGTGTGTGGCTTTTGTGTGTGTGTGGCTTTTGTGTGTGTGTGTGGCTTTTGTGTGTGTGTGTGTGGCGGGCTTGTGTGTGTGTGTGTGGCTTGTGTGTGTGTGTGTGTGGCTTTTGTGTGTGTGTGTGTGTGTGTGGCTTTTGTGTGTGTGTGTGGGGCTTTTGTGTGTGTGTGTGGGGCTTTTGTGTGTGTGTGTGGGGCTTTTGTGTGTGTGTGTGGGGCTTGTGTGTGTGTGTGTGTGTGGGGCTTGTGTGTGTGTGTGTGTGGGGCTTGTGTGTGTGGCTTTTGTGTGTGTGTGTGTGGCTTTTGTGTGTGTGTGTGTGGCTTTTGTGTGTGTGTGGCTTTTGTGTGTGTGTGGCTTTTGTGTGTGTGTGGCTTTTGTGTGTGTGTGTGTGGCTTTTGTGTGTGTGTGGCTTTTGTGTGTGTGTGGCTTTTGTGTGTGGCTTTTGTGTGTGGCTTTTGTGTGTGTGTGTGGCTTTTGTGTGTGTGTGTGGCTTTTGTGTGTGTGTGTGGCTTTTGTGTGTGTGTGTGGCTTTTGTGTGTGTGTGTGGCTTTTGTGTGGTGTGTCTGTGTGTGGCGTGTGTGTGTGTGTGTGTGTGGCTTTTGTGTGTGTGTGTGGCTTTTGTGTGTGTGTGGCTTTTGTGTGTGTGTGGCTTTTGTGTGTGTGTGGCGTGTGTGTGTGTGTGTGGCTTTTGTGTGTGTGTGTGGCTTTTGTGTGTGTGTGTGGCTTTTGTGTGTGTGTGTGTGTGTGGCTTTTGTGTGTGTGTGTGGCTTTTGTGTGTGTGTGGGGCTTGTGTGTGTGGGGCTTGTGTGTGTGTGTGTGGGGCTTGTGTGTGTGTGGGTGTGGGGCTTGTTTGTGGGTGTGTGGCTTGTGTGTGTGTGGCTTGTGTGTGTGTGGCTTGTGTGTGTGTGGCTTGTGTGTGTGTGGCGTGTGTGTGTGTGTGTGTGTGGCTTGTGTGTGTGTGTGTGTGTGGCTTGTGTGTATGTGTGTGTGGCTTGTGTGTGTGTGTGTGTATGTGTGTGTGGCTTGTGTGTGTGTGTGTGTGGCTTGTGTGTGTGTGTGTGGCTTGTGTGTGTGTGTGTGGCTTGTGTGTGTGTGTGTGTGGCTTGTGTGTGTGTGTGTGTGTGTGTGTGTGGCTTGTGTGGCGTGTGTGTGTGTGTGTGTGGCTTGTGTGGCGTGTGTGTGTGTGTGTGTGGCTTGTGTGGCGTGTGTGTGTGGGGCTTGTGTGTGGCTTGTGTGTGTGTGTGTGGCTTGTGTGTGTGGCTTGTGTGTGTGGCTTGTGTGTGTGGCTTGTGTGTGTGTGTGGCGTGTGTGGCTTTTGTGTGTGTGTGTGTGGCTTTTGTGTGGTGTGTCTGTGTGTGTGGCTTTTGTGTGGTGTGTCTGTGTGTGGCGTGTGTGTGTGGTGTGTGTGGCTTATGTGTGTGTGGCGCGTGTGTGTGTGTGTGGCGCGTGTGTGTGTGGCGCGTGTGTGTGTGGCTTTTGTGTGTGTGTGGCTTTTGTGTGTGTGTGGCTTTTGTGTGTGTGTGGCTTTTGTGTGTGTGTGGCTTTTGTGTGTGTGTGGCGTGTGTGTGTGTGTGTGGCTTTTGTGTGTGTGTGTGTGTGTGGCTTTTGTGTGTGTGTGTGTGTGTGGCTTTTGTGTGTGTGTGTGGCTTTTGTGTGTGTGTGTGGCTTTTGTGTGTGTGTGTGGCTTTTGTGTGTGTGTGTGTGGCTTTTGTGTGTGTGTGTGTGTGGCTTTTGTGTGTGTGTGTGGCTTTTGTGTGTGTGTGTAGCTTGTGTGTGTGTGTGTGACTTGTGTGTGTGTGGCTTGTGTGTGTGTTTGTGTGTGTGGCTTTTGTGTGTGTGTGTGTGGCTTTTGTGTGTGTGTGTGTGTGTGTGTGGCTTTTTTGTGACTGTGTGTGTGTGTGTGGCTTTTGTGTGGTGTGTGTGTGTGGCTTTTGTGTGTGTGTGGCTTTTGTGTGTGTGTGGCTTTTGTGTGTGTGTGTGGCTTTTGTGTGTGTGTGTGGCTTTTGTGTGTGTGTGTGGCTTTTGTGTGTGTGTGTGTGTGTGTGGAGCTTGTGTGTGTGTGGAGCTTGTGTGTGTGTGTGTGTGTGTGTGTGTGTGTGACTTGTGTGTGTGACTTGTGTGTGTGTGTGTGTGTGTGTGTGACTTGTGTGTGTGTGTGTGTGTGTGTGTGACTTGTGTGTGTGTGGCTTGTGTGTGTGTGTGTGTGTGTGTGGCTTGTGTGTGTGTGTGTGTGTGTGTGGCTTGTGTGTGTGTGTGTGTGTGGCTTGTGTGTGTGTGTGTGTGTGGCTTGTGTGTGTGTGTGTGTGTGTGTGTGGCTTTTGTGTGTGTGTGTGTGTGTGTGTGTGTGTGTGGCTTTTGTGTGTGTGTGTGTGTGTGTGGCTTTTGTGTGTGTGTGTGTGTGTGGCTTTTGTGTGTGTGTGTGTGTGTGTGTGGCTTTTGTGTGTGTGTGTGTGTGTGGCTTTTGTGTGTGTGTGTGTGTGTGGCTTTTGTGTGTGTGTGTGTGTGTGTGGCTTTTGTGTGTGTGTGTGGCTTTTGTGTGTGTGTGTGGCTTTTGTGTGTGGCTTTTGTGTGTGTGTGGCTTTTGTGTGTGTGTGTGGCTTTTGTGTGTGTGTGTGGCTTTTGTGTGTGTGTGTGGCTTTTGTGTGTGTGTGTGTGTGGCTTTTGTGTGTGTGTGTGGCTTTTGTGTGTGTGTGTGGGGCTTTTGTGTGTGTGTGGGGCTTTTGTGTGTGTGTGTGTGTGTGGGGCTTGTGTGTGTGGCTTTTGTGTGTGTGTGGCTTTTGTGTGTGTGTGTGTGGCTTTTGTGTGTGTGTGTGTGTGTGTGGCTTTTGTGTGTGTGTGTGTGTGTGTGTGTGTGGCTTTTGTGTGTGTGTGTGTGTGTGTGTGGCTTTTGTGTGTGTGTGTGGCTTTTGTGTGTGTGTGTGTGTGTGTGTGGCTTTTGTGTGTGTGTGGTGTGTGTGTGTGGCTTTTGTGTGTGTGTGTGTGGTGTGTGTGTGTGGCTTTTTTTTTTTTTTGTGTGTGTGTGCGCGGCAACCGTTGCAAATGGCCGCATAAAGGACCGGCTCCGTCCCCAACCCGATATTTTATGCCCATTTAAAAGCCATTTCGGCATTTTTATTTAACAATTCACCTCACACTAACCTCCCACTTACAACCCGGTCACCTCTACCTCCCATTACCGAACGAAAACCTCAACATGTCCTCAAGAAGAGACAGCTCCAAAAAACCAAAGTCTAAAGCATCCGATCCCAACGTTACAACCGCTCTCAAGCCGCCTTCTCAAATGGAGTCCCAGGATCAGTGTATATTACTTGGCAACAAGGCATCACTCTCTCCTCCAACCACTCTCACTCAAGTATCCAAGTCAAACGATACATTGTTGCAAGACTTTCAAGTCATGCTGGACTCTGTCAGACAGCAGATTACAGAGGGAGTGGTAACAGCAATAAATGGCATAAAAGAAGACATCTTAACTATACACAATAAACATATTGAACTCTCTAACAAACTCCAAAAGCACGATGACCGCATCATGGAAAATAGAAGAAACATAGACTATAACTACTTTGCCATTGCGGATCTATCAAATAGTGTTGAATCGCTGGAAAATGAAAATAAAAAGAAAAACATCAGAATTAAAGGAATCCCTGAATCCTGCGCAGATCTCTCCAAAACATGTGAAGAATTGTTCACATATATATATGGCGATGATTTCTCAACCCCAACAAGATGGTTCTCCAGTCTCTATCGTTTTGGTAAGAAAAACGCAAGAATACCCCAAAGTAGAGACGTGATAACCAGATGCTGCTCTCTAGACACCAGAAATAATTTATTGAGATTGGGAAGACTGCGTAACCTAAACAACTATAATGGCATGACCATCTCTTTATTCCCAGACATTGCCTCCACATCCCTAAAGAAAAAATCTGCTTTAAAGCCTCTAGTGACTTGGTTGAGGCTAAACAACATCAGATACGCTTGGCGTTACACACCATTTGCCCTATCCTTCACTTATAACGGAAAGGCATATCTAGTTAAAGATGGCGATGAGGGCCACGAGACCCTACTTAAACTTGAAGAATTCGTTACCTCCACGAGAACACACCAGAACTCTTCAACGGAACAACCCATCTCTACCCGTGCCAGCCGTAGTCCACGCTCTCCTCCTAACCCGCATGCGCCCAAAACCTTGGAGACCACTCCCCCAACTGGCGTCCAAACCGGAAACGCCTTCCTCAAGGACGTGCGGCTCACCACTGGAACGCACCCAACTCCGAAGCCACCAAGACAAGATGCCACCCCGGAAAAGGACTGGTGGTCAAATTAATCCAATTAACAAAATCCGAAACTCCTCTAAGGCAATGGACTGAACAAACACCAATGTCAATACAAACTCTGTCAATACAAGAGTTACCTCCAGCCTGACAGGCGGACAGTTTAATAATTAGTTACCTCTGTGCCCAGAGATATAGTTTAGCGAATAGTTTGGCAAAGAAGTCACACCCCATCCAAATGGCATTCACAACATCCATCACACCCAAACAACACTGACACACTCATACATTCATTCACACCAACCCCCATAAACTAATATACCCATACAAACTGAAACACACACCCACATTTACTAACACTTACACACACTTGTTCATACCAATACATACACACAGTCATCTTTCAACACAAGTTTTTTCTCCCTGTTACAGACAACATGGTTTAGTTCAACAGTATACCCTATGCACATGGAATATAAGCTCTATTATCATAAAAAGGGCTAACTTTTAAAGTGTGGTGTCTAACACCCTCACACTGTCTTTAAGTACAGGGCTTATTGGGGACGGTCCCCCCCCCCCCCCCCCCCAATTGCAAAGGTACTAAGCTTACCTAACCTCTCCCGCACACAACCTCACCTTCCCCCCCCCTTTTTTTCATCCTTTCCTTTCCCTTAACCCCCAATGAACATGTCTGACCTATGTATTACCTCAATTAATGTTAGGGGGTTCTGCTCACAAAGAAAAAGGAGAAAGGTCTTCTTGAGTTTGCAAAGAAACAACCCTGACATCTTCTTACAAGAGACTAAAATGAGCAAAAACTCAGAAATCAAATTCTTACACAAAAAATATCAAAGATTTTTTTTATCAAACAATTATTCCAAAAAAGCCGGTGTTGCCATCGCAATCAAAAATAATCTTCCTTTCCTGGTGAATAATGTCACCAAAGATAGTGAAGGCAACTATATCATTATCACTGGTTCTATTTCCGATGCCCAATATACACTGGTATCGGTCTATGGACCGCAGAGACATAAAGCACTCTTCTTTGACAAACTCAAAAAGGACATTCTGGCAAATAGAAAAGGCTCCCTCATCTTGGGTGGAGACTTTAATATAACACAAAACTATAAAATTGATAGATCTAACAAATCTGGTTACAGAATCTCACAAGACAAAATATTTAATAATTTTGCAGATGCGCTTTCTCTCATTGACCCCTGGCGATTCCTAAACCCAATTAAAAGGGAATATACCCACTATTCAGCCAACTTCTCAGTTTGGACAAGAATTGATTTCTTTCTGGTTGACCAACCTCTCCTCAGTGGAGTAAAAGAAGTAAAGTTTTACCCAGAGCCTTGGTCTGATCATAACTCAATTTCCCTTTGGCTATCACCGGTCATGTTTGATGAAAGGAAAAGGCGCTGGAGGATTAATGAGAGAATGCTCTTAAATAAAGGCATCAGATCAGAAATCTGCCAAAAAATTAAACAATTTTTTACAGAAAACGATGACGGGCAAATCAAAGACAATACCCTCTGGAACGCACACAAATCAGTCTTGCGTGGTGATCTGATCAAATTCGCAAAACAAAGATTCAAGAAAAGAACCGAACAAATTAGATCTTTGGAAGAAAAATTGTATAACGCACTTAAAAAACAGACCGACTCCCCCAACCTCAACAGAGCTAGAATTATTAATAACATTAAGGAACAACTGAATGTTCTGCTAGACCAAAACGTAGATAAATCTCTACTCTGGTTGAGACAAAAGTACTATAGATGGGACAATAAGCCACATACATATCTAGCTCACCGTTTAACCCCCACCAAAGCATTCAGTTATATTAAAAAGATACACAGTGACCAAGAAGGTTTAACCTCCAAAACATCAACCATTATAAATACATTCCAAAAATTCTACATTACTCTGTTCAGTAAAAGGGAGAACCCCGACCCCAAGACACTTGACTCTTTCCTAACCAAAATTAATCTCCGTAGTTTAAACTCAGAGGGCAAAACCAAATTAAATCGCCCGATTGAACTAGAGGAAGTCCAAGCAGCAATTTCCACCCTTAAAAACTCATCCTCCCCCGGCCCAGATGGATTCAGCAATTTCTATTATAAATGTTTCAAGGAAGAATTATCTCCCTTCCTACTCCGCTTTTTTTCATATATTCTTAAAACCCACAAGTTAGACCCAGAATCTAACCTTTCCTTTATCACCGTAATACCCAAGCCCGACAAAAACCCCTAAAAAGTAGAAAACTACAGACCCATTAGCCTTCTAAACTCGGATGTTAAAATCCTCTCCAAAGTCCTAGCTTCCCGTCTGGCTACTTTTATTCCCTACCTAATACATAAGGACCAATGTGGATTTATTCCTGGTAGACAAACCGCAGATAATATCCGAAGACTCTTCAACGTCCTATCTATATGTAAAAAATTTAAACTAAAGGAAACTCTTTTCCTATCGTTAGATATTAACAAGGCATTCGACTCCCTTAACTGGATCTATATTCAAAAAGTTCTCAATCACTTTGGTCTTAACGGAATAATATCTAATTTCCTAGATGCATCTCACACCTCTTGTAATAGTATACTCCGAATAATGGGTTTTGAAAGCGCTTCTTTTAAACTCGAAAGAGGCGTAAGACAGGGCTGCCCATTATCCCCCCTCATCTTTGCCCTATGCATGGAACCGCTAGCTGAACACATTAGAAATTGCACAGGTATACACGGCATAAATCTAGGACACCTTGAACCAGATAAACTCAGTCTCTGTGCCGACGATATTATCCTCTTCCTCTCTAAACCCCTAATTAGCTTTGCCAACTTATGGTCCCTACTCCAAAACTTTTAAACAATCTCAGGTTTAACCATTAATAGAGAAAAATCAAAATACTTAGCCTTCAATTTGCATAATGACACACAAGAAACAATTCTTAACAAGTTTGGCCTCAAAATGTGCCCAGACAGCTTATCTTATCTGGGAGTGGTGGTCACCCAGGACATCAATAAAATCTTCTCTCTTAATTATAAACCATTATTTCGCAAGCTAGACTCGCTTCTCTCCCTCTGGAGAGCACTGCCCCTCTCCCTGATGGGCAGAGTAAACGCTATCAAAATGATCATTTTACCCAAAATTCTATACCTATTCAGAGTACTTCCCCTCGAAATTAGAACTACAGACCTTACTAACCTACAAAATAAACTTTTTAATTTCATATGGGCAGGTAAACCTCCCAGAATAAAACGTGATCACCTATATAGACCAAGAGACCTGGGGGGCCTAATGATCCCAAACCTCTATAAATATTTTGTATCTTGTTCCCTAACACATCTCCTATACCTAAGCACCAAAACACCAGATGATTGGATCTTACCCCGATGGGTAACCCAGGAACGTTTTTTCGTATGCCAAATCTCCTTCGACAACTATATTTGGTCCAGCAACAAGCTCAAACAAACCCTTACTAGGCACTGCCTGGACAGCACCAAATCCCTCTTTAAAGTTTGGAATAAAGTCAAATCCCCCTTCAAACTAATTGATTTCCGCTCCAAAATGCTCCCCCTGACCAATTTTAATCTTTTCAATTGGAATGAATCCGAATTTAATAAACTTAAACTATTGTCTAAGACTAATAACATACACTCCATCAGAGATGTCCTCTTTAACGGTGATATAATTGATTTTCAAACGCGTGTGCGCGTGTGTGTGTGTGCGCGCGTGCGTGTGTGTGTGTGTGTGTGTGGCGTGTGTGTGTGTGTGTGTGTGTGTGTGTGTGGCGTGTGTGTGGCGTGTGTGGCGTGTGTGTGGCGTGTGTGTGTGGCGCGTGTGTGTGTGGCGCGTGTGTGTGTGGCGCGTGTGTGTGTGGCGCGTGTGTGTGTGGCGCGTGTGTGTGTGGCGCGTGTGTGTGTGGCGCGTGTGTGTGTGGCGCGTGTGTGTGTGGCGCGTGTGTGTGTGGCGCGTGTGTGTGTGGCGCGTGTGTGTGTGGCGCGTGTGTGTGTGGCGCGTGTGTGTGTGGCGCGCGTGTGTGTGGGGCGCGTGTGTGTGGGGCGCGTGTGTGTGGGGCGCGTGTGTGTGGGGCGCGTGTGTGGGGCGCGTGTGTGTGGCGCGTGTGTGTGGCGCGTGTGTGTGGCGCGTGTGTGTGGCGCGTGTGTGTGGCGCGTGTGTGTGGCGCGTGTGTGTGGCGCGTGTGTGTGGCGCGTGTGTGTGTGTGTGGCGCGTGTGTGTGTGTGGCGCGTGTGTGTGTGTGGCGCGTGTGTGTGTGTGGCGCGTGTGTGTGTGTGGCGCGTGTGTGTGTGGCGCGTGTGTGTGTGGCTTGTGTGTGTGTGTGTGGCTTGTGTGTGTGTGTGTGGCTTGTGTGTGTGTGTGTGTGGCTTGTGTGTGTGTGTGTGGGGCGTGTGTGTGTGTGTGGGGCGTGTGTGTGTGTGTGGGGCGTGTGTGTGTGTGTGGGGCGTGTGTGTGTGTGTGTGTGGGGCGTGTGTGTGTGTGTGTGTGGGGCGTGTGTGTGTGTGTGTGTGGGGCGTGTGTGTGTGTGGCGCGTGTGTGTGTGTGGCGCGTGTGTGTGTGTGGCGCGTGTGTGTGTGTGGCTTGTGTGTGTGTGTGGCTTGTGTGTGTGTGTGGCTTGTGTGTGTGTGTGGCTTGTGTGTGTGTGTGGCTTGTGTGTGTGTGTGGCTTGTGTGTGTGTGTGTGGCGCGTGTGTGTGTGTGGCTTGTGTGTGTGTGTGTGTGGCTTGTGTGTGTGTGTGTGTGGCTTGTGTGTGTGTGTGTGTGGCTTGTGTGTGTGTGTGTGTGGCTTGTGTGTGTGTGTGTGTGGCGCGTGTGTGTGTGTGTGTGTGGGGCGTGTGTGTGTGTGTGTGTGGGGCGTGTGTGTGTGTGTGTGTGTGGGGCGTGTGTGTGTGTGTGTGTGGGGCGTGTGTGTGTGTGTGTGGGGCGTGTGTGTGTGTGGCTTGTGTGTGTGTGTGTGGCTTGTGTGTGTGTGTGGGGCGTGTGTGTGTGGGGCGTGTGTGTGTGGGGCGTGTGTGTGGCGTGTGTGTGGCGGCTTTTGTGTGTGTCGTGTGTTGTGTGTGTGTGGGGGGGGCTTTTGTGTGTGTGGGGGGGGCTTTTGTGTGTGTGTGGGGGCTTTTGTGTGTGTGTGGGGGCTTTTGTGTGTGTGTGTCTTTTGTGTGTGTGTGTCTTTTGTGTGTGTGTGTGTGTGTGTGGCTTGTGCGTGCTTGCGTGTGGCGCGTGTGTGTGTGTGTTGACACTTCAGTTTCGTTGGGATGTGTGTGGCTTGTGTGTGTGTGGCTTGTGTGAATTATTTAAATCACTCCTCCATTGATCACCCAATGGGAACAGTAACTCCTTACTTAATCTGAGGTAACATAGCAATATAACACACAGTGGCTCTTCAGTTGAGGCAACGTAGCAATATGCTGAGGGATCAAATAGAAAGTGATGGTTGAGGCTTGCCCTCTGTAACATACAGCAAAGCATCTCTCCCTTTAAGGAGAAAGTGAAGAAAAGTGACAGTTGAAAACAGACAGGTGACTGAAGAGACGAAAAGAGTTAAAGAAGAGTTGCTATTACGTTTATCACTGTGTTCGAATTTTATGGAAACATTACACCCTCGTACTGAAACAGTGTATGGAGGGTTACAATTATCTGTGGGAGGTGAAACAGTGTGTTTTTGGGGTCACGATCCTGAGTGAGAGTGTGTGTGGACCAGGAGAAGTTATTGATATCCCCTACTTCAGGAGCGAGTGGCAGCTATATTTTGTTTTTGTCAGTTGGATAGTGGTGGGAGGGCTGGAGGGGGTGGGCCAACTCCCTGTATGATAAACACGCCCCCATTGAATCACCCAATGGGAGCAGTAATGTTCCCATTGAATCACCCAATGGGAGTTGTCTCCCCTAATGAGACATAAATTATGTAATGAGGCATTCTGTTCAATGTGTTTGTTTTCTGAGGAGACATAAATTAAGTTCTGTGTGTGAGGTACCATAAATTATGCAATGATGCTTATTCATATATATATATATATATTTTTTTTTTTTTTACGTGTGTGTGTGTATTTTTTAGTACAATATATGGTCAGCTCTGTCTGTGGCATAAGTTAATATCCGCATGGCCCAAGGAAAAAAAAATATACTGAAAAAACTTCAAAGAACTCTACATAAGACTAAGATAATTTATCTATTCCCTAAAATAAAATTAATATACAATACAGCAATAAATGAACAACCTAGCTGAACTTAAAGTGCTGTTAAACAGTTTTTCAACACTATAAGGCAATTCGTGAACTCAACAGCCCTGAATGGTATATCCTATTTATGACGACGCTTTATCAATCATACTTATTCTGTCCAACTATGGACTTGGCTAATTAGCCAATTTCTAATAATTTTTTTATACAATTGGGATTTTATCAATGGTGATTGAGATCTAATACTTCACAGTTCATAGGGAATAAAATTTAACAGCAATGGAGATTGTCAAGGTAATCTTATTTATCCATTGGGCTCATACTATGGACTATCATTGCCGTTTATACCCTAATTAACCAACTAACTTGAGTGTATCACACATGACTAATACCTACCACTTGCACATTACTATTACAGAACTAACGTAACCTCAGTCTGGTGACGTAGCGCAATACATCACCATCTTGCTTTTCAGTAAGACTATAAAACATATGAGTGAGAGGGTCATTCCAAATATATCCCCTGAAGAAGCCACTTGGAACAGTGAAAAGCGTTGGGCCTGTACACCCCCAACAAACTAAGTCTAACTTGTCTAATATGGTCTTTGTGGCAATGGTTTGAACCCGGTAGTAAGCAATAGCGTAGCCTTAGATTTGGGAGTAGCCATAAAGTGTCCCTCGAGGGAACTATTGTAGGGAGCTACCATCGCTTTCTTACCAAAATGAGACAGAGCCAGTCCTCTTTCTTAGCGACGAGCTATTTGTAACTAATATGACAATGAACTGAAAAAAATAATTACTGATTAGAACGATTAAACTGTTACTAATTGAAGTCCGATATCGCTACTAACTAGATATATGTAGCAGCCAGAGGATACAATTGCAACTAAGAGAGACATTGGAAATCTCACTAGACAGCACAATTTCAATATATTAAGCACTTTGGCTAGTGTCCAGTACTTCGATAAACTAAGCGATCACCTATATGGTCCATCTAAATACTGTGTCTGTGTACTGGATGAGAGTGACACAAGACACCTAAGATTACTAAGAGAGTTGCCGTCAATCTACTCTTCTTTTGCTTTAAGCTGAACTCCGAAGTATAGGTCCTGGTGAATCATTTTCTGTCGGTGAGTGGTGTTAGAATTTATACTGATTTCACGCTATTAAACACAGATGGTATTTTGGTACTGGTAAGACCTAGGGAGGGTAATCTAACAGCAACAGCACAACTATTAATAAGAGGTTGATATCACAACGTCTGTTAAGCACAGTGTTTTCCTTACATGGTTTTTCTTTCGAAAGTCCCAATAAGAAAGGCATGTGTGGTAGGAAACTAATTCCACATATGACAGCTTTCTGTGTTGGTAAGACTAAGGGATAAGTGTTAATGACATTTTCTTCACAGAAACGGCATCTGTATCTTACAAATTAAGTTTTACATGCTAACACGGACTACCTAATTGAACCTTCTGTGAAAGCACTTCTTATCTGGGTCTGGACACTTGATAGTAAAAATTAATTGCTGGTCTTGCCTTAATATTAGACTGACCAATAATTAACCACCTGGGGTGTGTTTGCTTTTATTGAGCTGGACATTAAAACTGTTTGAACTCGTTTCTGTTTTTAATCATTTTTTTGTTACTAACAATCACTTTTTAGATATTTCTATATCTTTTTCTCTTACAATTGAATAAAAGTTATGTATTATGACCAAGGCTATGACTAGATAGCAAATAAAGAATAACACTTGTACCATTCCATATTTTTTAGTCAATAGCTTCTCTACTTGCAATTTGAACTATCAGCACTGAACTGGTCTCAGAGGGGTTAAGTTACATTGATTTACTAAATCAGACCTAGACTAAGATATAACCTAAAACACCCCTCACTGCTTTCTTCTCTCCTTTTCTTGTACTATATACCAAGACTTGCGGTGCAATTCAACTGTTTCACCAACTTGTATTTGCTACAAACAGCTTTTTGCATTATGATATGATACAATTGGAGCTGGACAAATGGGTCCAACAGATTGTAAAGATTGGGTTATCTGCTGGAGTTCAATGAAGTCCCTGAAATAATAAGACCAGTCAGAACCTCACCTGTTCCCAAAAACCACTTTAAGAGGAAAAAAAAAACTACGTGGAAAGTAATTCAGGACTTCTTAACCAACAAAGTCATAGAGGAGGTACCAGTGAACCAGAGGGATTATGGAATCCATTTAGTTTGCAGTTCCAAAAGTTTTGTTGATGTCAGATGACGCCACAATGTGGTTTGAACAGTTTCAGCAAAACAAGCAAGTACAGGATGGTACAATCATTTTGTTGATCAAAGCAGTCCCTCCCACCTATAAGATATTCTAGGAGTAGACTAAAGAGTCATATCCCTAAGAGAGCACAAATAAATGTCTGGAGCTCCAATGCCAGCTAATCAACATGTCCAAGAGCCAGTTAATTCATTCCCAGATGCTTCCCTTCATGGGAGCACTGTTTGATGGAAGGAACGTTTTTTCTGTAGCAGATCAAATAAAATTGCTGTGACATAATATGGGTGTTCCTCAAAATGCAGAGCTACAGCTCTGTATTTTTCAAAGTTACTGAGAAATCTGACCTTAGCAATTCAGATAGTACCTTGGGCAAGAATCCATATTAGGAGATCCCAGAATAACTTATTACAATTCTGGAGAATGTATTTTGTCGGTTACTCAGACAATCCCCTTTCTCCCTTAAAGGAGCAGTAAACTTAAAAAAGTACTTACATTATATAAGTAGATTAAGTGATGGTGTATTCAGTGCTGTCTTCTTTTTTCTGAGGGATTTTTGGTTAAGGAGTAATTCCCATTTTAAGTTTGTGTTTTTTTTAATCATGAGCTCCCCCTAGTGGCATCATTTAGGTTAGGGAATTCACGTCGTTGACTTGGAAACGTCAGTAGGAGGATCAAACTTCCTGAGGCATTTAGAAATCAGCTGTTGGTGGCTGGTGCTGAGGGGGAGTGTCTGCTAGAGGAGGAATAGGCTACATGAACAGCATCAGCTGAAAATTTACCTCAGCAGAGACAGGTTGTTTTTTTTTCCTGAAGCCTGTTGTAGTTTGAAAGATTAAGAGACTGTAATTTGAAGGTTTGTTTGCAAGATAGACCAACTTTACTGTTATGTATTGGTTAATGCTGGGAGTTGAATTTTTTTTAAAGTATACTTGTAAATGTAAAAAAAAAAACTAATTTTGTATAGATGGGGAATGTACAGTATGCTGCACTATTAACCCTGTGAGTGCCAGTGGAGTAAGCAAGTAAGGAGTAAGTACTCCTCTGGCACTCACAGGGTTAATAGTGCAGCATACTGTACATTCCCCATCTATACAAAATTAGTTTTTTTTTTTTCACATTTACAAGGATACTTTAAAAAAAATTCAACTCCCAGCATTACATAACAATACATAACAGTAAAGTCTGTCTATCTTGCAAACAAACCTTCAAATTACAGTCTCTTAATCTTTCAAACTACAACAGGCTTCAGGAAAAAAACAACCTGTCTCTGCTGAGGTAAATTTTCAGCTGATGCTCCTTCATGTAGCCTATTCCTCCTCTAGCAGACACTCCCCCTCAGCACCAGCCACCAACAGCTGATTTCTAAATGCCTCAGGAAGTTTGATCCTCCTACTGACCTTTCCAAGTCGAAGACGTGAATTCCCTAACCTAAATGATGCCACTAGGGGGAGCTCATGATTAAAAAAACACAAACTTAAAATAGGAATTACTCCTTAACCAAAAATCCCTCAGAAAAAAGATTTTGAGGATAGAGGATATGATAAAGTCATTATAGGGGCATTTGAGAAATCTAGGAGATTAAAAAGAAAAGAAATATTGAAGGTAAATAAAAATAGGAAACAGGAAAATAAAAGATGATAGGGTTGCATTTATTTCTCAATATAATGTTTTTTCTAAAGATATACAAAAAATTCTTCAGAAACACTGGGGTATCTTGTTACAGGATGATTTATTGCAGGGTTCGTTAGGGAAACGTCCTTTTATGGTATATAAAAAATGTAAGAATTTGAGAGGATATATAGCAAAAAGTAGACCTAAAAATCTCACAGAAAATAAAGGGAAAGGAAATAGTTTTTTGCCACAAGTGGTAGGCAATTATAGATGTGCAAAAAAGAGGTGTTTATGTTGTAACAATGTCACATAAAGCGTTAACTTTTGAGGGAAGTGAGAAAGCATCACAAAAATATAAGATACAACAATTTATTAATTGTGATAGTGATTTTGTGATATATATGATTGCCTGCCGTTGTGGCAAGAAATACATAGGTCGAACAAGTAGAGCTTTACGTATACGAATAGGAGAACACAGAAGGAGTATCCAGAAACAAGAAATGGACAAAAGTGTTGCTAAACATTTTAATTCGTGTCAAATAGGGAAAGAGTATGGGTTTACTGTTCAAGGAATAGAACATATACCAACTACTGTTCATAATAGATTTCAGGTTTTATGTAGAAAAGAGTCCCTCTGGATACATAAATTAGGTGTTATGGTTCCAGAGGGTCTCAATGAGGAGACTGAAGTGGGTATTTTCTGTGGGGATAATTTTGATTGTCTGTAAGAACACTTTTTTTGTAGTATTTGTTTGCTGGTTCCACATGCACCTGGCCCTTTAAAATTGGTGTGTGTATTAAGAGCAGATTGAGAGGAATGTTTGGGTGGTTGAGTGGTAGATATGTGTGCTTATGGAGTTCATTGATAGTATGAGATTTGATGTACAGTAGTGTATGTATATGGAATGTTAGATAGGGTGAAGTGGATGCATGTTTAATTTGGGGAAAGTGATAATCAGTAGGGAGGTTAGGGTAATTGGAGTTGGAGTGAAAAGTTAGGGAGTGGGAAGTATAGTAGAGAGAATATGTATGAGTGTGGAGTAAGTGTGATTTGTGACTTGAGAGGGGCAGTAGGGGATTAGAGTCCGTATAGGTGGTGGTGTGGTGAATGTGGTGGCGAGTTGGGAAGTTGTGGTCTCATTGGGGGTTGTTGCGGCAGGTGTGGTTGGGTGCCCTGTTCCGTGATCCTGTCTGGAGGAGGTTGGGAGTTGTTGAGTGGCTAGGAGCCGTTGTGTGGCTTGGTGTTGGGTGTCCGGCCGGCAACGGTGTCCTGGTTGTGTGTTGGAGGGCTCTGGACTGAGTGGCGGTTGTCGGTGGAGGGGGGTATGTGCGGAGGGTAGTTTGGTAGCAGCAGGGGAGATCCGGTTTGTGAAGTGGGAGGATTGTGATGGTTGCGATAGCGGAAGAGGGTGGGGATTGTAGCGGTTCAAAGGAGAGGTGGTTTGCGGTTCAGAGGGAGGAAGTGTGGAAGCGGATGTCCGGTGTTATAGGGAGAGGGTTTTTGTGGTTCAGGGGGAGGAAGTATGGATGCGGATATCCGGTTTATGTGGTGTGCGGTTCAAGGGGAGGAAGAGGATCGAGAGGAAGTTTAATTAGAGGCAAGTCAGTATGTTTTGTGTTTGTTTGCATTGTTTTGGCGCCAAATAGAGTTTATGTAAGTATATAAGGGGTCAAGATGCAATGTGGTACCAGTAGATAGACCCCTGAGGAAGTGATAATATATCACGCAACGCGTATGGTGAGAGTATTGTTTTATCTCTTTTGGAGATTATTTTATACTGATTATATTCTTTTTATAGTATTCAGTATATGTACATGCACATATATGTGTGTTTTATGTGATTTATTTTTTATAATAAATTTATGTTTCTATGGAGAACCATTTGATCTAGTGTGTGGTTCCTATTTCATTAGTGGCCCACAGTTATTGTGTTTTTGGGACTGTATTACTCCATATAGTCTTCCCCTTCCTTTTTGTATATACATTAGTCCTCATTAGATATAGAGTATCAGTTGGAGTTTTTGAATCCTGAGGAGCATTATACCATCTCCATCTACTCTGGGTGAGGAGGAATATTGGGAGATATTGGGAAGACCGGTGGAAAGATCTGGAACAGGAGTGATACAGATACCCGCACTGGGGGTGATCCAGTGGAGGCTTATTCACTGAGAGGCCGGTATAGCCTCATGGAAATGTGAGTAGACATCTTGTGAGCTCACAGGTGATTATCTGGTGGAGGATTCCATATATTGACATTACAGTCTACACTTAGATCGTGTGCGCTTCTCTCTTTTGTGTTTTTTGTCTACATGTATTGGAAGTCGAATACCAGCGACTGATGTTGGGAGGCGGCACCGTGAAAGTAGAAGTGAAAAGAGATTTTTGAAGAAGGCTGGACTAGAGACTTTGGGTTTATTTTATTAATTTTATTCATATTAATTTTTATTTTTTTCCCTTTTGAAGGGTTTTTTATATATATATTTTGAATATTACATATTGTTTATTTTCACTACAATATTGTGGTTGTATATTCAAAGTAGAGACCTCTCAATAGTGAGCGCTGATATATTTAGAATTGACAGAGAAGAACATCCCACACTAGAGGCTTCTAGAGGATCCAGAATAGGAATTTGACAACATATGCCAGCTGGAGGCTCTGGAAAGGAAAGACTGTACCGGAAATTAGGACAAAAGAAGCATCTCTCCAGCAGTGGTCTCATAATAAGGGTTCAATCCTTTCCTTATTGATGATTATTATGCTGCTTGTCACAGATTTTGGAAGTCTTAGTATTCTTCCCTTTGAAGGGACACAAAGTGAAAGCTGCTCATCAGTGGGCTCCCCTCCCCCTTTTCATATGTTTATGGCATTTCATCCCTGCGAGTTATTTTCTTGTGCTACTAATCCTGTGTTCTGTTACGTCTTGGAACAAATATAACTGCAGTATGTAAGGGAGAGTAACTGAGGTCTCCCTTTATTTTTCAGTTTTTCTTTTGCTCCAGGACCCTGGACCCTATAGCCCTCATTATATGGTATTTCTGGCATGTGTGTTTTCTCCTCGTCCCCTGATCATTGGGTGTTATGGAAAGTCAGGCTAGACCAGAAACATGTAATGCTGCTTTTCACTTTAATGGCTATGTCAAATACAACATTTATTTAACTGAAACCTTCCACAAGTTGGACTTGCTTTTTGGTATCCCTTAGGGCCTGCATGCCGGCTAAGGTGACAGTTATCTTTTGGATCGAGGCAACCATTCTCAAAGCCTACATCAGGGCTGTCTAAGTTCAGTCCTCAAGGGCCACCAACAGGCCAAGATTTAAGGATTTTCCTGATTTAAGCACAGTAGAGTTAATCATTGGATCAATCATTTTGACTGACTCTCCTTAAATCCTGGCTTGTTGGTGGCCCTTGAGGACTGAACTTGGACAGCTCTGGTCTACATCATTAAGTAGTCCATACTTTTCAGTGTGATTGCCTACTCCAGCAGATAAGTGGGGACTTCCTGGGTTAAAAGAGCAAAGCCTGTGGAGCGGTTTGAAAGACTGCAACATGGCCATCACTTCACACATTTGCTAAGCATTATGTAAATGTTCTGGCATCAGCTGAGGCAAGTTATGTAATACATGTTCTATTGATAGTAGTGCCTGTTTGCAAAGTCACAATTCTCTGCTTCTAGGAACTCATCTGCTGTTTCACTTTTTGTGGCAGTATCCATTGGCAACTGAGGTTCATAACTGAGCCTGATCTCCATCGAGACTGGGTGCAGTTTTTCTCTTTCACCCTGGATTACTGCTTGGGGGATAGCTTTGGTATAGACCCACTGTGGATGAAAGTGAAGGGAAGTTTTGTGTAATTAACGATAATTCCTTTCCTTGTGGAACACGGGGCATCTGAAAAACGCATGCTGTTTGAGTTGCAGGCAGGTGTATCCTATCCTGCCCTCCTTTTTGCTTGTATTTTTGCTATATTTTGAAACTGAGGCTGCTTCTGTAATGTTGGGTTAAAGTGTAGCTGGGAGTGAGTCTCCAGCTTAATAGTGTTCAATTCTGCAAGTGACCTGTCTCCTTGTGGTGGCAGCTTTACCCCATTATCCTGTGTTCTACAAGGACTAAGAGAATACTTTCTCCTTAAGTACACAGAAATTCCTTTTTATATAGTGTATGTGGTTAATTAAATTCATGAGTTGCAAGCATCCTTACTTGTTGTTTTACCATCCCTTTTCTCGCACTCAAGTGGCAGTTCACGTCGCAGAGATTACTATGATCGTGGATATGACAGAGGTGGATATGATGACCGGGAATACTACAGCAGATCCTCTTACAGGTAAAATGTTTACTAAAAAATAGCAACACATTTGGGTATTCATTCAGTAACGTACAATGAGTACTTGCATATTGTGGGTCTCTTATATATGCAATTGGGCGTTTTTTATTTTTGGCATAAAATGGCCTCGCGGCATGAATCACATACACTCTAAAATGGATTACATTTTGTCCATAGTCCTCATAATTATCATTCTTGCGTATAGCCTTTTCTTATAGAGAATGCAAATACTTAACAGGTATGCTGCTAACATGGGTAACCTGCTGCTACCTCTTGCACACGGCAGAAACACCAGGTCCATGGACCCTTTCAGACTGGTCTAGGTTCTCATTACCTAGAGGTCCTCTTAATTCATGAACCAGCCTATTCTGTGGTAGTACCACCTCTTCCTATTGTTTCCATACATATGAAACACCCATGTTCACTGGTGGGAGGCAGGGCTGGGGGATAGTCAGGACGAATGGGGGGACCATGGGAAAAAGTAGGAAAACCCAGCTTTTCCAGTCCTGCTATCAATGCTGAAATCAGAAGTTCAATGAGCATGGGGGATGCTTATAACTAAACTAGTAAATAAAAGTACAAAGACATTGCAGAAATATGCTCCAATGTTATTAGACATCAGCAGCATTTCTAGCTATCAGGTTATTTCAAGCATTGTATAGATTATTTAAAAAAAAAAAAAAAAAAAAAAAAAAAAAAATGGGCAAGTCAACCGTACAGAATACATTTTATACAATTTCTCAAAGCAGCCTGTTAATGTGTCTTTTTATAGAATAGGAGATTATTATTAACTGAAGCTATGGTCAAATATCAGGGGGCTTTGTGGCCTTCCATTTAAGAAGAATGTACTTCTACGTGTAAAACAAAGGAAGGCGAAAAAATATTTTCTATGTTGTCCAATATAGCTTAGAGATACTATGGGGAGGCGATAGCTCCTCCTAGTAGTCTGGAACAATTCTTCAAGAAGTGCAGGGTGGCGCCTCCCCCTCCTCCTAGCAGGTTACCTAGCCACTCCCCTTCTCCAGATAATGTTGTTCCATCAGCTAGAAGGAAGGCCTAGAACATTTCTGCTTTAGGATTTAGTTATTTATTTTCTTAGATATGGGGTGTCAAATCCCCCCCATTAGGCAGGTTACATTTTGGGCTTCCCCTGGAGGATTGCTCAGTTAACAGGAGAGTTGTCTTGTGGACCCTTGCAGCCCTGGGAGAGAAACATGCAACCCATGTCTCTCTGTCTCCTGAAGGAGTCTCTCTGTGGCTCTTTCCATTGCAATGGTAATCTGAAGAAAAGAAGACCTCAAAAAAGGTGAGCAACTGTGAGTGCCAAGGTCCACTTGTCCCACTGATCCCCTCCTCACAGGGGTCCTTTTGGAGTTATTCATAAGTCATGCACTCATTACTCTACCACTGGGATCTTTGGAGCAATTTGAGCTGGGTGGTAAAGTTTAACCCCTTCCTTTGCCATGTTTTGTGTTGGGGACCTTTTTTCTAATTTTCCCTTTAGATTAACGTGTTGCTTTAGCTTTATTTAGTATTCTGTATGTGTTTTGGCAAATTGCAGCGCCCCCCCCCCCCTTTATTTGAATCCCTGCACGATTTACGGCATTGCTCCATTGATTTCTATGGGACAGGCTGCTTGAGGACATATCTCTGCAACTGCTCCATGTACCGAGTTGAAAGACTGCTCACTCTTCTTGTCTGCCCTTGCCCTACACTCCGGTTGCCATCCTCAATGTCTTGGGAGTCCCTGGGGGGAAGGGGGGTGAATGCTGCATTTGATACTTGTGACGGGACGATTATTTTAGGGCATTTGGGGCACTTTCCCTACTGGGACCAGTGTTTATTGGGTCTACTACTTGTTCTAGTGGCCTTTTCAGTGGTTTTACATTTGGTTTTAACTCGTCAAACTTTGTTCCATGCCTTTAAAGGTGCGCATTTACCGCATAGACGCCATTGCTTCATTCACTTCTATGGGACTTTACAGTTGGCACATATCTCTGCAACCGCTTCACGTAGCGAGGTCAGAGATGGTTCATTTTGTTGGTTTACCCTTGCTCTGCTATCCGGTCAACATTCTTGGCATTTTGGGGGCTTCAGGCACTGTTGGGGTACACCGTTGGCGAAACTATGATTCCCATGAGCACTCGCTTCGCTCGTTTGATTCCTGCCGTGGCAGTCAGTTTGTGTCTTCACAGATCGAGTATCCTACGCAGGACTTGGAATCTCCTTCTCTCCTCCGCGGTTTAACCCTTTGCCTACTAGATAAGTCTTATATAGTGTTTTTGGGGTGCATTTATTTTCATACACACTGTTTTGTGGTTGTTTTGATACCTTGACTATGACTCTGTGAGAATGTCTACTCCGTTAGACCTTGAGGCTAAACCGAAGACCAAGGACACTGGGGTGTCTGTTTCCCCCATTGTTCCTCATGTCAGTCAGGGTTACCTAGAGAATACTCAGGTCATGTTTGCCTAGCATGTGCTTCTGCCCCTCAATCCCCTGCAGGGGCCTCCAGCCATGCACTAGAGCCAGTTTGGATGCAAGAGTTTAAGGCTACTACCAGGGACCACCGGTCCACCTTACAACTCCTTTCATCCAATTTACAGGGTGTCTTCCACGCGTGGCGGGCTCCCTCTCCTATCAGATCTTCCCTGCCTAAACCGCCGGATGTACCTGATATGTCCGATTCCTCTGAGGAGGAATTATTGGTGGACTTTGACTGTTTAGCTGTTCCTTCATCTCCGTTTTTTGGGGACCCCTTTGATGCTGACCTCATCCCCTCAGCTGAGGGCCTGATCAGGGCTGTGTTGACCACCCTGAACAATTCCCTTGGTGCAGGAGGTTTCGTCTGACCCCTGTGTTTAAGGAGCCTGTTAGGCCCCATACTAGTTTTCCGCCTAACCCAACCTTTGACCAGTTGGTGTCTGTAGAGTGGAAATTTCCAGACAGGAAACAGTCTGTGTCTAGGAAGTTTGCTAAACTTTATCCGTTCTCTGAAACGGCCCTTACGCAGTGGGTTCATCCCCCCAAGGCGGATGCCTCTGTTTCCAGGCTTTCTAAGTCCACTGCTTTGCTTGTGGCTGATGCATCTGCTCTGAAAGACTGGACTGACAAGAAGCCTGAGACACCTCTCAAGGCTACTTTTGCGATGGCTGATTCTGCCTGCATTTGCTGCGACATGAGTGTACAGAGCTGTGGCTGTTTGAACTGAGCAGGTCACTTCAGCTGTCAATCAGGGTGCCCCTACTGCTGAAGTTGCGGCTTCTCGCCAACATCTCTGAGGCTCAGCATTATGTTTCTGCTGCACTGTTTGACACTGTGCGTATGGTGGCCAGGGCATCTACCATGTCTGTGGTAGCCAGATGTGCTCTTTGGCTCAAGATCTGGTCTGCTGACACAGCCTCTAAGAGGGCTCTCCTGTCTTTGCCCTTTCAGGACACCTCAATCTTTGGGCCTGAGCTCAAGAATCTGATCAACAAAGCCACTGGATGGAAGAATACTCACCTGCCAGTGGTCCTAAGGAATAAGGCGCCTGTCATGGAGTCTGCTTTTTCTTCCCTTTCAGGCTGAATCGTTTTAGACCATTCCAATGAAGGGATTCCTTGTAAGTAATGATATCTTGGCACTTCTCAAGTGCCTCCGTGTCGACCGACACGAATCTCCTGCTGACAGCTTTACAGCTGTCAGTAGGAAACGGCGAACTTTAAACGCCTGTATCTCTTCTAAATGCAAAAAACTTTTTTTTGGACATTACTAACACTTTAAAGCAATTTTGTCTACCCTTAATATTCCTGTTAACCCTGTAGAGCCACAATCTGTTTGTGATGTCTTTTCAAGAAGCAAGAAGTCCAGGACTATTTTTCTGGCTAATCCCACTCTGGATCAAATTATCTTGGATGAGTGGAAGATTCCTGACAAGCGTCTTACTCTTTCCAAGAGATTTTCCAAGCTATACCCCTTTGCTGATACAGCTTTGGCTCAGTGAGCTACACCACCTCAGGTGGATTACCCTATTTCTAGGCTTTCAAAGTCCACTGCCTTGCCTGTAGTGGATGCTTCAGCACTCAAAGATCTGACAGATAAGCTGGAGGTTGTCCTTAAGGCTATCTCTGCTGCCATTGGTGCGCCCTTGAGGCCCACTTTGGTGTCCTCATGGGTTAATAGAGCCATTGCTGTTTGGACTGAATAGCTGACTGACACTGTCTGCAAAAGTGCCTCTAAGGAGGACCTTTTGCCCATTTTGGCTAATATTTGAGGCTCAGCATTATATTACTGACTCCTTGTTTGATGCCATTAGGCTTGAGGCTAAGCCCTCCACCTTTTCTGTAGCTGCCAGACGCACGCTGTAGCTTAAAATTTGGTCTGCTGACTTGATTTCTATAAAATCACTGGTCTCTTCCTTTTCAGAGTACATCCCTTTTTGGCCCTGAATTGAAGAGCACTCTGTTGCCTCAGGTTCCTAAGCACAATCCTCAAGAGAGGAAACTGCATTCCTTTTGTTCTCGCAAAAGGAAGATGCGAAGGCCGAATCCAGTGCCATCTCAGGCCAGCACCCCGCGTTCCACCCCCCATGTCCAGGCTGCAGTGAAGGGTGAAACACACCTCCACTTCTGGATGAATCACCAAACCCTGTTCCACATACACCTGTGGGTGGTCGCTTGCAACATTTTTTGAGTACTTGGACAGGCTCTATTGCGGATCAGTGGTTATTACAGGTGGTTTTAGGAGGTTACAGGATTCCCTTCATATCCCTATCTCCCCACGGATTCATCCCTTCTCACTCCCCTCAGGGACTGGAAAAACTCAGTCTTTTCAGTGGGGAGGTTCAGGCTTTCTTGGACATGGGAGTCCTAACTCTGGTACCCCAGCCAGAAAGAGGTTTAGGTTTTTATTCCAAACTCTTCTTGGTTTCCAAGAAGGATGGTGGCTGCCATCCTATCCTGGGTCTCAAGGATCGTAATTCGTTTGTGATCCATAATCGTTGCAAGATGGAATCTTTGCACTCTGTCATTGCAACAATGTGTCCAGGGGAAATTCTGGCTTCTTTGGATCTGCAGGATGCGTACCTTCACATTCCAATTCATCCGGACAGTCCGAAGTATCTCGGGTTCTCTTGCAGCCTAGGGCACTTCCAGTTCCACGCCCTGCCCTTTGGGCTTCTCAGGTGTTCACACTGTTCTTAGTGGCATTGATTGCCTTCCTGCACACCAAAGGGATTCGGGTGACTCCATACATGGACAGCCTTCTGCTTAATGTTCTTTACAGGGAATGTGCTAAGATTTTAGTCCAACACAGGTGGATCCTGAACATGGACCAGTCTGCTCCGGTTCCTTCTCAGGACCTGGTCTTCCTTGAGCTTTGCTTCGACACTCGTCAGAACATGGTGCTCCTGATTGAAGACTCTGTTCAGCAGATAACGTCCAAGGTTTCTCACGCCCTGGAGTGGACCTCTGCTCTGGCGAGGAAATTCTCATCTCTGGTAGACAAGATGATATCTACCATGTGGTGATTCTGTTCTCCATGGTTCACACCAGACAACTTCAGAGATTTGTGATCCATGTGTGCCAGGGGGATCCGGCCCTTCTGGATCACCCTGTCTCCCCCCCTCCCCCCAACGTGAGGCTGGCCATCGGCTGGTGGTTGGACAGCTCCAAGGAAAGGGAGGCCCTTTGTGATTCCGTATTGGACCGTACTCCCAACAGGTGCCAGCCTGTTGGGCTGGGGAGCTGTTCCTGGTCATCTGGGTGTTGAGGGTCGTTGGTCTATGGAGGAAACTCCTTCCCATCAATATTTTGGAGCTCAGAGCCATTTTCCATGCTCTGAGAACTGGACCTCTCATCTGAGAGGATTCTCAGTCTGCTTCCTGTCCGACAACGTTACAGCCTTCTCCTTCATTGACAAGCATGGAGGCATCAGAAGCACAGCTGCTTGGTTGGAGGTAAAGGCTATTTTAGCCTGGGCAGAGGCGCATGTTCCTGCCATCTCCACCGTGCACATTTCAGACGTAGAAAACGTCCTAGCAGATTTTCAGTCTCCAGACAGTGGACCCCGGGGAGTGTGAACTTCAACTGGAGGTTTTCGACCTGTTTGTGCAGAAATGGGGTCTTCCCTAGATAGACCTGACAGCAACCAGGGACAACGGAAGCTTTAGTTCTTTTGCTCTCGCTGGAGGATCCTCTAGCATTTGCTGTGGATTCTCTGTCAATTCTGTGGTGATTTCATCTGGCCTACACCTTTCCTCCACTTCCTCTCCTTCCCAGGGTGCTGAGGAAGATTTGGATGGACGGTGCGTCACTCATTCTGATTTGCTCCTTATTGGACCAGACAGCCTTGGTTTCCAGAAATGCTGGCTCTGGCTGCTCAGGATCTATTTCCTCTGCCACGCAGACTGGATCTCTTCCTCCAGGGTTACCTCTGGAAGGATGATGTAGACAGCCTAGCTTTGACTTCATGGCTGTTGAAACCTCTGTCTTGAGGAGGAAGGGCTTTTCTCCTGAGGTGGTCTCCAGGCCAGGAAACATGATTCCTCTAAGGCATATCAGGGTCTTGTCTATTTTTCATTTTTTGTGTGTGGACAGGGATCTGTCCTCCACAGGAATTTGACCTTAAGCCCATCCTGTCTTTCTTGCAGGATGGCGTGAATAAGGGCCTCAGCCTTGGTTTCTTGAAAGTCCAGACCTTTCAGTCTTCTACCATGATGCCGGATGTCGGTCTTCTTTCAGGTTGTCACTCATGCTTTGTCTGCTTACAGGGCTCCCACTTCTCAGTGGAACCTTAATCTTGTCTTAGGAGTATTGCAGCGGACTGCCTTTGAGTCTTTGGCTACCATTCTTTTACGTCTTTTGATGTAGAAGATGGCTTTTCTTTTGGCTGTGGTCTCTGTCAGCAGAGTTGCTGAGCTGCAGGCTTTGTCCTGCAAACCGCCTTTCCTGGTGTTCCATAAAGATAAGGTTGTTCTCCGTACCTCTCAGGAATTTTCTTCTTAGGGTGGTCTCTGAGTTCCACATCAATCAGGAGATTGTTGTGCCTTCCTTTTGTCCTGACCCTAAATCTGACAAGGAGAGAGATCTCCACTTTTTGGATGTAGTGCGTTGCCTCAAGTTTGTGTAGACTGTACTGATTCTGTCTGCAAAACAGATGCCTTGTTTTTCATCCCTGAGCTGGTTTGGCAGCATCCAATGTGACTATTGCATCTTGGATAAAGTCTACCATTCACAAGGCTCATGAGCTCAGAGGGAAACCTGTTCCCTTCTGCATTACCGCACACTCCACCAGGTCTGTTTATGCCCCCTGGGCCTACTAGAATCAGGCCTCTGCTGAACAGCTGTGCAAGGCGGCAAGTTTCCCACCCAGTGTAAGGGACCTTGCAGGGTCTTCTGTGGCTGGACATGGGAGACCGATTGGGTCCATGCTCACAGGAGTTTTCCTCTTCTCACAATCTAGCTCAATAGGTTTTGTTTTTGTTTTTTGTCTCAAATCAATCTGCAGAAGGTGTAGCTAGGTAGCCTGCTAGGAGGAGGGGGAGGCTCCACCCTACACCACTTGAAGAATTGTTCCAGCCTACTAGGTGGAGCTGTTGCATCCCCGTGGTATCTGTAAGATATATGGACTAAGCGAAAAGGATTTAACAGTTAAGACTAAAATCCTCTTTTCTCTGTCGTCCAATATAGCTTGCAGGTACCATGGGGCGGCAACTCCTCCCAGTTTTCTGGATCAATTCTTCAAAGAAGTGCAGGGGCGGAGCCTCCCTCTCCTCCATAGCAGGCTACCCAGCCACTCCCCTCCTTTTAAGATTTTTTTCCATCATCCTGGTAGGATGGCTGTGAACAGTTCTGCTTAGTTTTAGTTATTTTATTATTTTTCAATAGATGTGCAGTGTCAAAATTACCCCATTAGGTGGATTACCATTACTGGCTTCCCCTGGTGTATTGCCCAGTTTACAGGAGTTGGTTGTGGACCGTTTCAGCCCTGGGAGAGAACAATGCAACCCATGTGTCTCTCTCCAGAGGGAGTGTCTCTGAGGCTTCTTCCTTGCAATGGTAGGTTTTAGCTTGATACAGTTTCCACCATCCTTTAACTTCCACCCTATCTCACACTTACCTTTCTTCTTTTATTATTCCTCTCCATCTACTACACTCTGCCTCATTTTAAGTCTCCATAGATAGAGGCTTCAAGATGACTTATCACACTTGTTTTATTCTGCCCACAGATGCAAAATATACCTTGTAATCACTTACTGAGTGGTGAAAGTCATAACCTGTCCACTAATCCACATTCGCAAAAGAGAAATTATCTCCAAACAGATTTCTCAAGCCCATCTTTCCTATTTACTTAAGACTTTACGCACAAAAGAAAAAGTGTAGTACCCCTGGGGCAAACAAACTTGTACCATCATAGGGGAAACCATAAGAATTCCAAAAATGCCCATTCATTTTAATAGGGTTTTTAACACCCTGAGTGCCAGGGAGGTCTGCAACACTTTGAAAATGAATGCACTGAAACCCACTTTAGCATTCAAGTGTTTAAAGGCTCCATTTAAATCAATGGGAATTTTGGGGATGTGTTACTTGTCCCAGAATTGTTCGTTCTAGCTTGCATACAGATGGACGAAAGTGTGTGGTTTTTGCTTCCAGTGGGAATTTTACTGAAATGGAGAGGTTTTTTGTTTTTTTTTTGCTGAGTTTCTTGCAGAAAGAGAAAATCCACTTCGTTATGTATCAGGCGCCGGCTTTTATTTTAAAATCAATGCAAACATATATGTATTAAGAGCACAACAAACAACAACCTGAAAAAAGGTGTGATCAATATAATGTGAGTCCAAAATTATAGTATAGTGACTAATCGAACTGGGGAACATTATGTAAATTCTGGATAATGGCAGTAAACCTGTATCCAGTCAAGTCCCTAATCTGACACTGTGTCCAGTTTCTACACTGGATAAATCTGTTTAGTATATCAGACACAGCAAAAAGATATCACCGGTTACATCCCAGAACCTTCATCATCCTGTACTCCAGAGTATATCAAATATTCCTCACAAGCCACATATATAATAATTTAAAATACTCCATTGATCTATATTTGTATCTAATGAAACAATTGTATCATATGATAAACAAAACATGATTCAAGAGAGTATTAATGGGACATGGTCATCTCTGTTCCTAATGTATCAGTACTACAAAAAATATATGTTACTAATGTTAGCATTGTATAAACTCCAAATCACAGAAGATAATGGGTCTCCCAGGGCAGCTAGCAGAAACATCTGTCCGGCACTATGCTCGATCTCCTCACCGTATATTTTGATATATGCGCCCTCACCTGAGGAAGGAACTTGGGACTGGGAGGCTACTCCTGCTGTCTCTACTGCGGTTTGCCTCCGTTGCCACCCTCACGCCAATAAACTCCTCTAACTGACCGCACAGTCAAACACACACCAGCAAATTCCAAGTGCATATCTGGCTTCAGGGTTATATAGGCAGGCAGCCCAGCGTCGCTGCAGCAACACTGATTGGATGCAGCGGGTCAGCAGGAAGGCTGGGAAGTGAAGAGCTCCAAAGTATGATTGAGTCACACAGGGTGGCCCAAGCGGAGAGACACAGACCCTGCACCAGGCTGCAAGCAGTTAACCAAGCAGTAGCAGCGGCACCCTCTTATGCACAAGCCAGCTGCTTGTATACACAACACACCATCATTTATTTTTTTCAATAAAATAAAGGGCAATTGGGAATATAAGGTGGGCGGGCTGGTGGGCGTGTTTGGGCCACTGCCAGACGCCCCACAAAATTTGACACCTTAGGCCAGTGCCTACTTGGCCTATTGACAAATCCAGCACTGCATGTATGGTTCATTTTCACAGCTTTCCTAACTGGTGCCGTTTGAGGCAGTGTA
Source organism: Rhinophrynus dorsalis (assembly GCA_037306005.1). Taxonomy (NCBI): domain Eukaryota; kingdom Metazoa; phylum Chordata; class Amphibia; order Anura; family Rhinophrynidae; genus Rhinophrynus; species Rhinophrynus dorsalis. Next base: position 114,878,889 of record CM074725.1, read on the forward strand.
CCATTGCTGTACTTTAAAACTTGCCCCTAAAAGTGTGTATTTTTGAAAGTAGACAACAAATGCTTTCTAGGTGCAGTTTCACATTTTTCACAGGGCCACTTGGCTCCCGCCAAGACAGCCATTTTGTACCTTTTCCAGAATGAGTATCCTACGCAGGGCTTGGACTCTCCTTTGCAGATCAACCCTTCGCCTGCCAGATAAGTTTATTGTAGCGATTTCTGGGGTGAAATTTTAATCTTGCACACTGTATTTTGGTGATTTCTTGTACTTTAAACATCTTTGACACTGAGAATGTCTAATTAGTTGGAGCTCGGGGCCAGGCCTAAGACTAAGGGCGCTGGGGTCTCTCTGTCCCCATTGCGCATTGCTCCTTATGTCATACAGGGTTACCTAGAGAATTCTCAGGTCATTTATGCCCAGCGTGTTCTGATGTCCCTGTGTCTCTGCCAGGGACCTCCAGCCATGCATTACAGCCAGTTTGGGTGCAAGAGCTCAAGACTGCTACCAGAGACCTTCGGTCTACATTGCAACTCTTTCCATCCCAGTTACAGGGGTTTCTTCCACTCATGGCAGACCCCAGTCAGATCTTCCCTGCCAAAACCGCAGGGAGTACCTGGTGTTTCAGATTCCTCTGAGGAGGAACTGTTGGTGGATTCAGATGTTGAGGAATGTTCTGCTTTGGGTTCCTCAGTTTTTAGGGGACCCCTTTGAGGCTGATCCTGAGCCCTCGACTGAGGGCCTGATCAGGGTGGTCTTAACCACTCTAAACATTCCCTTGGTCCAGGAGGTCTCTACAGATCCCACTGATGTTTTTCAGGAGCCTAAGAAGCCCCTTACTTGTTTTCCATCTATATATATATATATATATATATATATATATATATATATATATATATATATATATATATATATATATATATATATACATACAGTGGGGCAAAAAAGTATTTAGTCAGCCACCTATTGTGCAAGTTCTCCCACTTAAAAAGATGAGGCCTGTAATTTTCATCATAGGTACACTTCAACTATGAGAGACAGAATGGGGGGAAAGAATACAGGAAATCACTTTGTAGGGTTTCTAATGAGTTCATTGGTAAATTCCTCCGTAAAATAAGTATTTGGTCACCTACAAACAAGCAAGATTACTGGCTCTCACAGACCTGTAACTTCTTCTTTGAGTCTCCTCTGTCCTCCACTCGTTACCTGTATTAATGGCACCTGTTTGACCTTGTTATCAGTATAAAAGACACCTGTCCACAACCTCAAACAGTCACACTTCAAACTCCACTATGGCCAAGACCAAAGAGCTGTCGAAGGACACCAGAAACAAAATTGTAGACCTGCACCAAGCTGGGAAGACTGAATCTGCAATAGGCAAGCAGCTTGGTGTGAAGAAATCAACTGTGGGAGCAATTATTCGAAAATGGAAGACATACAAGACCACTGATAATCTCCCTCCATCTGGGGCTCCACGCAAGATCTCCCCCTGTGGTGTCAAAATGATCACAAGAACGGTGAGCAAAAATCCCAGAACCACACGGGGGGACCTAGTGAATGACCTGCAGAGAGCTGGGACCAGAGTAACAAAGGCTACCATCAGTAACACACTACTCCGCCAGGGACTCAAGTCATGCAGTGCCAGACGTGCCCCCCTGCTTAAGCCAGTACATGTCCGGGCCCGTCTGAAGTTTTCTAGAGAGCATTTTGATGATCCAGAAGAGGATTGGGCGAATGTCATATGGTCAGATGAAACCAAAGTAGAACTTTTTGGTAAAAACTCAACTCGTCGTGTTTGGAGGAGAAAGAATGCTGAGTTGCATCCAAAGAATACCATACCTACGGTGAAGCATGAGGGTGGAAACCTCATGTTTTGGGGCTGTTTTTCTGCAAAGGAACCAGGACGACTGATCCGTGTAAAGGAGTGAATGGGGCCATGTATCGTGAGATTTTGAGTGACAACCTCCTTCCATCAGCAAGGGCATTGAAGATGAAACGTGGCTGGGTCTTTCAGCATGACAATGATCCCAAACACACCGCCCGGGCAACGAAGGAGTGGCTTCGTAAGAAGCATTTCAATGTCCTGGAGTGGCCTAGCCAGTCTCCAGATCTCAACCCCATAGAAAACCTTTGGAGGGCGTTGAAAGTCTGTATTGCCCAGCGACAGCCCCAAAACATCACTGCTCTAGAGGAGATCTGCATGGAGGAATGGTCCAAAATTCCAGCAACAGTGTGTGAAAACCTTGTGAAGACTTACAGAAAACGTTTGACCTCTCCCATTGCCAACAAAGGGTATATAACAAAGTATTGATATGAACATTTGTTATTGACCAAATAGTTATTTTCCACCATAGTTTGCAAATTCTTTAAAAATCAGACAATGTGATTTTATGGTTTTTTTGTCTCATTCTGTCTCTCATAGTTGAAGTGTACCTATGATGAAAATTACAGGCCTCTCTCATCTTTTTAAGTGGGAGAACTTGCACAATATCTATATCTATATATCTGTATATATCTATCTATATATATATATACTAGCAACGTGTGACGGCGTTGCCCGTCATGTTATGACCATTGGGCGCACGTGTGTGAAATGCAGACACACTGATAAACACAGACATATGCAACACACAGGCAGACACATACCATACATCCCAAGTGTCCCTCTTTAAGAGGGACAATCCCTCTTTGAGGGCCAAATCCCTCTGTCCCTCTTTCCCACCCTGTTGTCCCTCTTTTTAGGAGGCCAGACTGTGTACAGGGCCGGCTCCACCTATAGGCGAGGTAGGCGCTGGCCTAGGGTGCACACGTACTGGGGGCGCGGGCATGCAGCGGAGAAGAGCTGCGCCTGCACTCACCACGCCGGGAACCACAACACAGTCAGGTCTGTGTTTCTACAGCGCTCCGTCATTGGGTCGGATCTTTAGTAATGCAGAGCGCGCTGGGATTCATGATCTCCCGCCGCGCTCTGCATTACTGAAGAGAAGACTGCGCAGGAGCTACAGGTATGTGATGGGGGGCAAGTTGGAGCTGAGAGGGCATAGTGGAGCTGAGGGGGCAAGTTGGAGCGGATGTGGGGCAAAGTGGAGATGGTGGGGGCAAGTTGGAGCGGATGAGGGTCAAAATGGAGCTGAGGGGGGGCAAGTTGGAGCTGAGGGGGGGCAAAGTGGAGCTGGTGGGGCAAGTTGGAGCGGATGGGGGGGCAAGTTGGAGCGGATGGTGGCAAGTTGGAGCTGCTGGGGGGCATAGTGGAGCTGATAGGGGAAAGTTGGAACTGAGAGGGCATAGTGGAGCTGGTGGGGGCAAGTTGGAGCGGATGGGGGGCAAGGTGGAGCTGATGGGGGTAAGTTGGAGAGGATGGTGGTCAAAGTGGAGCTGATGGGGGCAAGTTGGAGCTGAGGGGGCAAAGTGAAGCTGAAGAGGGGGCAAAGTGAAGCTGGTGGGGGCACGTTAGAGCAGATGGGGGCAAAGTGGAGCTGATGGGGGCAAGTTGGAGCGGATGGGGGGCAAGTTGGAGCGGATGGGGGGCAAGGTGGAGCTGATGGTGGCAAGTTGGAGCTGATGGTGGCAAGTTGGAGCTGATGGTGGCAAGTTGGAGCTGATGGGGGCATAGTGGAGCTGAGAGGGCATAGTGGAGCTGGTGGGGGCAAGTTGGAGCGGATGGGGGGCAAGGTGGAGCTGATGGGGGTAAGTTGGAGAGGATGGGGGTCAAAGTGGAGCTGAGGGGGCAAGTTGGAGCTGAGGGGGCAAGTTGGAGCTGAGGGGGCAAGTTGGAGCTGAGGGGGCAAAATGGAGCTGAATAGGGGGCAAAATGGAGCTGGTGGGGGCACATTAGAGCAGATGGGGGGCAAAGTGGAGCTGATGGGGGCAAGTTGGAGCTGATGGGGGGCATAGTGGAGCTGATGGGGGGCAAGTTGGAGCTGAGGCGGCAAGTTGGAGTTGATGGGGGACAAAGTGGAGCTGATAGGGGCAAAGTGGAGCTGGTGGGCCAAAGTGAAGCTGATAAGGGGCAAGTTGGAACTGGTGGGGGGCATCTCTTACAGGCATCTCCAGACCAGGGGCAGAGTGGCTCAGGGGGCAGAGAGAGGATACTCATGAAAAGAGGTGGGGTATAAGTAGGCAGGGTATAAAGGGGTGGGACACAAGGGGCGAAGCGAAATGGGTGGCAAAATTAGGTTTTGCCTAGGGTGGAAAAAATCCTTGAACCAGCCCTGACTGTGTGGTGTGTATTACTTTGCTCTACAGCAGTAAAGCAATAAACTTCAGTATATGTGTTTATACATTAGTCTGTGCAAATAAAATACTTTGGTCTTGAACTAAATCATTTATTCAGTTACATAAATAACCAGTAATAGGTCATGAAATAACCTAAAAATTCTTACTAATGCCCCACCCACCAGCCACGCCCCCAACAATATCACCTAAAACTACAGTGTCCCTCTTTGGCCATGTGAAATGTTGGGAGGTATGCACATACACACAGTGAGCGGCAGAAACATGCAAAAGACACGCACGCACATACACATACACACACTGGAGATGGACACACATATGTAACAGAGATGTACACAAACACACACGCAACATATATGAGCAGAAACACATGCGCTCATGAGTTGTGCACCCCTCTGGCACTCAAATGGTTAAGGTATAGAGAGGCATGTCAGAGATAAATAGTAGTGGGAAGTGTATTCATACCTGTGAACATTGACTTGTGTAGTCCCTAGAGGGGACTGATGTGGAGAGACAAATGGGGCAATCTGGGTTAAAAGTGGGTGGGGCTTAATCGTGAGTAGGGGCGGGGCTTAACATAAATGTGGAAAAAGTGTTAGTAATAGGCTGGGGAAGGAGGAGAAGTGGGAGGGAAATGCAAGTTTACAGTGTGAGGGGGTTGAACACACTCCCTGAGGGGTAAAACTTGATACACAACCCTGTGGCAGTCAGTGGGTTAAGTGTGAATCTGATGGCTGTCTGTCCTGTGTCTTGCATGGCAAATGATGACAGTGAAGAAATAATTCAGCAATGAGGGCCTACCTTAACCCTTTGAGTGCCATTTTGTTCCTCAGTGGCTGTAGTACAGGCCCTGCTGAGGCCACTGGGAGTCAGGGTGAGTGACTGTGTGTGTGTCAGCCATATTTCTTTCTGGCTTTGTGTGTGTGTTTGGTGGTGTGTGAGTGGGGCATGTGTGTGTAACACCCAGGAACTTTAATTTGTGGAGTCCCTCATGTGGTGTTGATGTGGAGAGAGCAATGGAGCAATTTGGGTTAAAGGGGGCGGGGCTTAATCGCGAGTGGGGCGGGGCTTAACATAAATATGGAAAAGTGTTAGTAATAGGCTGGGGAAGGAGGAGAAGTGGGAGGGAAATGCAAGTTTACAGTGTGAGGGGTTTGAACACACTCCCTGAGGGGTAAAAGTTGATACAGAACCCTGTGGCAGTCAGTGGGTTAAGTGTGTACCTGATGGCTGTCTGTCCTGTGTCTTGCATGGGAAATGATGACAGTGAAGAAATAATTGAGCAATGAGGGCCTACCTTAACCCTTTGAGTGCCATTTTGTTCCCCTGGTGCTGCACTACAGGTCCTGCTGAGGCCACTGGGAGTCAGGGTGAGTGACTGTGTGTGTGTCAGCCATATTTATTTCTGGCTTTGTGTGTGTATGTGGTGCTGTGTGTGTGAGTGGGGGCATGTGTGTTTGGTGCTGTGTGAGTGGAGCATGTGTGTGTGTGTTTGTGTGGTGCTGTGTTAGTGGGGCATGTGTGTTTGTCTGTGGTGTAGGAGCAAGTGGCGGCCATATTGTTTTTTTCTGACTTTGATAGTGGTGGGCGGGCTGCATAGTGGGGGCGGGCCAACTCCCTGCATGACTGAATCACCCAATAGGAGTAGTAACTCGTGCTTTATGCCTCCCCTGGGTGTGTTTTGGCAGGCACAAAGTCTTCTTTTATATATATAGATATAGATATAGATATATATATATATATATATATATATATATATATATATATAATCGATAGATTAGATAGATATATAGATATCTATATATATAATCGATGGATAGATATATAATCGATAGATAGATAGATATATAATCGATAGATAGATAGATATATAATCGATAGATAGATAGATATATAATCGATAGATAGATATCGATAGACATAGATAGATATCGATAGACATAGATAGATATCGATAGACATAGATAGATATCGATAGACATAGATAGATATCGATAGACATAGATAGATATCGATAGACATAGATAGATATCGATAGACATAGATAGATATCGATAGACATAGATAGATATATATCTATCTCTTATAGAGAGCGTGTACCATACAAATGCTATATTTAACTTGCATTGGTTTGTTAAAGGAAAGCTCAGGAAACAGAGATCGGTTGAAAATTAGTCAATTACTAGTGGCATTGAGTAGGTTATTTTATTGAGTTACTGATGCTGAAATCTCACACACTATATCTTCGTTGCATGGAGTACACACTTTGCAGCTTTTGTTATTTTAATACACAAACAGGGCCCAGACAGTTTCATTACAAGCATATGGTGGCTGAGTGCCCCAGGTCCCATAAGAAATGTCACATGGCTGATCAGCCCAAGAACAAAACCCAGGTAGAAATCTGCTTAGTCCAGCTGTAAAGTAATCTATACTTTACTCTTATTACTTGACTTTTATTTTATTATGCCGACGGTGGAAACATTCAGTTGGCAAGCAAAGATTGTGATTAATGGGACACTAGTGTCCAATAAAAAATGTTTCTTCTTTTGTAGATTTAAAAAAATAAAAAATGACGTGGCTTTATAGTTTGAGGAACGTTTGCTTCTAAAGTCCCCCCCCCTTCTGCTGACAGGAGATCCTGGGACCAGCTGCCGACTCTGCAGCAGAGTCCATATAGCGATATTGTAAAAGAATTACTTAATTGGAACAGTCTACAAAGTGTGCCTGGTTTGCAAGCACACTTTGCAAAACGTTCCAGTGAATTAATTATTTTCCAGTATCACTATTGCGTCTCTGCTGAAGAGCCGCCTTGAGTCGGCTGACTCAAATCTCCTGCTGACAACTTTACAGCTGACATCAGGAGAGGGGGAAATTTAGATCTGACTCTCTCTAAAACCATAAAGGTTTGAGAGATGGGATTTGTGCCACCTAATTTTTTTTTTTTTTTTTTTTTTTTTTTTTTTTTTTTTTTTTTAATCCACAAAACAAGAACATTTTTATTGGGCATTACTGTTCCTTTAAAACAATTGCTGTTTGTGGTGCTCTTCACAGTGGAGTTTTTCCCCATCAGAATGCACATTTTCTTAAATGGCTTATTCCAAGTTGCAGCATGCCTCATATGCATAGTAGTCTATGGGCTGCCATTCAGATAGTTCACGGCATCAGAATGAGTTTGTAATGCTCATCGCAAACACTGTTAACCGGCAGACCCCTGTGGGTGTCAGCCAACAATATGCCTGAAACGCACTAATGCGTCCTGTATGAACATATCCAGAAAGAAAGTTTTGTGTAGACTGCAAAGAACACTAACTGAACAGAGCTTAATGGTATCCCAGCTTCAGCACAGGTCAATAAATATAAATAATTGAATGTTTAACTGGAACTCTAACTCTGTGGTGTTCAGCTTGTTTGTTTTTTCCTTAACTGTTAGATGGTTCTTTATAAATTGAATGCAAGCTGGGCTCAGTTCAGAAAAATTTTAATATTTCCTAAATTAATTTTCAAAATACTCTTTCACAGAGGGGGAGGAGGCGGAGGGTGGCGTGGAGGACAAGACAGAGACCAGTTTTCAAGGTAAAGTACAATAGTAATTGAATGAAATGTGGTGCATTTCATCTGGCACTGACAGGTTTAAGAGTAGATTCTTTTTGTCTGCTTATATAAGTCATTTCATACTTGCAACCCTCCACAGAGGGATGCTTTTTAAGTTAAGTTAAGCAATGAGGAGGTGGAAGCCCAAGAAGGTTGGAGCTCCATTAGTCCCTTTTTATAGGTCGTTTCCACCCACCCCCACAAGCGACTGTGTGTTACCTTAATTGCAGAATGACATGGACCAAGCAAGCCAAAACAAAAGGACATGTACGCAATCCTTTAACAACCTCTCTGCAAATGGTAGCAAATGAGCGTTTATAAATTATAAGTGCATTTCATTTTCTCATTTATTATAGTAGATTGGATAGAATATGATGAAAAATCAGCTAGAAGGAGAAAAATGTAAGGTTATTTTCACTTCCTGGATCAAAGTAGCAATCTGTCAGGCACATCTTCTCAGGAAGAAACCTGTCCCATTTTGAGTAGCAACCACTCTGCCAGATAAGTGGGTGCCTCATGGGCCTACAAAAATCAGACCACTGCTGAGCAGCTGTGCAAGGTGGCAAAGTTGTCCTTGTACACTTTCACTATGTGTGAATATTCTAGCCTAGGCTGAGGCCAGTTTTAATTGAAGATCCTTCAGGCTGTGGTACCTGTTTAAGGGCCCTTCTAAAAAAATTTTTTTTTCTTTGCTAAAGTTTGAACCCTTTTCTTGTTTATTTTGTTGTGTGTTAGGTGTCCAATGTCACCCAAGTTTTATGTTATACCAGTTAGTCCTGTAGAAACCTGTTCTCCAGTGGAGGGTTTTTTCCTTTACCCTCCAAAGCAATATTGGTGGATAGCTTTGGTATACCCTTCCTGGTCTTATGTTCCACTTTAAAAAACCGAGAAGAGTATTTTAGTGTATTTACTGTTAAATCCTTTTCTGTTAGTCCATTTGGAACATAGGAAAGCCTCTCTTGTTCAGGGGATTTCTTTGAACTTTTGTATACATTGAAACTAGGAATAGGAGGCAGGGCTTAAGAGGCCTTACCAATGGGAGGGTACTTTACCCCGTGGTTCCAGTGTTCCACATGGTCTACGAGAAAAGGTTTTACAGTGCTCTAAAATCCTCTTCTCCATAACTTAACAATTTCCAGAAATTTCACATATCTAGTTTATCATAACCCAGTGTGCCAAATATTATTTTCATATTGATTGGTGGATCCAAAAAAGCCAGTGATTTTGAAGAGGTTTAAGTCCACTCAAATTTTTAATTAGTCATGTAATCCTAGGTCTGTTTCTCAGTGTTAGTCCTTGGGGCTAACCTTGCCAGTTTTCTTATTATCGCTGCTTTATTTACAGGTGAGCAGTTAATGGCTCAGTCATTGTGACTGATGCACCTATGCTTACTTAGCTTATATTTTCAAGATACACCTATTTGTGTGCCCTGAGGACCTGGTGTTGAATCATTGTCCTTGGTGTATAGATCCGCACTTAGCAATAACACCCTTACCAAAACTGTCTGAAGATTTTGCATTATCCGAGAGGTCAAATTTCTATCATGTGCACTTTTATGGTTTTCCATACACCATTGGGAAGAGAACCAGAGGATGGATAACTTTTTTTAATCGCTAATGTTTTCTCATATTCTTAAATGTCCTTTTGTGATATAGGAGGAGGTCTCCTTCACCATATTATAGCCGAGGTGGATACCGATCTCGCTCAAGATCTCGATCCTATTCTCCTCGTAAGTATTGTATCTACAACATTGTCTTTAAAGTGATTGTAATAACTTAATTACATAAAGTCATATTGTACAGCATAAACTAAGAAATCCATTGGTGCTATTCCCATCTCTCAAACCTTTATGGTTTGAGAGAGCGAGCGTTCTAAAGTTCCCTCCCCTTCTCCTGACGTCATCTGTAGGCTGACAGCAGGAGGTCCTGGGACCGACAGGCGGTTCTTCAGCAGAGCCGCCGTAGAGCAGTTTACGGAGAAATTCTTAATTGGAAGGGTCTACAAAGTGTGCTTTGTTTGCAGGGACGCACTTTATCCTGTTCCAAAGAAGTATTTATTTTTAAATCTCGTTATTGCGGTTCTACTGAAGAGCCTCCTCGTGTCTGCCAACACTAATCTCCTGTCAGCTTTACAGCTGACATCAGGAAGGGGGGAACTTTAGAAGCTCTCTCTCAAACCGGTGGAATTCTTATTTATGCTGTACAATATGACTTTTTATGTAGTTAAGAAATTACTATCCCTTAAATGTGAAAAGTATATTACATGTCTATTTCTAGTATTTATCTCTCCTGCTCACTCTTTTGCTCTGTCACACACTCTGCTTTTTTGCTTGCTCGCTCTCCGCTCTGTCGGGTGAGCTCCTGGCTCTGCGGCTGCGCTCTCTGGCTGTGTCTCCCCGCACGCGGCTGCGCTCTCTGGCTGTGTCTCCCCGCACGCGGCTGCGCTCTCTGGCTGTGTCTCCCCGCACGCGGCTGCGCTCTCTGGCTGTGTCTCCCCGCACGCGGCTGCGCTCTCTGGCTGTGTCTCCCCGCACGCGGCTGCGCTCTCTGGCTGTGTCTCCCCGCACGCGGCTGCGCTCTCTGGCTGTGTCTCCCCGCACGCGGCTGCGCTCTCTGGCTGTGTCTCCCCGCACGCGGCTGCGCTCTCTGGCTGTGTCTCCCCGCACGCGGCTGCGCCCTCTGGCTGTGTCTCCCCGCACGCGGCTGCGCCCTCTGGCTGTGTCTCCCCGCACGCGGCTGCGCCCTCTGGCTGTGTCTCCCCGCACGCGGCTGCGCCCTCTGGCTGTGTCTCCCCGCGCGCCCTCTGGCTGTGTCGCCCCGCGCGCCCTCTGGCTGTGTCGCCCCGCGCGCCCTCTGGCTGTGTCGCCCCGCGCGCCCTCTGGCTGTGTCGCCCCGCGCGCCCTCTGGCTGTGTCGCCCCGCGCGCCCTCTGGCTGTGTCGCCCCGCGCGCCCTCTGGCTGTGTCGCCCCGCGCGCCCTCTGGCTGTGTCGCCCCGCGCGCCCTCTGGCTGTGTCGCCCCGCGCGCCCTCTGGCTGTGTCGCCCTGCGCTGTGTTTGCGTGTCTTACACTCTCTCTCTCTCTCTCTCTCTAGGTCGTTACTGAAATGTGAATTCCTGAAATCAAACCATTAAAGAGGCAACATTTGTTTATATGTAAAGGCTAGCCAAAAATATGAATGATGTAGAAGACCTGTTCCAGTTTTACACATTTTTGGTAAATTGTAAAGAAGTAAATGAATAAAGTATTCTTCTTATGAGCAAACTTATTTGTGATAGTCTTTGCAGGTGTTTTGCATGTGTTTTATACAGTGTGTTTTGTTTGCTAATTTTACATACTCAACACTTTGATATGTTCTGTTACTTTGCCTAATTACCCCCTCAACAATTGGTATCAAAAAGATAAAATAAATTCATTTGATTTTTACTCCTTAAAGTTGTTTGTTTATTTTGTGTAAAAACTATTTGGACATAATTCTTAAAGGGTAGTTAATCTGACATTTGAAATAAAATATATATTGTAGGACAGAGTTAGCCAACTCTGGTCTGCAAGCCCTACAAACAGTTCAGAATTTCTAAGAATGTATTCAGGTGGACCATTTAAAGTGAATGATCCACTAATCTGTGCTCCAACTGAAGTATCCTGAAAACATGCACTGTTGGTAGATCTTGAGGACCAATTTGGCTACCCATGTTGTAGAGCTTTTTTTCTACAGAGTACAACAAAAAGGCATCTGTTGCAGTTATATATTTATATTTTAAAGCTAAATATTTGTATGAAAATCTGTCAACAGGGTTTGATCCTCTTACAGTCGTTGGAGAGCTTTTAATCTCTGATCAAAAGCTGTACATAGACCACATTAAGGGGTAGATTTAAAGGCAGGCGTTGGGCAAAACGAACACCTCCGGGTGTTTTAACATGTATTAAGCCATTTAAAGGGATAGTAATACTTCGTTTTAACTTTATTTTATTTTGTAGGCATTAAAAAAACATGAAGAATGATATAAGTCTTATCTCTTAACCTTTATGGTTTGAGATATTCGCAAGCAAAGTTTCCCCCTCCCGCCCCTTTTACCTAGTGTAAGCAATCTCTTCTCAGATGTGGAATGCAGTCTATAGACAGATAACAGAAGGGGACACTCTTATTCCTATGAAAACAATTAAAATCCCTGCCCCCCTTGACAAGCTTTTCAGGTTTTTCCCTTATCTTAATTGAAGATTGTCCCTCTCTGCAGTCTACCTGGGCTCCTCCCTGCTGCTGTGGCTGAACAGTGTGACATCAGTAAAAGGGGCAGGAGGGGGATAATTTGTCATTGAATTACTCTGGAACTACAACTCTGACAGAATTGAAATAACACTCTCCAAAGTCCAAATACTATGATTAATTAGAGCTGCTTTTATTATGAAACATTACTATCCCTTTAACTGGCAAAAAAACAATAGTCCTCAGTGGATGTATTGACGTGGGGCCCTAAGCCCCACATCAATACATCCAAAGTGCCTGAAACGTGTCCAGATTTAGTAGGATTAACCCTATGAGTGCCAGTGGAGTATAATTACCCCGCCAGCATTCATAGGGTTAACCCGACTAAGTAAAGCAACATCGCATTAACATTTATCATTAATCCTGATGTGCAGCAGAGTGCGCAGCTTCCTGGTCATCTTCCTTTTCCTTCTCTTCCTTCTGTCCTTCCCTTCTATCCTCTGCGTTCTCTTCCGTCTTCTTTCTTCTCTTACGACTTTCTTCTGGTTGTAATATAAAAGAACAGTATAAATACCAAGCATGAACAAAGACATTGTTTAACCCTTTGAGTGGCAGAGGAGTATGCAAGGCATTGCAAAGCAATGCGTTGCGTACCTATCTGGCACTCAGAGGGTTAAATATCATTGCGCCATGAATATTCCTTAAAAGAAATGCCTCTTTAATGGCAAAATATATAATAATGCCAAGAAGAAATAGTATACATATACACCAAAATAAATATTCATAAATGCTAAGTAAATCTACTTGGCAAATATCTTCATGTCTGCTCCGGCTGGAGCAGAGACACAGATAACCAACACGGGTCCCCTTCAGTCCTGTATGGGCCAATACCTGTAACACACTGCGGGCATTGGAAGTGAGCCTGCCTTTATATATGGGCAGGCTCACTTCCATTTACTTCACAGCCATTGGCTGGGATGTTCTTACTCACATCCCAGCCAATCAGATTAAAGAACAGCTGCTCAAATCTGATTGGCTGGGCTGTGAGTACGAGCATCTCAGCCAGTGGCTGAGAGGGAAATAGAAGTGAGTCTGCCCATATATAAAGGTAGGCTCACATCCAATGCCATCAGTGTGTTACGGGCAATGGCTCGTACAGGACTGAAGGGGACCCGTGTTGGTCATCTGCGTCTCTGCTGCCGCCGTGCTCGCAACCGCTCCAAGAGGAGGAGACATGAAGATATTAGCTAAGTAGATTTCTCTGTCGTCCAATACAGGTTACTAGTAACTCTGATCCGCCCCTTTAAGTAGGCAGGAACAATTCTAGAATTGATTGCAGGGGGTGGAGCGTACCTTCCCTTCTTGGCTGCAGCTAGCCAACCAGCTCCAGAAAGATTTGTTCTTTGGTGAGGATAACACAGGCAAGAGAACAGTTCTGCTTCAGTTTTAGAATCTCTCTTTAATTTTCTGTTAGAAATGGAATACCACCATTAGGCTGATTACCATAACTGACAATGCCCTTAGATGTGTCTAGCTCGGTGACCAGGTGCTTTTTGTGGACCTTAAGCCCTTGGGCGGAAAATCTTGGTTACAAGTTCTTTCCTCAGGAGTCGCCCACCGAGGCTGCTTCTTTAACCCCTTAATGACAGGTTTGGTTTTTTTTTCCATTATAGCGAATGACTTCCTGGACTTACCAGGTAAGGCGTCTGTCACTAAGGGGTTAAACATGGTAATCTGAAGACAGAATATTTGCAGGACAGGTGAGCAACCCTTTGAGTGCTGCAGGTCCACTCGTCCCACAGTGCCCCTCCGCACCGGGGTGTTTTCATTTGGAGTTCCTATTGCACACTCCTGCACTCATTCGGTCTGTCTGTATGTCTTTTGGGTGTTTTGAAGCAGGTTTATGTGGTAACTTAACCCTTTAGCTGCTGGATTGGCTTTTTTTTTTTTTTCTTTCTTTCTTTTGGGGGGACGGGTTCTAACACTTTTCCTACTGGTTTAGTGTTTTTTGGGTGTCCTAACATGTTCTAGTGATGTTTTAGGCATTTTAGATTTACACTTTCAATTTTGTAAAATTTGAGTTCCCGCTTTACCGCATAGATGCCATTGCTCCATTCACTTTTATGGGACTGTTCTGTTTGGAACATATCTTTGCAACCATTTAACCTAGTGACCTCAGAGATGACTCATTTTACTTGTCTGCCCTTGCTCTATCATCCAGTTCATGTTTCTAGTGTGCTTGGGGGGGTGCTCAGGGGGCTTCGGGCACTGTTTGGGGTACTTTTCTGGGAAAACTACATTTCCCATGAGCGCTTGCTTCGCACGCTCATTTCTGATTGGCTCCCGCATTCATTTTGTTCTATTTCCAGAGCGAGTATCCTACGCAGGGCTTGGACTCTCCTTCTCTCCTCTGCTGATTAACCTTTCGCCTACTAGATAAGTTTATTTTAGCTATTTCTGGGGTGAAACTTTAATCCTTCACACTATACAGTAAAGTTATTTAACACTGTGAGAATTTCTATACCGCTGGAGCTTGGGGCCAGACCTAAGACTAAGGATGCTGGGGTCTCTGTATCCCCTCTTGCGCATTGCACTTCCTGTCATTTAGGGTTACCTAGAGAATTCTCAGGTTATTTATGCCCAGCCTGTTCTGATGTCCCTGAAGGTATTCCAGGGACCTCCAGCCAAGCATTAGAGCCAGCTTGGGTGCAAGAGTTCAAGGCTGCTACTAGGGACCTTAGGTCCACATTGCAACTCTTTCCATCCCAGTTACAGGGGGTCTTTCATTCTTGGCAGGCCCCCTCCTCAATCAAGTCTTCTCTGCCCAAACCTCAGGGAGTACCTGACATGTCAGATTCCTCTGAGGAGGAACTGCTGGTGGATTCAGATGTTGAGGAATGTTCTGTGTTGGGCTCCTCTCAATTTTTTGGGGATCCTTTTGAGGCTGATCCTGAGCCCTCTGCTGAGGGCCTGATCAGGGCTGTCTTAACTACTCTTAGCATTCCCTTAGTTCAGGAGGTTCCTTCTGACCCCTCTGATGTGTTCCAGGAGTCTAAAAAGGCCCCTTACTTTCCACCTCAATGACTGCCTTGTGTCTGAGTAGTGGAAATCCCCAGACAGGAAATCCTTTGTGTCCAAGAAATTAGCCAAGCTTTATCCTTTTTCTGAGGCTGTGCTTACTCAGTGTGTTCATCCTCCCAAAGTAGATGCTTCTGTTTCCAGGCTATGTAAGTCTACTTCCTTACCAGTCTCTGATGCGTCTGCTCTGAAGTACTGGACTGACAATAAACTTAAGGTCTCCTTCAAATCTATTTTTGCCACTGCTGGTTCTGCCATGCGTCCAGAATTTGCTGCTGCATGGGTGAACCGGACCATTACTGTCTGGACTGAACAGCTCACCCTGTCTGTCCGTCAGGATGTTCCTACTTCGGATAAGTTGTGCCTTCTCGCCAACATTTCTGAGGCACAGCACTGTGTTTCTGCTGCCTTATTTGATGCCATCCATTTGGTTTCTAGGGTCTCCACCATGTCTGTGGTGGCCAGACGAGCTCTTTGGCTCAAGATCTGGTCTTCTGACACTGCTTCTATGAAAGCATTGCTCTCCCTACCCTTTCAGGGTTCTTCTTTGTTTGGGCCATATCTTAAGGATCTGATCAGTGAGGCCACAGGGGGTAAGAGTACTCTTCTACCCTTGGTTCCCAGGAAGAAATTGCAGCTTGAGTGTAATCGTTAGTTTTGTTCCTTTAAGAATGAGACACGTCCGGCGAACCAGATGGATCCCTCGGCTCCAAGTACCTCCTCCAAACCCAAACAACAATGGAAGCCCAAGGTCTCCTCCAAACCCAAGGCTTCCAAGCCGCCTTCGGCATGACTCACTGAACCCGGATCCACACTCTGCTGTGGGTGGTCGTCTGCCTGCTGTGGGTGGTCGTCTGCGACACTATCACAGTTTTTGGGAGGATTCAGTGACGGACCCATGGGTTTTACAGGTGGTGACGGAAGGGCACAGGACCCCTTTCGTCTCTTCCTCCCTTTCACTTTCTTCCTTCTCACAGGGCGCAGAGAAACGCCGTCTGTTCTGCGCTGTTCAGGCTTTTCTGGACAAGGACGTTCTAGAGCCAGTTCCAGTTCAGGACAGATGTATTGGTTTTTACTCAAACCTCTTTGTGGTCTCCAAGAAGGATGGTGGTTGTCTTCCCATTTTGGACTTGAAGGATCTCCATTCCTTTGTGACCTGGACTCATTACCACCGTCTCTACGGACGGTGATTGCTGCCATGTCCCCGGGGGAATTCCTTGCTTCTTTGGATCTTCAGGACGAGTGCTTACACATTGCCATTCATCCAGAGAGCCGGCAATGTCTCCGACCGGGGACACTTTCAGTTCTCAGCTCTTCCATTTGGTCTGACAACAGCTCCTCAGGTCTTCACCGTGTCCTGGGAGCCTTCGTGTCCATCCTACACCGGAACGGCATCAGTTACTCTGTACATGGACGACCTGTTTCTGAAAGCCCCTTCTGCGGAACGTCTTCATCAGCAGGTTCAGCAATACATTCATGCTCTCACCCATCACTGGTGGATCATCAACTTGGACAAGTCAGATCTTATCCCATCCCAGTGTCTGGTCTTCCTGGGCCTTCTCTTCAACACTCAGAAGAGCATTGTGTTCGTCATGGACGAGGTGGCTCACCAGATCGCCCACATGGTTTCTGCGGTTCTGGCCCAAGATCCAGTTCCAGCCAAGATCTCTCTAGTGGGAAAATTCATCTCCACCACAGAAGTGGTACAGTTTGCCATGGCGCACGCCAGGGAGCTCCAGAGGTTCGTGATCCAGATGTGCAAGGATCAACCGGACCTTCTGAAGATGTCAGTGTCTCTTCCTCTTCATGTGGAACTGAGTTTGTCATGGTGGCTCGACCTCTCCAACCTGCTGAAAGGCAAGTCCTTCCTAGTATCCTTCTGGACCATGGTGACGACGGATGCCAGCCTCTCTGGCTGGGGAGCGGTCCCGGATTGCCTGAGCGCTCGGGGTCAGTGGTCTGCGGAGGAATCTCTCCTTCCCATCAACATATTGGAGCTTCGGGCGATATTTCATGCCCTTCGACATTGGACATCTCAGTTGGAAGACTGTCTGTCCGACAACGCTGTGGCTTACATCAACAAGCAGGGAAGAACAAGCAGTCTTGCCGCTTGTTTAGAGGTCAAGGTTATTTTGTCCTGGCCAGAAGAACATGTTCCTGCCATTTCCACAGTGCACAATCCTGGAGTAGACAATGTCATGGCGGACTTCCTCAGGTGATACACAGTGGACAGCGGCGAGTGGGAGCTGCACCCAGAGGTGTTCAACCTCATTGTTCAGAAATCGGGTCTTCCTTACATCGACCTGATGGCCACAAGACACAACATGAAGGTACCGAGGTTCTGCTCTCGGTAGAGAGACCTTCTGGCGGTAGATGCAATGTCCATTCCTTGATTATTCCCTCTGGCCTACATCTTTCCTCCACTCCCCATGTTGCACAGGGTGTTACGGAAATTGTCTGGAGCGTTATCCAGTTATTCTGATTGCTCCGTACTGGCCTCGTCAGTCTTTGTTTCCGGAGCTTCTGGATCTGTTTGTGGCGGAGCCATTTCGGCTCCCTTGCCTTCCAGATCTTCTTCTACAGGGTTACCTGTGGAAAGCGGATGTTCATCGGCTAACTTTGATGGCTTGGAAATTGAATCCTGAATATTGAAGAAGGGCTTCTCTTCTGGTGTGTTGGCTACTATGTTCAGTGCCCGCAAACCTGTTTCTTCCAAGATCTACCATCGTGTCTGGTCGACTTTTCTGTCTTGGTGTGCTGACAAGGACCGGTCTCAGGATTTTGATCTGCCTATGGTCCTGGCCACCTTGCAGGACGGTGTGGATAAGGGCCTCAGTTTGAGTTCCCTTAAGGTTCAGACTTCTGCGCTTTTTCTTTCAGAGGCACATTGCCATTCTTCCAGGGCATTGCTCATGCTCGTCCTGCCTTTAAGATTCCTGCTCCTCAGTGGGATTTTAACTTGGTTTTGGACTTTCTCCAACGCCCCCCATTTGAGTCTTTGGCTACTATTCCTCTATGCCTCTTGACGTGGAAAATGGCCTTCCTCCTGGCGATTGTCCGCCGTGTCATGGAGTTGTATGCTTTGTCCTGTAAACCACCCTATTTGGTGTTTCACAAGGACAATGCGGTGATTCTCAGTTTTCAGGAGTTTCTCCAGAAGGTGGTATCTGAGTTCCACATCAATCAAGAGATTGTGGTGCTGCCTTTCTGCCCTGACCCTACCTCTGACAAGGAGAGGGATCTCCACTTGTTAGACATGGTGCGTTGTCTCAAGTTTTATATACATCTCACTGAGAAAATCTGACGTGCTGTTTGTCATTCCTGAGGGTCCTAGGGCAGGAAGACCTGCATCCAAGGTAACTGTCACTTCTTGGATCAAGTCCACTATTCGTAAGGCTTATGAGCTGATGAAGAAGCCTGTCCCTTTCAGGGTCATGGCTCATTCTACAAGATCTATTGGGGCCTCTTGGGCTTACAAGAATCAGGCCTCCGCTGATCAGTTGTGCAAGGCGGCCACTTGGCCATCTGTGCACACCTTTTCGAAGCACTACTGTGTTGATGTGCTGGCATTGGCTGACGCCAGCTTTGGGAGGAAAATCCTGGAGGCCGTCTTGCCTGTCTAGGATTTCTTTCGGTTTTAGGCGCTTCCTTCACTTTTGAGCCCTGTTGGCTCTAGTTCAGTGTGTTGTGTAACAGTTCCTGGGTTGTTGTTACCCCCTGTTCAGTGTCCGTTGACACTTTAGTTGTTTTGTTGGGCAATCTATGATCTGATGGTTCATATCTGCACTGGTGACTTTAGGGGTCTTGCGCCTGGTCCTTGCCTTGCTTTCCGCCTCTGGGAAACTCAGTGGTTGGACATCCCAAAGTTACCAGTAACCAATATTGGACGACAGAGAAAATAGGATTTTAGTCTCACCTGTTAAATCCTGTATTAGTCCATACAGGTTACTGGTACCCACCCTGTTAAGGGACCATGCTTGGCTCTCCTGTGGCAGTCTGTGGTGGTCCTTTGGGGTCATGCTTACAGGAGTCTTCTTTCCCTTCCACTATCTAGTCAATAGTTAGTGTCTCAAATCTTTCTGGAGCTGGTTGGCTAGATGCAGCCAAGGAGGGAAGGTAGGCTCCACCCCCTGCAATCAATTCTAAAATTGTTCCTGCCTACTTAAAGGGGCGGAGCAGAGTTAACAGTAACCTGTATAGACTTGGAGAAAAGGGATTTAACAAGTAAGACTAAAATCCTTTCACTTAGCATTTATGCATGACATATTTCGGTGTATATGTATACTATTTCTTGGCATTATTATATATTTTGTCATTAAATAGAAGCAATTTAAGGAATTTTTATGGCACACTAATTTTTTAACCCTTTGAGTGCCAGTGAAGTACGCAACACATTGCAATGAGTTGCGTACCCCTCTGCCACTCAAAGGGTTAAACTGTGTCTTCATTCATGCTTGATATTTATACTGTTCTTTTATATTGGCAGTATGTCAGGCACCGATAGTTAATTGTTCTTTAATGTGAAGTTCCCAATATTGCTGCTCTTTTTGGGAACTTCACTCACAAAACGGACGTTTAGCTTAACGTCCTTTGTGATTTTAGTCTCTAGGGCATTTGAATACCGAGTTACACTATTTAGTAATTCAGCCGGTATTCACTTTGGCCCTACCGGCTGTTGTAAATCCTGCCTTTAAATCTACCCCTGAGTGCCATCTGGTTGTAACATCATAAGTGTCCCCCCCTTCCTTTGAATGCCAGAGGTACTCCACATTCATAAACGCAAGGGATGGCAAATACCCATGTGCTCATTATATATAGATAGATGTATATAATATATTTTCTTCTGTGTCCGCTGCCCGGCATATGAAGGGTTAATCTCCACCCTCTAGCTGGTAGGACCAATCATTTAAAAGCCCGCTTCACGGGACACTCTCCAGTTATTCTTGGTCCTACTTAGCTGGAGGACGGAAGATATCTTCCTCTCTTATGTATCTTTCAAAATTCCCCTCTTTTAAATGTCCTCTCCCGTTTTGGTTTTATTTTAAAAGAAGACTGTGTCAGTGCTCAATCTCCCCTAATGCGGTGGAAAGATTGAGTGAAAAAATATTAGCTCCTTCCTTACCGGATGACTCCAACAGCGTGGTCTATCCGGCGTGGTGTTCTGCTGCTAAGGATCGATGTCGGAGGAACCGGAAGTTGTCAGCCGAAACCGGAAGTGCGCATGCGTTCCACCCATGGAACGCACGCCGGGATACACACGAGGAACACAGTATAAAGCAGCAGGCATCAGCATATGGATGAGGAAAAAAGGTTAGTTAACATATATATATATCCTTTTATGTGTTAAATTTCTGGAGGAAAGAGATCTTTTACTTTTTATGGCTCACAAAGCTGCAAAAGAAAGTTATTATGGAGGAGAAAAGGAAATGTGCTGCTTGTGGAAAGGAGTTATCTGACACAGAAACCTCAAACTTATGCACAAATTGTCTAAGACAAGTTGCAGGACAAGACATGACTTCTCATTTTCAAGAGTTCTTAGCATGGATGAAGGATTCCATGCAGCAGACTTTTGCTTCTATGCAAGAGGCTGGGCCAACCAGAAAAAGACAGAGGCAGGATGATCCGGATGAGGGACCCTGTGTCAGACCTCAAGCCCAGGAAGATGGTTTTAGTATTCAGGATATAGAATCCCTCTACTCCTCTGAGGAGGAAGGGGAGGTAATGGAAGATTCAGGATCTTTTAATGTTGATAAGGTAGACTCCTTAGAACCATGAGGAAAACTCTAGGGCTGACAGAATCTCAAAAGCAGCTTGATGTTATAGATATACAGCATTTTTAATTAATAAGAAAACAGTTCCAGTTTTCCCTATCCACAGTTCAGTCCAGGAATTAATAAAGACAGAATGGAACAAGGTGGATAGGCGGTTTTCTTTGTCTAAAAGGTTTTTAAAAATGTATCCATTTGATGAATCTGAGGTCCAGGCTTGGGTTTCACCACCTAAAGTTGATATTGCTATATCTCAGTTGGCAAAGAAGACTATTCTTCCAATGGAGGACGGGTCTTCTTTAAAAGAACCCATGGAAAGGAAATTAGATACGGTTTTAAAAAAGCAGTTTGTTTTATTGGGACAAAGTCTTAAGGTAGCAACCGCTTTAGCTTGCATGTCAAGAGCCATGAGAATATGGTTGTCTGGGTTAGAGGAAAAGGTAGACTCTAATATATCCAGGTCTAAACTTTTAAAGGAAATAGCAGTTATTAAGTAAGCTACAAATTTTTCTTGTGATTCGTCTCTTGATTTGGTCAAAATGTTATCAAAATCATCAGCATTGTCTGTAGTAGCTAGAAGATCTTTGTGGCTAAGATCTTGGGGGGCAGACTCAGCTTCTAAAGCAAAGCTAGCCTCTCTTCCATTTTCAGGGGAATTCCTTTTTGGTTCCCAATTGGAAGAACTTATCAAAAAGATTTCAGGGGGTAAAAGCTCCTTCCTTCCTCAGGAAAAAAGGGCTAGATCACCTCGTAATTCCTTTCGGAACCAAGGGTTTCGTTCCCAAAGGCCTACATTCAGAGAAACCAGAAAATATCAGCCACATAGATCTTTTCAGCCAGGTAGATCAAGTTCAACTCAAACACAGAGAGGGGTTAGGAAGGATTTCCAAAGGAAATATCAGAACAGAAAGGATTTTCAATGAGATATGGCGGATCCCTTCTCTAGAGTCAGTAGGGGGCAGACTGACTCAGTTTTCACACAGGTGGAATATGACTCTTTGTGCAGACAGATGGGTAGTGCAAACTATAGAGAAGGGGTACCCGCTGGAGTTCCTCTCTGTCCCAAAAGGAAATTTCTTCAAACAGACAAAAATGCCAGACAGAATCCTGAAGGCAAAAGCTTTGATGAGGTCCATATACAACTTATTGGAGGCCAGGGTAATAGAGAAAGTTCCAGTACAAGAACAAGGACAAGGTCTGTATTCAATCTTGTTCCTGGTTCCCAAGCCATCTGGGGATTTCAGAACTATTCTAGACTTAACATTTTTGAACAATTTAATCAGACCAGCCTCATTCAGGATGGAAACCATGACATCCGTTATGAAGCCTATACTATCCCAGGGGTTTTTGGCATCAATAGATCTAAAGGATGCCTATCATCATATAATGATAAGACCATGTCACAGGAGATTTCTCCGTTTTGCAGTCAGAAGGGAACATTATCAGTTCAGAGCTGTCCCATTTGGTTTATCTTCAGCACCAAGAGTTTTCTCCAAAATTCTTGCAGCATGTTTGCAAAACTTAAGGAAAGAAGGGATTGTGATCCTACCTTACCTGGACGACATCCTGATAGTAGCAGAATCTCTGATACAAGCAAACAATTTTGTAAAAAGGACCCTGGATTACCTTTCGGAAATGGGTTGGTTGATAAACCAGCAGAAAAGCCAATTGATTCCTGTTCAGCAGATAGTGTTTTTAGGAATGCATCTAGATACCCAAAAAATGACAGCATCTCTATCTCAGGACAGGATGGTGAAGTTAAGACAGAAGGTTCAGAAATTCAGAATCCAGAGAGAAGTGTCAGCTCAGGAATTTATGCAATTGATAGGGTCCCTGACATCCACTATTCAGATCCTGCCATGGGCAAGGTTACATCTGCGCAGTCTGCAGAACAATTTTTTAACCTTCTGGGATCACAACCTGAACAATCCCAGTCAGAAAATTCATCTTCCACGAGTAAGGAAGGATTTGTTATGGTGGACAAAATTAAACCATTTGAGGAAAGGGAAATCATTGGTAACGCCTATATGGGAGATCCTCACAACAGATGCCAGCCTGACGGGCTGGGGAGGAACATGGAATTCTCAGACCATACAGGGATTATGGTCAAGGGTAGAAAAGAAGTTCCATATAAATGTTCAAAAATGAGAGCAGTGAGGAAATGTCTTCTTCACTGGAAGTGCTTTCTCCAAGGAAAATCAGTAATGATAAGATCCGACAACCGTGCAGTAGTGATTTACATCAAGAACCAAGGAGGCACAAAAAGCAGAACATTGATGAGAGAAGCCCACAGGTTGTTGACATGGGCAGAAAACAATCTAGAAAGCATATCAGCAACATACATTTCGGGAAATCTAAATATAGTTGCGGACTATCTAAGCAGAACAAAAATAGACCAGACAGAGTGGTCACTAAAACCGTCAGTATTCCTTCAAATAACAAAGAAGTGGGGTCTTCCAGAAATAGATTTGATGGCATCCCATCACAACTCCAAATGCAAAAAGTTTTTCGCAAGATGGAAGGATCCAAAAGCAATAGGCCAGGATGCATTAAGACAAAATTGGAAGTTCAGTCTAGCATACATCTTTCCTCCAATTCCCATTCTCCTGGAAGTCCTCAGGAAAATAAGGGAAGAAAAGGTAGAGGTCATACTGATTGCACCAAATTGGCCAAGGAGAGTATGGTATCCACAACTAGTTCAAATGTCAGTGGACATCCCTTGGACACTACCAGTATGTCAAGATCTGCTGTCCCAGGGTCCAGTTTTTCACCCCAATCCGGCCTTTTTACAGTTGACAGCATGGAGGCTGAGCGGAGGTCGTTGATTGCAAGAGGGGTATCAGCAGCAGTGGCGAACACCATCATATCAGGTAGAAAAAAGTCAACCTCAAAAGTCTATGATCGCATTTGGAAAATATTTAAGAGCTGGTGTATAAAAAATAAGAGATCATCACAGGAGATTTCTACCTCGCAGATTCTGGACTTCGTGCAGCATGGATTTGAGTTAGGGCTCAAGCCAGCCTCTCTCAAAGTACAGCTATCTGCCTTGTCAGCAATCCTAGCAGTTCAGTTTATTGAGGATTCACTAGTGAAGAAGTTTATTAGGGCCTTAAGTAAGGTTAGACCCACGATAAAAGATGTTGTGCCACTGTGGGATCTTAATTTAGTGCTAGATCAACTGTCTGTTTCAAAAGTTTTTGAGCCCATGCATAACATATCCTTGAAAAATCTAACAAAACTGTGTTCTTAACGGCGATTACATCTGCCCGTAGAGTGGGAGAGCTACAAGCATTATCATGTAAAGCCCCTTATATGGTTTTTCATAAAGATAAAGTGGTTCTTAGAACAATTCCTTCTTTTAGGTCTAAGATGGTTACAGAGTTTCATCTTAATGAAGAAATTGTGTTACCGTCATTTTGTCCTTCTCCTCAGAATGAGACTGAAAGAAAATTTCATAATTTAGATTTAGTAAGATGTCTTTCTTACTATCTACACCGTACCAAAGACTTCAGACAATCGGATACCCTATTTGTTCATTTTTTTGGCAAGTACAAGGGAAAGGCAGCCTCAAAGGCATCCATATCTCGTTGGATTAAAGAATGTATTAAGTTGGCTTATGAGGAAGCAAAAGTGGAAATACCACAAAAGATAACAGCCCATTCTACTAGATCATTATCAACATCATGGGCCACAAAGGCTGAAGCTTCACCTACAGAAATATGTAAAGCAGCCACATGGGCCTCCATATCTACCTTTATCAAACACTACAAGGTAGATGTGTTAGCATCTGCAGATGCAAGATTCGGAAGGAAGGTGTTGGAGGCTGTAATTCCACCATGATGGTAATATATTATAATTACATAGATATATGTTATTAATTATGTGAATTGATATTTTATAGATGAATTCTAATTTCTCCCTCCCTTTCTGGGTTTACTGCTTCTGTATATCCCTTCATATGCCGGGCAGCGGACACAGAAGAAAGAGAGAAATTTACTTACCGATATTTCATTTTCTTCTGTGTCCGCTGCACGGCACCCCACCCTATGTATGGTTGTACTCACTTGTCTTGATTATATTCCTACAGCTTGTTTAAACAGAATAACTGGAGAGAGTTCCGTGAAGCGGGCTTTTAAATGATTGGTCCTACCAGCTAGAGGGTGGAGATTAACCCTTCATATGCCGTGCAGCGGACACAGAAGAAAATGAAATATCGGTAAGTAAATTTCTCTCTTTCTCTGTTGTCCAATATGATGTACAGGGACCATGGGGAGGCGATAGCTCCTTCCAGTAGGCTGGAACAATTTTAAAGAAGTGCAGGAGTGGAGCTTCCCCCTCCTCCAAATCAGGCTACCTTAGCCCCCCTCCCTGCCAGTTCTGCTTGGTTTTTAGTTATTTTATTATTTTTTCACTGTCCTCCAATACAGGTCACTGGTACTCTGGGAGGCGATCCGCCCCTTTAATAGGCAGGAACAATTATGCAAATGACTGCAGTGGGCGGAGCCTCCCCTCCTACTTAAGCTGCCTTCAGGCCAGAGCCACTAGATTGATTTGTTCCTGTGTGCTGTGCACACCAGGTGGAGAACATCTTTGCAATTCATCTTAGTGTTTTGTTATTTTTACTCAAATATGGAATACCACCATTAGGAGGGTGACCATGGCTGTGAATTGCCCTCCTTAAAGTGGCTGGTGCAGCTTCCAGGGATTTTCTGTGGACCTTATGCCCTGAAGAGGGAACAGCTTGAGTCAAGCAGCTTCCCTGCTGAGGAATTTACCTCTGGTCTATTCCCACTTTATCATGGTCACCTGAAGACAGAAGTCCTGCAGAAAGGTGAGCCACCCCTTGAGTGCTGAAGGTCCACTTGTCCCCACAGTGTCCCATTGATGGGCTTGTATTTGGGAGTTTGCATTGCACTCCAGCACTCATAGGGTGTTTTATTTGCATTTATCATGTTTATGCAATTTCTGTGGTATTCTCTGGGTTTTGGAGCTTTGGGTACAGTTTTACTTATGTTTCTCATGTATTGGGTAACTGTTTTGCACTTTTTAATGTTCAGTGGGACTTTATTAAAATTTAGTGTTCCGCGCCTTTAAGCGCGCCTTTTCCCGCTTAGACGCCATTGCTCCTTTACTCTCTATGGGATTTCACAGTGTGGGACATATCTTTGCAACCGCTTGTTCACAGCAACTTCAGAGATGGCTCATTTTACTTCTAAGCTCCTGCTCTATCATCCGGTGTATGTTTACAGGGTGTGGGGAGTTCAGGGGAGCTTCGGGCACTGTTTGGGGTACTTCTGAGAGAAAACTACATTTCCCATGAGAGCCCGGTTCGCGCTCGTTTCTGATTGGCTGACCTGACGGCCGCCATTTTGTGGTGTTCTTTCTCAGCGAGTATACTACGCAGGGACCGAGCCTTCTCTCCTCTCAGCAGATTAACCCTTCGCTGGCCAGATAAGTCCGTTTTTAGGCATTTCTGGGGTGAAACTTTAATCTTTCACACTTTTACTGGGTGTTATTGTTTAGTGGTGTATATTGACGCTGTGAGCATGTCTACTCCACTGGAGCCAGGGGCTAGACCCAAGACTAAAGAGGCTGGGGTGTCTGTTCCCCCCATTGCGCTTTGCTCCTCTTGTCACTCTGGGCTGCCTAGAGATTGTTCTGGTGATTTATGCCCTAAATGCACTGATTGTCGTGATAGCAACCCTGGGCTTCCCAGCCATGCTATTGAGCCAACTTGGGTGAAAGAGTTTAAAGCTGCCACTAGGGATCTCAGATCCACTCTCCAACTCTTTCCCTCTCAGGTACAGGGGGCTCTCCAGGTTTGGCAGACCCCCTCCACTATCAGGACTTCCCTGCCTAAGCCACAGGGAGCTCCTGATGTGTCTGATTCTTCTGAGGAAGAACTATTACAGGATTCTGATGCTGAGGAAGGCACTGTTATTGAGTCTACCAGGTCCATTGGGGACCCTTATGAATGTGACCCTGAGGTTTCGGCTGAGGGTCTGATTAGAGCTGTGATAACTACGCTCAACCTTCCTCTGACTCAGGAATCTACTCATGATCCAACTGACGTTTTCCAAAAACAATCTAAGGCGGTTGTATGTTTTCCAACTAACCCTACCCTTGCCCGTCTAGTCTCTGTGGCGTGGAGGAATCCTGACAAATCCTCCTCTGTGTCTAAAAAGTTTGCCAAACTTTACCCTTTTCCTGAGACTGAACTGGCAAAATGGGTTCATCCTCCCAAGGTGGATGCTCCTGTTTCCAGGCTGTCCAAATCTACTGCTTTAGCTGTCTCTGATGCCTCTGCCCTGCAGGATTGGACGGACAAAAAGCTAGAACTTTCTCTTAAGTCTATTTTTGCCTCCATTGGCACTGCTATGCGTCCAACCTTTGCAGTGGCGTGGGTTAACAGAGCTATTGCGGCCTGGACTGAACGACTGACTGAGGCAGTCCGCCAGGATGCACCGGTATCTGAGCAGTTGCAGCTACTTGCTAACATTACTGAAGCACAAAATTATGTTGCTGATGCTGCCTTTGATGCTGTGCGCATGATGGCGAGGGCCTCCACTTCTTCTGTGGTGGCCAGACGTGCCCTTTGGCTGAAAATTTGGTCTGCTGATACAGCCTCTAAGAAAGCCTTGCTTTCCTTACCCTTTCAGGGGAACTTGCTATTTGGTTCTGAACTTAAGGAAATGATCAGCGAGGCTACTGGTGGTAAAAGTACTCTTCTGTCCTCAGTCTTCAAGAAGAAGTTTCCAGCCAAACGCAATCGGTCCTTTCGTTCCTTTCAGACTGAGACACGCTCCACGTCCCAGACGGGTCCGTCCTCTGCGCGCTCCTCCTCCAAGCCCAAGCAGTCCTGGAAGCCCAAAGTTGCCCCCAAGGCCAAAACCTCCAAGACTGCTTCGGCATGACTCACCAAACCCGGGTCCGCATCCGGCAGTGGGTGGACGTCTCCGCATCTTTCGCCGGACTTGGGAGGAGTCAGTGGCGGATCCATGGGTCTTTCAGGTGGTATCAGAGGAATACAGGATCCCTTTCTCTTCCCTTCCTCCTTTTCGGTTCCATTTTACTCGTCCTTCTCAGGAACCTACAAAAAGACATCTGTTCGACGCTATTCAGGATCTCTTGGACAAGGAGGTCCTGGAGTTGGTTCCTCCAGAGGACACAGGTTCAGGATTTTATTCCAACCTGTTCGTGGTGGCCAAAAAGGATGGAGGTGCTCGTCCCATTTTGGATCTCAAAGATCTCAATTCCTATGTTGTGAGTTCCCACTTCCGCCAGGAGTCCCTGCACTCTGTGATTGCAGCAATGTCTCCAGGGGAGTTCCTTGCCTCCCTGGATCTTCAGGATGCTTATCTTCACATCCCTATTCATCCAGAGAGCAGGCGGTATCTCAGGATTGCCTGCCACAGGGGACATTTTCAGTTTTCAGCTCTTCCCTTTGGGCTGACTTCGGCCCCTCAGGTTTTTCAGAGGGTGTTGGGTTCCTTGATAGCGGTACTTCATCAAGAAGGTGTCAGGGTGACCCCCTACATGGACGATCTCCTCCTGAAAGCCTCCTCAGCGGAGCTTCTCCAACGACAACTGCAGCTGTGTATTCACACTCTGAACCGTCACGGCTGGATCCTGAATCTGGACAAGTCAGACTTGGTCCCATCTCAGAGGCTTGTTTTCCTGGGTCTCCTGTTCGACACTCGCCAATGCATGGTGTTTCTACCGGAGGAAGTGGCTCATCAGATAGCCATCCGAGTGGCTGG
This sequence comes from Rhinophrynus dorsalis, assembly GCA_037306005.1. NCBI lineage: Eukaryota > Metazoa > Chordata > Amphibia > Anura > Rhinophrynidae > Rhinophrynus > Rhinophrynus dorsalis. Next base: position 114,907,516 of record CM074725.1, read on the forward strand.
GATCCTGGAGCTGGACAGAGTTCCAGTGCCGAAGTTGACGTCTCTGGTGGGGAAGTTCATTTCCACGATCGAAGCGGTACCATTTGCCATGGCTCACTCCAGGGAACTTCAGAGGTTTGTGATCCAGACGTGCAAGAATCATCCAGATCATCAGCATCTGTCAGTTTCTCTACCTCCTCATGTGGAATCGAGTCTGCACTGGTGGTTGGATCTCTCCCATCTCCTGAAAGGGAGATCCTTTCAGGTTCCCTGTTGGACCACGGTTACAACGGACGCCAGCATCCGGGGATGGGGTGCTGTGTTGGGTCGTTTCAGTGCTCAGGGGAAATGGGGACTGGAGGAATCTCTTCTCTCCATCAATGTTCTGGAACTGCGTGCCATCCGGCTTGCCCCGAGACACTGGGAGTCTCAGCTGGAAGGTTGTCCAGTCAGAGTGGAGTCCGACAACGCCACCGCAGTGGCCTACATCAACAGGCAAGGCGGCACAAGAAGTTGCACCGCCTGGTTGGAGGTCAAGGATATTTTATCTTGGGCAGAAGATCACGTGCCTGTCATTTCTGCAGTTCACATTCCAGGCGTAGACAACGTCATGGCAGACTTTCTCAGTCGTCACACAGTCGACAGCGGAGAATGGGCTCTTCATCCAGAGGTGTTTCACCTACTCACCCAGAGGTGGGGGGTGCCTGTAGTGGACCTGATGGCTACCAGACACAACAGGAAGGTGCCGGTGTTTTGCTCCCGGCGGAGGGACCCTCTTGCTCTAGCAGTGGATGCATTGTCAATTCCTTGGGATTTTCCTCTGGCTTACATCTTCCCTCCTCTTCCTCTATTGATCAGAGTCATCCAGAAGTTGAAGCAGGAGCGTTGTCCTGTCATCCTGATCGCTCCAAACTGGCCTCGCCAGTCCTGGTATCCGGAGTTGATGGCCATGTCAGTGGCGGAACCGTTTCCACTCCCTGCCCGTCCGGATTTACTTCTTCAAGGATATCTGTGGAAGGAGGATGTTCAGCATCTCCATTTGATGGCATGGCGGTTGAATCCTCGATTCTAGAGAAGAAGGGATTTTCTCCTTCAGTGGTGTCGACGATGCTCAGTGCTCTAAGCCTGTGTCCTCCAAGATCTATCATCGTATCTGGGCCACCTTTGTGGCTTGGTGTACTGTTCGGAAGGTGTCTCTAGACTTCCATCTTCCCACTGTCCTGGCCTTTTTGCAGGATGGTGTTGAAAAAGGGCTCAGTCTGAGTTCCCTCAAAGTCCAGACTTCTGCTTTGTCTGTGTTTTTCCAGGAAAGGCTTGCTATCCTTCCTGATGTGAAAGATTTCTTCCAAGGTGTGACTCATGTTCGGCCTGCCTTTAAGAGTCCTGCTCCCCAGTGGGACCTCAATTTGGTGCTGGGAGTTCTCCAGCGACCCCCGTTTGAATCCTTGGCTTCCATTCCATTACGTCTCTTGACTTGGAAGATGGCCTTCCTCTTGGCTATTGTTTCAGTTCGCTGGGTAGCAGAGTTACAGGCTCTGTCTTGTAAACCTCCTTACCTGGTGTTCCACAAGGATAAGGCTGTGCTTCGCACTAAAAAGGAATTCTTACCCAAGGTTGTATCTGAGTTTCACATCAATCAGGAGATAGTGGTTCCCTCTTTCTGCCCTAATCCTTCATCTGACAAGGAACGAGATCTCCATTTGTTGGATGTGGTGCGTTGCCTCAAGTTTTATGTTCATCGCACCGAGTCTATCAGGAAGTCTGACGCCCTATTCGTCATTCCTGAGGGGCCTAGGGCAGGGAGACCGGCTTCCAAGGTTACTATTGCCTCTTGGATTAAGGCTACTATTCGTGAAGCCTATAAGTTGCGGAATAAGCATGTTCCCTTCCGGGTGACTGCCCATTCCACCAGATCTATTGGGGCCTCTTGGGCCTACAAGAATCAGGCATCTGCTGATCAACTGTGCAGAGCGGCCACTTGGTCCTCTGTGCACACATTTTCAAAGCACTACCGAGTTGATGTACTGGCCTCGGCTGATGCCAGTTTTGGAAGGAAGGTCCTGGAGGCAGTTTTGCCTGTCTAGGCCTTTTACTCTGTGGTTCTTAGTGCTTCTTTACTGTTGAGCCCGGTTGGCTCTGGTTCCGTGTGCTGTGTTAGTTCAGGGGTTGTTTTCCCCTGGTTGGTGTCCGTTGACACTTACATTTTGGGCTATGTAATTAACTGGTTCATAGCAGTTCTAGTGACTTGGGCCCTGCGCCTGGTCCTTGCCTTACTTCCCGCCTCTGGGTCAGCTCAATGTTTGTACATCCCAGAGTACCAGTGACCTGTATTGGACGACAGTGAAAATAGGATTTTAGTCTTACCTGTTAAATCCTTTTCACTTAGTCCATACAGGTCACTGGTCTCCCACCCTGTCAAGGGACCATGCTTGGCTCTCCTGTGGCATTCAGTGGGAGACCTCTGGGGCATGCTCACAGGAGTCTTCCTTCTTGCTTACCTATGGTCAGTTTTAGTGTCTCAAATCAATCTAGTGGCTCTGGCCTGAAGGGAGCTTAAGTAGGAGGGGAGGCTCCGCCCACTGCAGTCATTTGCATAATTGTTCCTGCCTATTAAAGGGGCGGATCGCCTCCCAGAGTACCAGTGACCTGTATGGACTAAGTGAAAAGGATTTAACAGGTAAGACTAAAATCCTATTTTCTTAGATTAGATATGTGGTATCCAAATTCCACCATTAGGTGGATTACCATTACTGGCTAGCCCCTGGAGGATTGCCCAGTGGACTCTTGAAGCCCTGGGAGAGAATCATGTAACCCATGTCTCTCTCTAGAAGGAGTCTTTCTGAGGCTTGTTCCTTACAATGGTAATATGAAGAAAGAAGACTTGCAAAACAGGTGAGCATTCTTTTGAGTGCCATGGTCCACTTGTCCCACAGTTCCCCTTCTGACATGGGTCTTTCTGGAGTTCCTTATAACTCCTGCACTCATGTTGGGTAATCTGCCTTCTCTCTGGGTCTTTTGGAGCATTTTGGGCTGTTCTTTGGTAATTAACCCCTTCCCTGCCATGCTTAAGTGGGTTGAGGGACTTGTTTCTCTCTTTCCCTTTGGAGTCATGTGTGTTTAGTTATTTAGGTGTTCTATATGCATTTTAGAACTTTTTACTTTTTTCACTCTATTTGAATTCCATGCCTTTAAGAGCGCGCTTTACCGCATAGCCGAAATCCCCCATTGACTTATTTGGGACAGGCTGCTTTGGGACAGATCTCTGCAACCGCTCCATGTACAGAGTTGAGAGAGGGCTCATTCTTCTTGTCCTGTAATCCGGTTCTCCTCTGCAGTGTCTTGGGGGGTTCGGGCTCTATTTGTGGGATACTTTCAGGGCAGAAACTACATTTCCCATAATTCCCATTTTTGCAGGCATTTCTCTGATATGCTCTGATTTCGGATGATATTTTAGTTATCTCCTGAGCTGAATATCCTACACAGGGCCTGGATTCCTTGAGACTCCTCTTCCGGTAAACTCTTCGCCTGTCAGATAAGTACATTTTGGGCTTTCTGGGGTGATTATATTAATCTGGGTAACAGTACTTTGGTTCCCTATTACTGTAAGACACTTATCCTATTAGGATGGCAGCTCAAAAGGGACATGGAGCTTGCTTACTGTTCCTTATGCCAAACGGGGCTTACCAGTGAGTACTCGGGTCACTTATGCCTCTCATGCTCTGTGGCTCCTGCTCCACCAGGGCCCTCCATCCATGAACAAGAGCCACATTGGGTCAAGGATTTAAAGTCTTCTATGGCACAGTTTCTTCTCTCTTCAGGGGGTTCACTAGTCTTGGAAGCCCACCACTTCGTTCAGGTTTGTGGCCTGTAAGGCCCCTGGTATTCCTAATCTCTTTGATTCCTCTGAGGAGGATTCTTTTGAGGAGTCTGAGGATGGTGAGTGCGGACAAGGGGCTTCTTCCCATAACTATGGCAACCCCCTTTCAGTCTGACCCTGAACCCGCTGCTGAGGGTCTCATCAAGGTGCTTTTTGACTACCCCTAACATTCCTGTTAACCCTGGATAAGCACAGTCTACTTCTGGTGTTTTTCAAAGGCGCAAGAAGTACTGCATTATGTTTGCACCTAACCCCACTCTAGATCAGATTATCCTGGACAAGTGGAAGACTCCAGACAAGTGTCTTGCTCTCTCAGTGAGCTACACCTCTTCAGGTGGATCCCCTATTTCCAAACTGTCTAAATCCACTGTTTGCCCTTTGCAGATGCACAGAGCTTAAAGGGATAGTAATACTTAAAATGTAAAAAAAAATATGTTGTAGGGTTTATCCCCCTGAGTAAAACAAGAGTACTCCCACTGCTGAGAGGTCTTTCATTCAAAAGTTATTAATTTTCAAAGTTGAATTTTTTAGGTGCAATATCACAGTGGCCTGAAATTGTACAGTGGCGCTGTTGCTACACCATCCTATGGAGATTTATGGTCAACTGACCAGAGTTGTCCATAGGATCGTGTAGCAACAGCACCACTGTACAATTTCAGGCCACTGTGATATTGCACCTAAAAAATTCAACTTTGAAAATTAATAACTTTTGAATAAAACACCTCTCAGCAGTGGGAGTACTCTTGTTTTACTCAGGGGGATAAACCCTACAACATATTTTTTTTTACATTTTAAGTATTACTATCCCTTTAAGGATTTAACTGATAGGAAGCTTGAAGCTATCCTGGTCTACCTTCACTGCCATAGTTGCCTCTGAGACCTACCTTGTCTCCTGTATGGGTTACCAGAGCCATTGCTGTTTGGACTGAACAGCTTACTGATGCTGTCCACAAAGGTGCCCCTAAGGAGGAAGACCTTTTGGCTATTCTAGCCAACATGTCTGAGGCTCGGAACTATGCGACTGATGCCCTCTTTGATGCTGTCAGGCTTGAGGCTAAGGCATCTACTTTTTCTGTGGCTGCCAGACGCACTCTGTGGCTTAAGATTTGGTCTACTGACTTATCTTCTAAAAAGTCACTAATTTCCCTTTTCAGGGTGTCTCCCCTTTTGGGCCTGAACTGAAGAATATCATCAGTGAGGCCACTAGGGGTAAGAGCACTTTGTTGCCTGAGGTTCCTAAATGCCCCGGTCTGGCAAGGAAGCATCATCTTTTTCGTCCCCTCCAAAGAGAAGTGCAAAGGCCAAATCCAGGTGGGTCTCAGGCTAGCACCCTCTGCCCCCAAGCCCCCAGGCAGCAGTGTAGGCCAAAACACTCCACCAAATCTCCTTCGGCATGACTCACCAAACCCTGGTCCGCATCTCCCTGTGGGTGGTCGCCTGCAGCATTTTTCGAACATTTGGGCAGGCACTGTTGCGGATCAGTGGGTATTACAGGTGGTTTCAGGAGGCTACAGGATTACCTTTGTATACCTGACTCACTTCAGATTCTTCCTTTCTCGTTCCCCTCACGGTGGTACGTGCTCTCTTGGACAAGGGAGTCCTGAATCCAGTACCTCCGCAAGAGAGAGGTTTAGATTTCTATTCAAACCTCTTTGTGGTTCCCACGAAGGGACATGGGACTAGGTATAAGGCTTAAGGATTCAGAGGTGTCTTTGACCCCCATTATATACTGTTCCTCATGCCAGACAGAGCTTCCCAGAGAATACTCGGGTCCTTTATGCCCTTCATATGCTGTGGCCCCTGCCTCTCTGACAGGGCCTTCCAGCTATGAACAAGAGCCACATTGGGTCAAGGACTTAAAGTCCTCTATGGCACTGTTTCCGCTTTCTCTTCAGGGGGTTCTTCAGTCTTGGAAATCTACCACTTCCTTCAGGTATGTGGCCTCTAAGGCATCTGGTGTTCCTGACTTACCTGATTCCTCTGAGGAGGAAATGCTGGAAGATTCAGAGGATGCCTGGGTTAATAGAGCCATTGCTGTTTGGGCTGAACAGCTGACTGACACTGGCAGTAAGGGTCTCTGCCCCTAAAGCTGACCTTTTGGCTCATTTCTCTGTGGCTCAGCACTATGTTACTGATGCCCTGTTTGATACTGTTAGGCTTGCAGCAAAGGCTTAAGATGTGATCTGCTGACCTGATCTCTAAGAAATCACTGTTTTCTCTTCCTTTTCAGGGTACATCTCTTTTTGGCCCTGAACTGAAGAACATAATTGGCGAGGCTACCGGGGTCAAGAGTACCTTGTTACCCTTGGTCCCTAAGAGCAATCCTCAGGCATGGAGACATCATCTTTTGCATGCTCACCAGGGTGAAGCACACAGGCTGAGTCTGGCAGTACCTCAGGCACCGCAATCCTCCTCCAAGCCCAAGCAGCAGTGGAGGCTTTCACACATTTCTACCAAGCCCAACCCAATAACCTTCTTCAGCATGACTTGGCAAACTCTGGTTTGCACACACCTGTGGGTGGTTGCCTGCAACACTTTTTGAGTGCTTGGACAGACTCTTTTGCTGGTCATTGGGTATTACCGGTGGTTTACGAAGGTTACAGGATTCCCTTAATATCCCTGTCTCCCTTCAGGTTCTTCCCTTCTCACTCCCTCGGGACTGGAAAAGCTCAGGCTTTTCTATAGTGCGGTTCAGGCTTTCTTGGACAAGGAAGTTCTGAAACAGGTCCCACAGCTAGAGATAGGGTCCGTTTTTTATTTCAACTTATTTGTAGTTTCCTAGAAGGATGGTGGCTGCCATTCTATTCTGGTCCTAAAGGCGCTCAACGCGTTTGTGATCAAAACTCGCTACAAACAAGAGTCCTTACGCTCAGTCATTGCATCAGCTGTCCAGGAGACTTTCTGGCCTCTTTGGCTCTGCAGGGTCTTACCTGCACATCCTTGTTCATTCGGACAGTGGAAAGTACCTCCGATTCACTTGTAACATGGGTCACTTCCAGTTCTCATCTCTGCCTTTGGGCTCACCACCGCTCCTCAGGTGTTTAATTGGGTCTTAGGGCCCTGATTGCCTTTCCACACACCAAGGATGTTCGGGTGACTCTTTACATGGACGACCTTCTCTTGAAGGCTCCTTACAGGGAGCTACTGGACCGCAAGGTCCAGGATTGCATTCATATCCTCCTTTAACATGGATGGATCCTAAATATAGCCAAGTCCGATCTGGTTCAACACTATACAGACTATGGTCTATCTAACTGAGGACTCTATTCAGCAGCTCGCTCACATGGTGTTGGGCGATCTGGAGTGCTTGTCTGCTCCAGAAAGGAAGTTCTCTTCTCTGGTGGAGAAGATGATATCCACCATGCATCAGTGCCATATGCTATGGCCCATGGCAGGGGACTTTAGCAGTTTGTGATCAGAGTTTGCATGGGGAACTTGGACCTGTAGGATCAACTAGTGACTCTTTCTGTGGATGTGGAAATGATTCTCCACTGGTGGTTGGGCCTATCCAACCTGATGAAGGGAAGGCCATTTGTGGTACCTTACTGAGCCATTATGGAGACAGCTGCCAGTCTGAAAGGTTGGGGTGCAGTCGTGGCTCACCTAAATGTTCAGTCATTGGTCAATGGGGGAGACCCTCCTTCCCATCACATCTTGGAGCTCAGAGAGATATCTCATGCTATAAGGCATTGGTCCTCTCATTTCAGGAACTTTCTGGGATTTCAGAAATTATACCCATTTGCAGAAGAGGAGACTAGTTCCTGGACTTCACCACCTGACGGACTATTTATATGAAGGTATCCAAAGGGTTAAAACAGAGAACCACTCAGGTTGGATTTCTTCACTTAAATAGGCAAATGACAATATAAAATAATTTGAGAACTTTATCTTTATTATGTATTGACACGCTACTTCACAGTAATGAATTGATCAGAGTAATAATCCCTCATATTTGTGCAAAAATATATATTTTATTAAAATACAATATACTGTATATATAACAAGTATCAGTAACAATGAAATGTATAAATGATTAGCAAATATAATAGGTACATAGAAAACCAAACCACACTTATTACCATGAGGATTATCAGCGGTGAAAGGGTTAACCACACACAGGTATATTCAGAGGTATTAAATAACAATACTTGCACTCAGTAGCATAGAAAAGGTTAATTGATTCTTACAATTAATATAATACAGTTGGCCGCAGTGTCTCTGAATACCTCTGCCCCAGAAACTGTATAGACTATGCTAATTATGATGTAAGGGGTTTTGTGAGATGAATAAAATAATTCCTCTAACAATTCCTTGTATTATATCTCAATAATAATCAAATTTAGGGGGGGCGGAGCGAGCACTCGATGGAGACGGTCGCATGTTAAGCTAGCTCCTGCTCCGTGTGCACGATTTTACTAGCAAACATACTATTATCTCCACTGCCACGATGGGAAAGGCAGCTAAAAAGACCATTAAGACCCCTAGCACGTCTAGGGAAGCGAGATCGGGACCGCAGTCTCTGAACTCCTACTTTGCTCCACTACAAACAAGACAGATGGGGCCTGACAAGATGGCGGCGAGCCCACCTCCGAGCTGCCAGTCACCGGGCTTGTCAGAAGGTGAGATTGACGATGAGATTACCTCTCAGTTGGATGAGCCTCTTCGTCCCGCTCCTGAGTCCATCACGAAGGCTGACTTTGAGACCTTTACTCTTCAGATGAAAAAAGATCTCACATTGGTGGTGGACCATGTCCGCTCAGCCATCCGTGATGAACTGTCTGAGATAAGGGAAGACCTCAAACAGCATGGCTCCAGATTGCTAACGCTAGAACAAGAACAAGCGGCCCTGCGTGCCTCGCTGCAAATCCTCGACCGTAAATGTGAAACAGACTCTGATGTCCTCCCAACTAGCTTACCATATTATTGACTTGGATAATAATTGAGGGAGACGCAACAATCTGAGGATCCGGGGTATGCCAGAACAGGAGGGTGCGGAAGACGTCCGCCTACGGGTGATTGAATTATCTAATTTTATCTTGAACCGAGATCCCTCGGCGACTATGGTACTAGACCGGGTCCATAGAGCCTTACGCCCAAAAGATCTGGAGGGAGGCTCTCCTAGAGACATTATCTGCTGCGTCCTCTCCTACAGTCTGAAGGAGGACATACTACGTGAGGTGCGGAGACGCCGCACTCTGGAATTCAAGGGATTCACCATCCAAGTCCTCCCGGACGTAGCTTGGGCCACCCTTCAGATGAGGAAGCTGCTAAAGCCTTTGACAGACCTCCTCCAGAGTGCGGAGATTCCGTATAGATGGGGCTACCCCCTGTCGATCTCAGTGTGACGAGACACCTACTTTTCTTGTTAAACACCCCAGCGATGTTCCAGATCTTTGTGCTTCCCTCCAATTGGAGACCCCGGATATGCCGGACTGGCAGGCCTTTGTGGATGGGGACTCGTCCCTACAGTTGTTAGCCCTTCAGGGTTCCTTGTGGGCCCATAGGCCACAGCGTAGGAGACGCCGTAGGCCTCATCGCCCTGATCAAGACCGAGAAGGTGGAGCGGGTGACATGGCGGACCCATGACACGGAGTCACCTGGGGACTCTGTTCTTCATGGATTGCTGCATCCTAATTTATGGTTGGAAGGCTCACCTGCAAGATCTTGGTCTCTGTCATGTTGGACGATGGTTCTGGGCTAATCGCCACTACACATGCTGGATGCTCCTTTACGATCTTCAGCCCAACCGTACTGTGCCGTGATGGGACAGGATCATGATACGGGCTACCGAACTTCGCTATTTCTTACTCCCTGGATACTCATATAGAGATGCCACCGCTGGGAGCCACTCAGGTTCCTCTTATCATTCTATGTTCAATTTTCTGTTCTATGTTTGTGATTTTTGTACATGTATATGGTCTGTCCGGATGGATGCTTTTGTGTGTGCTTCTCATGGCCGCTCATGGGCCCCTTTATTTGGACCCACCATGGTTCAATTATGGCCAAACTCTCAACTTCATTTAAGGTTGAGGAGGGGACGTCGCACTCCCTTGAGCTATTGTTATTTTTATTTTATGTGAGCTACAATAAATGCCCCCACGGGGAGTCAATCAGGTTCCCCCTCTCATTGTATGTCTAATATTACGTTTGTGTTTGGGATTTGGGTGCGAATACATGGTCTGTCCGGATGGATGCCTACATGCGTGCCTCTTGGGGTCGCTCGTGGGCCCCTCTATCTAGACCCACCTTGGTTTAATTATGGCCAAACGCTCAACTTCATTTAAAGTTGTGGAGGGGACCTCTCACTCCCTTGAGCTATTGTTATTTTCTGTGAGCTATAAAGATGCCCCCACGGGGAGTCAATCGGGTTCCTCCTCTCACTGTATGTCTACTTTTATGTTTGTATGTCTACTTTTATGTTTGTGTTTGGGATTTGGGTGTGGATACATGGTCTGTCCGGACGGATGCCTACGTACGTGCCTCTTCGGGTCGAGCATGAGCCTCTCTATCTAGACCCACGGTGGTTTGGTTACCCCCAACTACCCAACCTCATTTACGGTCAAGGGGAGGACCTCTTGTTCCCCTGTCAGGTTGTTTTTCCATGAGTAAGCTATGAATGCCCTTTTTCACTTTGTTGACTCATGGCCTCAGTCGAGGTGGTGGGTTAACAGTGGGAATATCCGCCTCACTGCTTGTAATGTGTAATGGGGACTTTGGTCGCCAGGGGACTCCTCACATGGGGCAGATGCCGTGGGAAGCGGTGGGAAGTTGTGGGTCAAGGTGCCCATCTCTCTTAATCCTTTGTGCCCCCCCGTTCTAATGTGTGTGCATGGGATTGGGTGGCAGGTTGATGGGATGGTGGGCATACCGGGGTTTTGTGCCCTTATGCTGAGCTGCTATTTTCGGCCTTCACGGGGCCACCCATACTCGCCTGCTTCACTGCCCAGTTATCATTTACGCCTCCATCGGTGCATGCCTTTGTGCTGCACATACCTTGGATATGTGGGCTAGCGGCACATGGGATACCCTGGGATACCCCAGTCTCCAGGGCACATTAATATTAATAGGGGTTCTTTTTCTTGCCTCATATTTATATTTTTCTCCTCACTTACCTATGTACCATTACTTTCTCTCAATTATGTATCGCTGCAATGTATTGTGTACTGCTATTGTTTGTATCCTCCATATTACATATGATAATGCAGTTCTCTCTTTTGTTGTTGTTTGCTATACATGTTTATAGAATTTATGCTACACTAAGTGCACACGGGGCGGAGGTGTTGGAGAGGGTTACTCTTTTGCGCTTCTACATCCCCGCTCCTACGTCCCCCAGCCGCGTTTGTGTCTTTGTATTTTCAGAGGTGCGTGTTAAGACCTCTTGTTTGAGGCTCTCGCATCTTTCTGACACACAGGCGGACCGGGGTTCATCTCCCCTTTACCCCTATCCTGTTTTTGTTTAACCTTTCTACATCTCTGTTAGATCCTTCATTTTTTTCACCTCACTCTCCTCTTCTCCTTGCTTTTCTTTCCCCTTTTCTTCTCTTTCTTGCCTTGCTTCTACTCCTCTCTGGGCACCCGTCTGGTTGCTTCCTCCTCACCTAATTGTCGGCTGTGAGTGTAGCTGCACCTTCTTCACCTTCTGTGGGGATGGATGACTTTGCATTGCAGGTGGTGTCTGTCAACGCTAAGGGGCTGAACTCTCCGGAGAAGCGGTCTAGACTTTTCTGGGACCTGCGCACAGGCGGGGCTGACATTGGGTTAGTGCAGGAAACTCACTTCCGCCGGGATCGGGTCCCTGCCTGCTCCAGTCTCTTCTTTCCCACAGCGTACTATTCCCATTCCCCCTTTCAAAAATCTAAAGGTGTATCTATATTTTTGGCTAAATCTCTGCCTCTGGTGGTTTCAGAAACTTGGTTGGATCATGATGGCCGGGCGCTCTTTTTGAAAGGCACCCTTGGTCAGGAGAAACTTACTATAGCCAACGTTTATGCCCCGAACAAGGATCAGCACTTTTTTCTCTGGTCTGTGTTGCGGGACTTGGAGTCCTTTGCAGCGGTTGTGGTGATCTTGGGGGGTGACATTATCACGGTGCCCGTGATTTGCTGCAGTTCCTTGTCTGTCACCAGTAGGGGGCTTCTATTGGCTGTCTGCAGATAGCCCGCCTCTTATTGACTATTTAAACCTGGATTGGGCACCCTTTGAGTGCCCTTTCGTGTTGTTTCTGACCTTCTTGCTATCACTATGCTAGTGATAGCTGGGCCTCTGTTCCAGTGTTCCTGAGTTCCTGATCTCATGTGTTCTGAGTTCCTGATCTCTACTGTTCCAGTGTTTCCTGCATGCTGAAGTACTTCCAGTCCTGGTTCCGGCCTAGTCTCTGGTGTTGCAGTTCCTGCTGAACTTCTTCTCTGCTGTTTCCTGACCTGACTGATCGTTGTTGGTTCCTGTCATCGCATCGCCTGTCTCCTGTATCCTGGCGACCTCCTGCCTGGTCGCGTCGGCGACTCGCTTGTTACACCAGTATGCGGACGCTGGTTTGCTCCTAAGCCTTGTGGCTATACAAACTCGCTTGTTACACCAGTGTGCGGTCACTGGTTTGCTCCAAAGCCTATCAGCTATACAATTCTGTTGTAGTCCCAGCGTGCGGACGCTGGTTTGCTCCAAAGCCTTGCGGCTATACAAACTCGCTTGTTACACCAGTGTGCGGTCACTGGTTTGCTCCACAGCCTATCGGCTGTACCATCCTGTGTTGGTCCCAGCGTGCGGACACTGGTTTGCTCCAAAGCCTTGCGGCTATACAAACTCGCTTGTTACACCAGTGTGCGGTCACTGGTTTGCTCCAAAGCCTATCGGCTATACAATCCTGTGTTAGTCCCAGCGTGCGGGTGCTGGTTTGCTCCAAAGCCTTGCGGCTATACAAACTCGCTTGTTACACCAGTGTGCGGTCACTGGTTTGCTCCAAAGCCTATCGGCTATACAATCCTGTGTTAGTCCCAGCGTGCGGACGCTGGTTTGCTCCAAAGCCTTGCGGCTATACAAACTCGCTTGTTACACCAGTGTGCGTTCACTGGTTTGCTCCAAAGCCTATCGGCTGTACTATCCTGTGTTGGTCCCAGCGTGCGGACGCTGGTTTGCTCCAAAGCCTTGCAGCTATACAAACTCGCTTGTTACACCAGTGTGCGGTCACTGGTTTGCTCCTAAGCCTTGCGGCTATACAAACTCACTTGTTACACCAATATGCAGATGCTGGTTTGCTCCTAAGCCTTACGGCTATACTAACTCGCTTGTTACACCAGTGTGCGGTCACTGGTTTGCTCCTAAGCCTATCGACTATACAATTCAGTGTTGGTCCCAGCGTGCGGACGCTGGTTTGCTCCAAAGCCTTGCGGCTTTACGATTCTGTCGATTTGCCATTACCATCTGACTGCTGCTACTATCTCAGGGCTGCCCTGCCCGGTATTGGTAAGGCCGGTAGAACCTTTTGCCACATTCCATCTGAGGTTGCCTTACCCGGTATTGGCAGGGCCGGTAGAGCCTACATTATGAATCTATTGACGCTGCCTTGCCCGGTAAATTGGTAAGGCCGGTAGAACCGTTATGCGATTCCATCTGCAGGTTGCCTTACCCGGTATTGGCAAGGCCGGTAGAGCCTAACATTCTATTACTTCAGACTGTCCTGTCCGGTATATTGACAGGACCAGTAGAGTCTGCCTTCTGTCTTGTTATATTCTGTATATATCTGTATGTATGTGATTGCCATCCTACGTTATCAATTTATTATTTCAATAAAATTGATTTTTACCTAAATTTGTGTCTGAGAGTCATAATAGACTGTGACAGTACAAAAGGGCCATGACCTCAGACAGCAAAGGTGAAGGTAACGCACAGAATATCCATTGGAGGATGGATGTGCACGAGCAACGTTTGGATCAGTTGGCAGTTGCAATTCAAACGATCCTTGAACGCACGGTACTTGCTGACAAATCTAGCTCTAGCCCGGTGGTCTCGCCAAGTCAGACACCGGAGAGTGATACCAGACCCCTAGGGGGCACTGTTAAAGGGTTAACGGCTTCTGCACCCTTGCCGCTAAGATACGATGGTGACCCTAGTCTCTGCAGAGGGTTCATCAACCAACTCGAGATTTTTATGGAATTGACCGCACACCATGAAACTCCAGTGGGCAAATGTTTTGTCGATGAACCATTTCGTACTAGGCTGCTTGAAACCTACCATTCCTCTAAGGCTGCGGGACATATTGGTAGAGACCAATTGTTATGGTCCCTTTCTCAGTTATTTTGGTGGCCCTCCATGAGAAACGATTGTGCCGAATTTACGAATGCCTGTGCCACCTGTGCCCGCGCTAAGACCCCGAGACATCTCCCTGTGGGCTTGCTTCAACAGGTGCCTAATGGCGAACGCCCCTGGTCTCATGTTTCCATTGATTTTATGGGAGAGTTGCCTATGTCCAAGGGGTACTCCTTTATATTCATGGTGGTGGACAGGTTTTCTAAAATGGCTCATGTCGTGCCCCTCCGTGGTCTTCCTTCAGCGAAGGAATTGGCAATGGTGTTCGCCAGAGAAGTATTCCGGTTGCATGGAGTGACTAGGGTACTGGTGTCTGACAGGGGGAGCCAGTTTGTGTCTAGATTTTGGAGGGCATTTTGCCAACAGATGGGCATACAGCTGTCCTTCTCCTCTGCCTACCATCCCCAGACCAATGGAGCCGCTGAACGAGCTAATCAGGGCTTGGAACAATTTCTCCGTTGTTTCGTTACTGACCATCATGATAATTGGTCCGACTTGTTGCCTTGGGCAGAGTTCGCCAGGAACTGTGCGGTCAATTCTTCATCTGGGAGCTCTCCATTTCTGATTAATTATGGGTTCCAGCCCTGTTTGCTTCCAGACTCATTTCAGACGCAACAGATTCCAGCTATGGATGAGCATATCGAGCAACTCCGTTCCACATGGGCACAAGTTCAGAGGGCACTTGGTCAGTCATTTCAGCGTCATCAGCGCCATGCTAATCGCAGAAGGCTTCCAGCGGTTTCCTTTCAGGTTGGGGATAGAGTATGGCTTTCCTCCAGAAATCTCAAGCTGCAGGTTCCTTCTAATAAGTTGGCTCCCCGGTTTATTGGTCCATACAGAGTTATTTGCAAAATTAACCCTGTCTCCTATGCACTAGACCTACCTGCATCCATGCGTATCCATAATGTGTTCCATGTGTCCCTTCTTAAGCCTCTGGTTTGCAATCGCTATATTACCACACCTGTGGTGCCAGGACCTGTTGAGGTCGAGGGCCAGGAGGAGTACGAGGTTCAGAGCATTATTGATTCCCGTAGGCTTAGAGGAAGGGTACAGTACCTGGTACATTGGAAAGGGTATGGTCCTGAAGATCGATCATGGGTGGATAGTACGGACCTTCATGCACCTAGGTTAACTAGGGCCTTTCATGCCAATTACCCGCAGAAACCTAAACCCTCTTCTAGGAGAGGGGGTCTTTGAAAGGGGGGTACTATCACGGTGCCCGTGATTTGCTGCAGTTCCTTGTCTGTCACCAGTAGGGGGCTTCTATTGGCTGTCTGCAGATAGCCCGCCTCTTATTGACTATTTAAACCTGGATTGGGCACCCTTTGAGTGCCCTTTCGTGTTGTTTCTGACCTTCTTGCTATCACTATGCTAGTGATAGCTGGGCCTCTGTTCCAGTGTTCCTGAGTTCCTGATCTCATGTGTTCTGAGTTCCTGATCTCTACTGTTCCAGTGTTTCCTGCATGCTGAAGTACTTCCAGTCCTGGTTCCGGCCTAGTCTCTGGTGTTGCAGTTCCTGCTGAACTTCTTCTCTGCTGTTTCCTGACCTGACTGATCGTTGTTGGTTCCTGTCATCGCATCGCCTGTCTCCTGTATCCTGGCGACCTCCTGCCTGGTCGCGTCGGCGACTCGCTTGTTACACCAGTATGCAGACGCTGGTTTGCTCCTAAGCCTTGTGGCTATACAAACTCGCTTGTTACACCAGTGTGCGGTCACTGGTTTGCTCCAAAGCCTATCAGCTATACAATTCTGTGTTGGTCCCAGCGTGCGGACGCTGGTTTGCTCCAAAGCCTTGCGGCTATACAAACTCGCTTGTTACACCAGTGTGCGTTCACTGGTTTGCTCCAAAGCCTATCGGCTGTACTATCCTGTGTTGGTCCCAGCGTGCGGACGCTGGTTTGCTCCAAAGCCTTGCAGCTATACAAACTCGCTTGTTACACCAGTGTGCGGTCACTGGTTTGCTCCTAAGCCTTGCGGCTATACAAACTCACTTGTTACACCAATATGCAGATGCTGGTTTGCTCCTAAGCCTTACGGCTATACTAACTCGCTTGTTACACCAGTGTGCGGTCACTGGTTTGCTCCTAAGCCTATCGACTATACAATTCAGTGTTGGTCCCAGCGTGCGGACGCTGGTTTGCTCCAAAGCCTTGCGGCTTTACGATTCTGTCGATTTGCCATTACCATCTGACTGCTGCTACTATCTCAGGGCTGCCCTGCCCGGTATTGGTAAGGCCGGTAGAACCTTTTGCCACATTCCATCTGAGGTTGCCTTACCCGGTATTGGCAGGGCCGGTAGAGCCTACATTATGAATCTATTGACGCTGCCTTGCCCGGTAAATTGGTAAGGCCGGTAGAACCGTTATGCGATTCCATCTGCAGGTTGCCTTACCCGGTATTGGCAAGGCCGGTAGAGCCTAACATTCTATTACTTCAGACTGTCCTGTCCGGTATATTGACAGGACCAGTAGAGTCTGCCTTCTGTCTTGTTATATTCTGTATATATCTGTATGTATGTGATTGCCATCCTACGTTATCAATTTATTATTTCAATAAAATTGATTTTTACCTAAATTTGTGTCTGAGAGTCATAATAAACTGTGACAGTACAAAAGGGCCATGACCTCAGACAGCAAAGGTGAAGGTAACGCACAGAATATCCATTGGAGGATGGATGTGCACGAGCAACGTTTGGATCAGTTGGCAGTTGCAATTCAAACGATCCTTGAACGCACGGTACTTGCTGACAAATCTAGCTCTAGCCCGGTGGTCTCGCCAAGTCAGACACCGGAGAGTGATACCAGACCCCTAGGGGGCACTGTTAAAGGGTTAACGGCTTCTGCACCCTTGCCGCTAAGATACGATGGTGACCCTAGTCTCTGCAGAGGGTTCATCAACCAACTCGAGATTTTTATGGAATTGACCGCACACCATGAAACTCCAGTGGGCAAATGTTTTGTCGATGAACCATTTCGTACTAGGCTGCTTGAAACCTACCATTCCTCTAAGGCTGCGGGACATATTGGTAGAGACCAATTGTTATGGTCCCTTTCTCAGTTATTTTGGTGGCCCTCCATGAGAAACGATTGTGCCGAATTTACGAATGCCTGTGCCACCTGTGCCCGCGCTAAGACCCCGAGACATCTCCCTGTGGGCTTGCTTCAACAGGTGCCTAATGGCGAACGCCCCTGGTCTCATGTTTCCATTGATTTTATGGGAGAGTTGCCTATGTCCAAGGGGTACTCCTTTATATTCATGGTGGTGGACAGGTTTTCTAAAATGGCTCATGTCGTGCCCCTCCGTGGTCTTCCTTCAGCGAAGGAATTGGCAATGGTGTTCGCCAGAGAAGTATTCCGGTTGCATGGAGTGACTAGGGTACTGGTGTCTGACAGGGGGAGCCAGTTTGTGTCTAGATTTTGGAGGGCATTTTGCCAACAGATGGGCATACAGCTGTCCTTCTCCTCTGCCTACCATCCCCAGACCAATGGAGCCGCTGAACGAGCTAATCAGGGCTTGGAACAATTTCTCCGTTGTTTCGTTACTGACCATCATGATAATTGGTCCGACTTGTTGCCTTGGGCAGAGTTCGCCAGGAACTGTGCGGTCAATTCTTCATCTGGGAGCTCTCCATTTCTGATTAATTATGGGTTCCAGCCCTGTTTGCTTCCAGACTCATTTCAGACGCAACAGATTCCAGCTATGGATGAGCATATCGAGCAACTCCGTTCCACATGGGCACAAGTTCAGAGGGCACTTGGTCAGTCATTTCAGCGTCATCAGCGCCATGCTAATCGCAGAAGGCTTCCAGCGGTTTCCTTTCAGGTTGGGGATAGAGTATGGCTTTCCTCCAGAAATCTCAAGCTGCAGGTTCCGTCTAATAAGTTGGCTCCCCGGTTTATTGGTCCATACAGAGTTATTTGCAAAATTAACCCTGTCTCCTATGCACTAGACCTACCTGCATCCATGCGTATCCATAATGTGTTCCATGTGTCCCTTCTTAAGCCTCTGGTTTGCAATCGCTATATTACCACACCTGTGGTGCCAGGACCTGTTGAGGTCGAGGGCCAGGAGGAGTACGAGGTTCAGAGCATTATTGATTCCCGTAGGCTTAGAGGAAGGGTACAGTACCTGGTACATTGGAAAGGGTATGGTCCTGAAGATCGATCATGGGTGGATAGTACGGACCTTCATGCACCTAGGTTAACTAGGGCCTTTCATGCCAATTACCCGCAGAAACCTAAACCCTCTTCTAGGAGAGGGGGTCTTTGAAAGGGGGGTACTATCACGGTGCCCGTGATTTGCTGCAGTTCCTTGTCTGTCACCAGTAGGGGGCTTCTATTGGCTGTCTGCAGATAGCCCGCCTCTTATTGACTATTTAAACCTGGATTGGGCACCCTTTGAGTGCCCTTTCGTGTTGTTTCTGACCTTCTTGCTATCACTATGCTAGTGATAGCTGGGCCTCTGTTCCAGTGTTCCTGAGTTCCTGATCTCATGTGTTCTGAGTTCCTGATCTCTACTGTTCCAGTGTTTCCTGCATGCTGAAGTACTTCCAGTCCTGGTTCCGGCCTAGTCTCTGGTGTTGCAGTTCCTGCTGAACTTCTTCTCTGCTGTTTCCTGACCTGACTGATCGTTGTTGGTTCCTGTCATCGCATCGCCTGTCTCCTGTATCCTGGCGACCTCCTGCCTGGTCGCGTCGGCGACTCGCTTGTTACACCAGTATGCAGACGCTGGTTTGCTCCTAAGCCTTGTGGCTATACAAACTCGCTTGTTACACCAGTGTGCGGTCACTGGTTTGCTCCAAAGCCTATCAGCTATACAATTCTGTGTTGGTCCCAGCGTGCGGACGCTGGTTTGCTCCAAAGCCTTGCGGCTATACAAACTCGCTTGTTACACCAGTGTGCGTTCACTGGTTTGCTCCAAAGCCTATCGGCTGTACTATCCTGTGTTGGTCCCAGCGTGCGGACGCTGGTTTGCTCCAAAGCCTTGCAGCTATACAAACTCGCTTGTTACACCAGTGTGCGGTCACTGGTTTGCTCCTAAGCCTTGCGGCTATACAAACTCACTTGTTACACCAATATGCAGATGCTGGTTTGCTCCTAAGCCTTACGGCTATACTAACTCGCTTGTTACACCAGTGTGCGGTCACTGGTTTGCTCCTAAGCCTATCGACTATACAATTCAGTGTTGGTCCCAGCGTGCGGACGCTGGTTTGCTCCAAAGCCTTGCGGCTTTACGATTCTGTCGATTTGCCATTACCATCTGACTGCTGCTACTATCTCAGGGCTGCCCTGCCCGGTATTGGTAAGGCCGGTAGAACCTTTTGCCACATTCCATCTGAGGTTGCCTTACCCGGTATTGGCAGGGCCGGTAGAGCCTACATTATGAATCTATTGACGCTGCCTTGCCCGGTAAATTGGTAAGGCCGGTAGAACCGTTATGCGATTCCATCTGCAGGTTGCCTTACCCGGTATTGGCAAGGCCGGTAGAGCCTAACATTCTATTACTTCAGACTGTCCTGTCCGGTATATTGACAGGACCAGTAGAGTCTGCCTTCTGTCTTGTTATATTCTGTATATATCTGTATGTATGTGATTGCCATCCTACGTTATCAATTTATTATTTCAATAAAATTGATTTTTACCTAAATTTGTGTCTGAGAGTCATAATAAACTGTGACAGTACAAAAGGGCCATGACCTCAGACAGCAAAGGTGAAGGTAACGCACAGAATATCCATTGGAGGATGGATGTGCACGAGCAACGTTTGGATCAGTTGGCAGTTGCAATTCAAACGATCCTTGAACGCACGGTACTTGCTGACAAATCTAGCTCTAGCCCGGTGGTCTCGCCAAGTCAGACACCGGAGAGTGATACCAGACCCCTAGGGGGCACTGTTAAAGGGTTAACGGCTTCTGCACCCTTGCCGCTAAGATACGATGGTGACCCTAGTCTCTGCAGAGGGTTCATCAACCAACTCGAGATTTTTATGGAATTGACCGCACACCATGAAACTCCAGTGGGCAAATGTTTTGTCGATGAACCATTTCGTACTAGGCTGCTTGAAACCTACCATTCCTCTAAGGCTGCGGGACATATTGGTAGAGACCAATTGTTATGGTCCCTTTCTCAGTTATTTTGGTGGCCCTCCATGAGAAACGATTGTGCCGAATTTACGAATGCCTGTGCCACCTGTGCCCGCGCTAAGACCCCGAGACATCTCCCTGTGGGCTTGCTTCAACAGGTGCCTAATGGCGAACGCCCCTGGTCTCATGTTTCCATTGATTTTATGGGAGAGTTGCCTATGTCCAAGGGGTACTCCTTTATATTCATGGTGGTGGACAGGTTTTCTAAAATGGCTCATGTCGTGCCCCTCCGTGGTCTTCCTTCAGCGAAGGAATTGGCAATGGTGTTCGCCAGAGAAGTATTCCGGTTGCATGGAGTGACTAGGGTACTGGTGTCTGACAGGGGGAGCCAGTTTGTGTCTAGATTTTGGAGGGCATTTTGCCAACAGATGGGCATACAGCTGTCCTTCTCCTCTGCCTACCATCCCCAGACCAATGGAGCCGCTGAACGAGCTAATCAGGGCTTGGAACAATTTCTCCGTTGTTTCGTTACTGACCATCATGATAATTGGTCCGACTTGTTGCCTTGGGCAGAGTTCGCCAGGAACTGTGCGGTCAATTCTTCATCTGGGAGCTCTCCATTTCTGATTAATTATGGGTTCCAGCCCTGTTTGCTTCCAGACTCATTTCAGACGCAACAGATTCCAGCTATGGATGAGCATATCGAGCAACTCCGTTCCACATGGGCACAAGTTCAGAGGGCACTTGGTCAGTCATTTCAGCGTCATCAGCGCCATGCTAATCGCAGAAGGCTTCCAGCGGTTTCCTTTCAGGTTGGGGATAGAGTATGGCTTTCCTCCAGAAATCTCAAGCTGCAGGTTCCGTCTAATAAGTTGGCTCCCCGGTTTATTGGTCCATACAGAGTTATTTGCAAAATTAACCCTGTCTCCTATGCACTAGACCTACCTGCATCCATGCGTATCCATAATGTGTTCCATGTGTCCCTTCTTAAGCCTCTGGTTTGCAATCGCTATATTACCACACCTGTGGTGCCAGGACCTGTTGAGGTCGAGGGCCAGGAGGAGTACGAGGTTCAGAGCATTATTGATTCCCGTAGGCTTAGAGGAAGGGTACAGTACCTGGTACATTGGAAAGGGTATGGTCCTGAAGATCGATCATGGGTGGATAGTACGGACCTTCATGCACCTAGGTTAACTAGGGCCTTTCATGCCAATTACCCGCAGAAACCTAAACCCTCTTCTAGGAGAGGGGGTCTTTGAAAGGGGGGTACTATCACGGTGCCCGTGATTTGCTGCAGTTCCTTGTCTGTCACCAGTAGGGGGCTTCTATTGGCTGTCTGCAGATAGCCCGCCTCTTATTGACTATTTAAACCTGGATTGGGCACCCTTTGAGTGCCCTTTCGTGTTGTTTCTGACCTTCTTGCTATCACTATGCTAGTGATAGCTGGGCCTCTGTTCCAGTGTTCCTGAGTTCCTGATCTCATGTGTTCTGAGTTCCTGATCTCTACTGTTCCAGTGTTTCCTGCATGCTGAAGTACTTCCAGTCCTGGTTCCGGCCTAGTCTCTGGTGTTGCAGTTCCTGCTGAACTTCTTCTCTGCTGTTTCCTGACCTGACTGATCGTTGTTGGTTCCTGTCATCGCATCGCCTGTCTCCTGTATCCTGGCGACCTCCTGCCTGGTCGCGTCGGCGACTCGCTTGTTACACCAGTATGCAGACGCTGGTTTGCTCCTAAGCCTTGTGGCTATACAAACTCGCTTGTTACACCAGTGTGCGGTCACTGGTTTGCTCCAAAGCCTATCAGCTATACAATTCTGTGTTGGTCCCAGCGTGCGGACGCTGGTTTGCTCCAAAGCCTTGCGGCTATACAAACTCGCTTGTTACACCAGTGTGCGGTCACTGGTTTGCTCCACAGCCTATCGGCTATACAATCCTGTGTTAGTCCCAGCGTGCGGACGCTGGTTTGCTCCAAAGCCTTGCGGCTATACAAACTCGCTTGTTACACCAGTGTGCGGTCACTGGTTTGCTCCAAAGCCTATCGGCTATACAATCCTGTGTTAGTCCCAGCGTGCGGGCGGGCGCTGGTTTGCTCCAAAGCCTTGCGGCTATACAAACTCGCTTGTTACACCAGTGTGCGGTCACTGGTTTGCTCCAAAGCCTATCGGCTATACAATCCTGTGTTAGTCCCAGCGTGCGGACGCTGGTTTGCTCCAAAGCCTTGCGGCTATACAAACTCGCTTGTTACACCAGTGTGCGGTCACTGGTTTGCTCCAAAGCCTATCGGCTGTACTATCCTGTGTTGGTCCCAGCGTGCGGACGCTGGTTTGCTCCAAAGCCTTGCGGCTATACAAACTCGCTTGTTACACCAGTGTGCGGTCACTGGTTTGCTCCTAAGCCTATAAGCTATACAATTCTGTGTTTGTCCCAGCGTGCGGACGCTGGTTTGCTCCAAAGCCTTGCGGCTATACAAACTCACTTGTTACACCAGTATGCGGATGCTGGTTTGCTCCTAAGCCTTACGGCTATAATAACTCGCTTGTTACATCAGTGTGCGGTCACTGGTTTGCTCCTAAGCCTATCGGCTATACAATTCAGTGTTGGTCCCAGCGTGCGGACGCTGGTTTGCTCCAAAGCCTTGCGGCTTTACGATTCTGTCAATTTGCCATTACCATCTGACTGCTGCTACTATCTCAGGGCTGCCCTGCCCGGTATTGGTAAGGCCGGTAGAACCTTTTGCCACATTCCATCTGAGGTTGCCTTACCCGGTATTGGCAGGGCCGGTAGAGCCTACATTATGAATCTATTGAGGCTGCCTTGCCCGGTAAATTGGTAAGGCCGGTAGAACCGTTATGCGATTCCATCTGCAGGTTGCCTTACCCGGTATTGGCAAGGCCGGTAGAGCCTAACATTCTATTACTTCAGACTGTCCTGTCCGGTATATTGACAGGACCGGTAGAGTCTGCCTTCTGTCTTGTTATATTCTGTATATATCTGTATGTATGTGATTGCCATCCTACGTTATCAATTTATTATTTCAATAAAATAGATTTTTACCTAAATTTGTGTCTGAGAGTCATAATAAACCGTGACAGACATTAACTTGACCTTGAATCTCCTGGTGGATTCCTCGACGGGGGCATCCACGGTCAGATTTACCAAAATTAAGAAAGTAAAAGCAGCTCTACATAGATTACAGTTGGAAGATTCACCACCCGACCGATAGGGACTACACTTTTTTTCTCTCCGCCGCATACAAAATACTCTGGGATTGACTATCTTTTTATCTCTCACAGACATCTCCATTTGGTACAGTCAACTGGAATTGGTTCTATTACTTGGAGTGACCACGTCCCAGTGACTGTGCGTCTCTTGATTCCATGTTTTCCACGGTGGCAAGCTTTGTGGCGGCTAAGTGAGACCCTGCTATCTGATCCCTCTGATTGCACTAAGCTCCGGAAGACCCTGGAGGACTATTTCACAGACAATGTTTCACAGGAAGTTTCTCCTCAAGTTACCTGGGAGGCCCATAAGGCGGTCATTCGAGGCCATTTGATTATCAGAAACAGCGTAAAGCAGCACGAATGATGTCGCTCTTGCAGCAGATATCCGACATTGAGCTCAGACACAAACTAAATCTTTCACCAGAGCTTTACCAGGAACTAACGAGGCTGCGAGCTGAATTGGCATCATTGTGTAACGCTCAGAGACAGAGGGCGTGCCAACTGACTCGTAGCTTTTACTATGCACATGGAAACGAGCCGGGCAGACCCCTCGCTCGGGCACTTCAGCACCGGCAGCAGCAGCAATCTTTCATTAGTAAAATTTGTTCTGCTTCACGCTCTCTGGTGCACCTCACGGAAGAGATCACGGAATCTTTCCTTTCTTACTACCAAGATTTATACAATATTGAGCGACACTCGCCTTCCCCCTCCCTTCACGACGTTGTTCCAGACATTTCAGCATACCTTGAACGATTCATGCCTCAGAAACTTTCCTGTAATGTTACAGCCTCTATGGAAACTCCAATCACTCAGGAAGAATTGCTGCTTGCCCTAAAGTCTTCACCTTTTGGCAAAAGTCCGGGCCCGGATGGCCTTACCCTGATGTACTACAAGACCTTTCAGGAGGTCCTATTCCCTCGACTCCTGCATGCTCTCAATTCCCTTCGACCTGGAGAGGCTTTTGCTGCACACTCCCTAGACGCTGTTATCACAGAAACCGGACAGAGATCCAGAACTTTGTTCCAGTTATCGCCCTATCTCTCTTCAATACCGATCTGAAGCTTTTCACTAAGATTTTGAGCCTCCGCCTACGAATGGTTCTCCCCCAACTGGTTCATTCGGATCAAGTGGGGTTTGTACCGGGCCACGAGGCCTGGGATAACACCGTGAAGGCCATCAGTCTAATTCATTTGGCTCAATCTCGGGGGATCCCGGCGCTGCTTCTGTCTACAGATGCTGAGAAGGCCTTTGACAAGGTGAGCTGGCGTTTTTTGGGACAAGTTTTGCGGCACATTGGCCTAGGGACCCAGATGCTTCACTGGATCACTTCTCTGTACTGTTCACCTGCCGCTCGTGTCTGGGTCAATGGGTCTTTGTCACAGCCGTTCACCCTGTCGAATGGTACTAGGCAGGGTTGCCCTTTGTCTCCCCTCCTCTTCTTTCTGGCTCTAGAGCCACTTCTTAACACCGTCCGTTCTAACGTCTCCATTCACGGTATCACTGTCTTGACTCACTAATACAAAGTATCTGCTTTCGCTGATGATCTGCTGTTCACTTTGATGCAACAGCTATTCTTGCTACCTACTCTTATTCTCGAACTTACGGTATATAGCAACCTCTCTAACTTTAGAATTAACATGGACAAATCTGTAGCCCTGAACGTCTCCTTGGATGCCCCCACTGCAGCACTTCTTCGGACTAAATTTCCTTTTCGATGGTCTTCGGGTCGTGTAAAATATTTGGGTGTCTACCTCACTTTTAACCCTGTCTCCCTATTTGGCGCTAACTATACCCCGCTCCGGGTGGCACTGAAAGATGACCTGGATAGATGGTCCAAAATACGTCTCTCATGGTTCGGAAGGATAGCGACGATCAAAATGAACATCCTACCACATTAACTATACCTCTTACAAACACTTCCTATTTTTATCCCTAGATCTTTCTTCCGAGATATACGGAGACTCTTGTTGAGCTTTATCTGGGTTCTGGAGGACAGAGGTTAGAATACCTTTACCTCAGTCGCCTCAGGGAGTTCGGTGGGTTGGGCCTCCCAGACATGGAAAAGTATCACCATGAGGTTATCCTTGCGAGAGTGCTTGAATGGAGAGTACCTTCTGAGAAACAGTGGGGTTGCCTGGAGCAGACACTGCTCACGGTGCCCTCCCCTGTGGCGACATGGATACCTGGCAACCCAGGATTATGCATAGACCGCACTCACCCTACCGTACCGAATACTCTGCGGTTATGGAAATGTCTTTCCTCCACCTCAGGGTTGATCAGTCACCCTTCCCCATTATTATCCCTCGTACATAATGTGGACTTTCCCCCTGAGTTGGCTGGAAGCCCCCTGACCTGGCTACTTCCGGACACCGTCCGATATCCTAGGCTGGGAGATGTTGTCGAGGATTCCAGTACCAATACCATTCGGCTCAAGCCCCTGCTATGCATTTTGGATGGTAGACCTTGCCACCTGTCTCTTCCCTACTTTTATACACAATTGAGTCACTTTATCGCTTCCCAGACACGTGTTTCTGCGCAGTCTGGCCCTCGGACTCCCCTGGAGATCCTTTGCCTTAAAGATACGACACCTGGAAAGTTGGTCTCCACCATGCAGAGGATTCTTCTCTCAACGGTTTCTGCCACCAAACCTTATTTTATTAGATGTTGGGAACGTGGCTGCAATATTGTTTTTACTGACTCGCAGTGGACTAAAATAGCTTTGCTCACTCATACCTGTTCACAATCTGGCCACATTCAGGAAAACGCTTATAAACTTCTAACCAGGTGGTATAGAGTCCCAGCTCTATTACATAAATGCTTCCAGACTGTATTGGACAGGTGCTGGAGATGTAAATCGGACGTAGGGGACTATCTACATATTTTCTGGTCATGCCCTAGACTACGGCCTTTTTGGACGGAGGTGATAGACACGATCCATGAGGTGGCAGACCCTATGCTTCCCAGAGACCCCTTGGTCCTCCTCATCCAGTGCATACGTACACTCGCTCCCTAATGGTGCGCCTGATAAACGCGGCAAAGGTGGTAATCCCCAGACACTGGAAGCGTATATATGCTCCTTCATTTCAAGACTGGATAACCTCGGTCGAGGCAGTGCGTTCGGCGGAGGGCTTACTTCTCGCAGCAGAGGGCAGGGGCTTGATCCACGACACCAGATGGCTCCG
The DNA here is from genome assembly GCA_037306005.1 of Rhinophrynus dorsalis. Lineage (NCBI taxonomy): Eukaryota > Metazoa > Chordata > Amphibia > Anura > Rhinophrynidae > Rhinophrynus > Rhinophrynus dorsalis. The sequence goes on from CM074725.1 coordinate 114,934,156, forward strand.
CTGGGCCGAGTTTCTGGAGAGTGAGGCTTTTCGGTCAAGGCTTGTGGACGACTGCACCTGAGTGCACCTTTCTCTCTAGTGGTGGGTGTTGTGGTTGGACGGGTGCCCATCCCCTTCTGCTCATCTCATCCTGTCCTATCCAATTTCTTCCCATCCCATCTTCATCCTATCGTATCATATCTTTTCCCATCCTATTCCATTCCATCTTCATTCACTTTGTTCCTTTTCTCGCCATTCCTTTTCCTTTCACTTTATTCCAATTCTTCTATTTCTGTTTCTCTCTTATCCCTTTCCCACTCTTTCTAATATCTTTTCACTACTTATCTTTGTCTCTGCACCCCCTTCCCTGTGATGGAACTGTGGCGACCATGGGAGATATTGGTGTGTTAGGAATATGGGATCTCATGTCTTCAGACTATTTCTACCCAAAAGACAACCATAGACTGAGCTGAGCCATAGTTGCTTTCGATACATTGCTAGAATGCAGAGATGGTGGGGGTTGGGCTTGGCTTCCACTATACTATAGTTCTGTGCTAAGGAATGTTAATTGATTCCTGCTGTGCTTCCTTGACCAATCAGAGGAGGTTATTGATGAGCCAGTTGAGAATGTATGATTTCAAGTCTTAATCTGCATTCTTATCCTGATAAGGATGCTGGTGACTGATTGGTCAAGCATAGAAACACTGTCCCAAGTATTCGTTTGCATGCTGATCTAGATAAGAGTCTCTGTAGTGTATATAAGCTGTGTGTTTGAGTCAATAAAAGAGAGTTCTTCCCTTCATCAAGTCTCGGCTGATGTTTGGGAACAGGAGGGTCAGTTTACTATTGGAGTGTTATTCTGAGGGAGAAGGGAACTATAAAAGAGGTATCCAGCTTATGATACAAGGCGTCACGTTTAGTGATGAGCGAGCATGCTCGGCCGAAGCTCGGTTCAGCTCGAGCATCGCTCTGCTCGGCACATGGCGGTACTCGTACGAGTACTGCATGTGCTCGCCCGCCATGTTCAGGTCTCCTCCCCGCACGTTTCGCGGCTGCTGCGCAGCCAATAAACGTGCGGGGAGGCTCTGACATCAGTGTAATGCCAGCAGCCATGTTGGCTGCTGGCATTACACTGATTGGCTGGCCAGAACCCGTGATCGGGTGCTGTATAGCACCCGACCAGCGAGTTCGGCTCAGTCTTAGCCAGGGAGAGATGAGGATAGGAAGGGAAAGTCAGTGTAGGGAGAATAAAAGTGTTGGAACACCATATCAAGACCCAAAAGTCCTTTTTAGGACTGTTGTGTGTGGGGGCAGCATTTATATTTTGTTTGGGGGGGGCACAATTTCATATTTTTTTTTGTGGGGGGGGGATATTTAGGTGACATTGTACTAGGTGCACAGGGACAAATAGTGTACAACGCAGCGACAAAAAGGGCCATTTTAATAGTGTGCCTAGCCGCAGATTATTTTCACATTCTGTTTAGTGTGCAAATATTAAAATTAACGTCACATATTCCGTTCACTGTGCCTAGCCGCAGATTAGCGTCACATTCTGTTTAGTGTGCCTAGCCGCAGATTAGCGTCACATTCTGTTTAGTGTGCAAATATTAAAATTAACGTCACATATTCCGTTCACTGTGCCTAGCCGCAGATTAGCGTCACATTCTGTTTAGTGTGCCTAGCCGCAGATTATTTTCACATTCTGTTTAGTGTGCAAATATTAAAATTAACGTCACATATTCCGTTCACTGTGCCTAGCCGCAGATTAGCGTCACGTTCTGTTTAGTGTGCCTAGCCGCAGATTATTTTCACATTCTGTTTAGTGTGCAAATATTAAAATTAACGTCACATATTCCGTTCACTGTGCCTAGCCGCAGATTAGCGTCACATTCTGTTTAGTGTGCCTAGCCGCAGATTATTTTCACATTCTGTTTAGTGTGCAAATATTAAAATTAACGTCACATATTCCGTTCACTGTGCCTAGCCGCAGATTAGCGTCACATTCTGTTTAGTGTGCCTAGCCGCAGATTATTTTCACATTCTGTTTAGTGTGCAAATTTTAAAATTAACGTCACATATTCCGTTCACTGAAAATAGCCGCAGATTAGCGTCACATTCTGTTTAGTGTGCCTAGCCGCAGATTATTTTCACATTCTGTTTAGTGTGCAAATATTAAAATTAACGTCACATATTCCGTTCACTGAAAATAGCCGCAGATTAGCGTCACATTCTGTTTAGTGTGCCTAGCCGCAGATTATTTTCACATTCTGTTTAGTGTGCAAATATTAAAATTAACGTCACATATTCCGTTCACTGAAAATAGCCGCAGATTAGCGTCACATTCTGTTTAGTGTGCCTAGCCGCAGATTATTTTCACATTCTGTTTAGTGTGCCTAGCCGCAGATTAGCGGCATATATTCCGTGTAATATGAAGAAGGCGGGTAAAAAGGGACGGGGAAGTGGACGTGATCCTGACAGTTCAGGGCGCGGGTCAGGACGCGTAGAAACTGTGCCTGGTGCCAGAGCACAAGACAGAAAGACATCCACCATACCTAGCTTCATGTCTCAGTTTACAGGGCGTCGCAGGACATCACTCTCGAGGTCAGACCACTGCGAACAGATGGTCGGTTGGATTTCAGCTGATACTGCTTCCAGTCGGTTAAGCACCACCCTGTCTTCCACCAAGTCCACTCTCAGTAGCCAAGAGTCTGGTCAACATAATCCTCACCCTGATCATCCTTCCTCCCACCATAGAGGGTCTGGCCAAAGAAGTGATCCCACACTGGGATATAGTGAGGAGCTCGTCTCATCACCAATCCTTCATTTGAACCTCTCTCCAAGCACGCTTGCAGAGGAACATGAGATCTTGTGCCCTGATTCACAACCTCTAGAGGGTACCCAATCACAAGAAGATGACAGAGGGGAACGGCATTTAAGGTCAAAGGAAGTGGATGATGATGATGATGAGACACAGTTGCCATCAAATCAACCACAATTACTGTCTCAAGACCTTGATGAGGAGGATGATACACAGTTGTCAATGACTGAGTATGTGGTGGGATCAAGAAATGAGGAGGATGATCAGAGTGAGGAAGTGGAGGAGGACTTGGTGGACGATGAGGTCACTGACCCCACCTGGGAAGGTGGAGAGCCGAGCGATGACGGCAGTCCTGAGGGTGAGCCATCTGCAGCACCGCAACAGGCTGGAAGAGGCAGTGGTGTGGCTAAAGAAAGAAGGCGGACCGCACCAAACCGGCCCGCAAATGTTCCACGGAGCACCCCCTTGCGTAAATCTCCCTTGCCAAGGGCTAGGTGTTCCGCGGTATGGCGTTTTTTTAAGGAAAGTGCGGACGACAAAAAAATTGTAGTTTGCAACCTGTGCCACACCAGAATGAGCCGAGGCATGAACACTAGAAACCTCACCACCACCAGCATGATCCGACACATGGCATCCAAGCACCGTAATAAGTGGGAGGAACGCCCGGATCGCCAATCTGTGTCTGCAGGCCACACCACTGCCTCCTCTTCCCCTGTTTTCGGTGCCGGCCAATCGCCTGTCGAAGGCGCAGGCCCGCATACCTCCCGCCCTGCACCTGTACCATCTGAAGCACCATCAGCGACCACATCCACTTCCCTGTCCCAGCGCAGCGTCCAAATGTCGTTACCCCAGGCATTTGAGCGCAAGCGAAAATACCCAGCCACCCACCCACAGGCCATAGCACTAACCTCACACCTTTCCAAATTACTGGCCATCGAAATGCTGCCATTTAGGCTTGTGGAGACTGAGTCCTTCCGCAGCCTGATGGCAGCAGCTGTCCCTCGGTACGCAGTCCCCAGCCGCCACTACTTTTCCCGGTGTGCCGTCCCCGCCTTACACCACCATGTGTCCCTTAACATCACCCGTGCCCTGACCAACGCAGTTACTGGGAAGGTCCACTTAACGACTGACACATGGACAAGTGCTTGTGGCCAGGGACGCTACATTTCCCTGACGGCACACTGGGTGAATGTCGTGGAGGCTGGGAGCGACTCGGACCCTGGGATGGCACAGGTGCTACCCACGCCGAGGATTGCGGGCCCTACCTCCATCAGGGTTTCCGCCAGCACCTACGTTATTGGCTCCTCCTCCTCCACTCAACCTGCAACCAGGCATGGTTGTGTGTGATACTGGGCGTAACTTGGTGGCAGCTTTGGAGCTCGGCAAGCTCACACACGTACCATGCCTAGCGCATGTATTTAATTTAGTGGTTCAGCGATTTCTAAAAACCTACCCCAATTTGCATGATCTCTTGACCAAGGTGCACCGCGTGTGTGCACATTTCCGTAAGTCATCTACAGCTTCAGCCGGCCTGTTGAAGCTGCAGCAGCGCTTACAATTGCCAGCTCACCGGCTGCTGTGTGACGTGAGCACGCGCTGGAACTCCACCTTCCACATGTTGGCCCGGCTTTGTGAGCAGCAGAGGGCAGTAGTGGAGTACCAGCTGTTACACGGTCGTCGCCTCTCCGTTCAACTTCCTCTAATCAGAAGTGAGGAGTGGGAATGGATGTCAGACCTCTGTGAGGTTTTACGCAATTTTGAGGAATCGACACAGATGGTGAGCGGCGATAACGCTATTATCAGTGTAACCATCCCACTTCTGTGTCTACTGAAACGCTCGCTGCTCACAATTAAAACCGACGCTTTGCATGTGGAAGAGGTGGAAATGCGGGAGGAAGAGCTTACACAAGGTGATAGCCAGAGCACCCTCACTTCGTCTTCTCAGCGACAATTGGAGGAGGCGGAGGAGGAGGAGGAGGAAGACACGGTTGCCTCCTCTACAGAGGGTAGCCATGGAACTTTAGTTCCATCTCTTCAGCGTGGGTGGGCAGAAGAGGAGGAAGAGGATGAGGAGATTGAGAGTCATCCTCCTGGTGAGGACAGCGAAATCTTGCCTGTTGGTACTCTGGCACACATGGCTGACTTTATGTTAGGCTGCCTTTCCCGTGACCCACGCGTTATACACATTTTAGACAACACGGATTACTGGGTGTTCACCCTTCTGGACCCCCGCTACAAAGAGAATTTCTCATCTCTCATTCCTCCGGTGGAGAGGACAAGCAAAATGGTGCAATACCAGAAGGTTCTGGTCGAAAAATTGCTCCAAAATTTTCCATCTGACAACGCTGGCGGCAGAGTACGTGCTACCTTGGCCAACCGAGAAGGGGAGAAAAGGGGAGCACACAGCAGTTCCGACAAAGGCAGGGCAACACTCTCCAAGGCGTGGGACACCTTCATGACACCCCGCCAGCACCCTCACCCTGATGCGCAGCCTAGTGTCACAAGGAGGGAAAAGTTTTGGAAGATGGTGAAGGAGTACGTAGCAGACCGTGTCAGCGTCCTCAATGATCCCTCTGTGCCTTACAACTACTGGGTGTCCAAGCTGGACACGTGGTATGAACTGGCACTCTACGCCTTGGAGGTGCTGGCCTGCCCTGCCGCCAGCGTTCTGTCTGAGCGGGTATTTAGTGCTGCTGGTGGCATCATAACAGATAAGCGTATCCGCCTTTCCACCGAAAATGCTGATAGGTTGACACTTATAAAAATGAACAAGGCCTGGATTTCCCCTGACTTCTCCACTCCACTGGAGGAAAGCCCCGGGTGAACATAAAGTCACTTTAGATATGTTATTTACAATGATGGGAATACTCTGTATTCCCATTCACCCCTTCCACCCAAAAAACGGGTATATGGTTGACTCTTAATCTTCTCATCCTCCTCCTCCTCTTCCATATACCCGGTGATATAATTTTTATATAGGGCCAGCTCACCAGCGGGCCCTGTGATATAATTTTTATATAGGGCCAGCTCACCAGCGGGCCCTGTTTGACAATTTTTGTATAGGTCAGCTCACCAGCGGGCCTTCTTATATAATGTTTTATTGGGTCAGCTCTCTAGCGGGCCCTCTCATATAATGTTTTATAGCGTCAGCTCACTAGCGGGCCTTCGCATATAATGTTTAGGATGGTCAGCTCCGCAGCAGACCCTCACCCATAATGTTTTAGATGGTCGGCTCAGCAGCAGACCCTCATTCCTAATGTTTTAGATGGTCAGCTTAGCGGCATGCCCTCGCCCCTAATGTTTTAGAGGGTCACCAGCAGGCCATTAATCCTAATTTTTCAAGGGTGTGTATGATGCCCTCCTTTATGTGTAATAAAGGGTGTATTGGAGTGACATTTCAGTCTAATTTTTGGCAGCCCTTTCACTTAGTGCATAGGCTTTATGAGTGTTGGACCACTACCTGAACTATTGTACCACAATGTGAATGAGGCCCTCCATTTTGTGATATACAGGTTGTATCGGAGTGCCTCAGGTCCTCCCATTGAATTAAATAGGGCTGGGGTGTTCGACAGAGCAGAAGGTAGTTCTTGGCTTCATCCACTAAGTCACTTCGTCACTTTTACTCAATGGATCAGACCCCACTGTTCCGACTATAAATTTTGGACTTAACAAGGGCAAACGGACATGTTGTAAAACCTGTGGTAGCTGCGGCCTCCGTTCCTGAATGCTGTACCTTACCCGGGCCATAACCACGTTGAACACCTGCTTTACGCTGCGCACGTTTCCCTCTTAATCATGGCCCCAGTTCCGAAAAATCGATGAAATTTTTTGCAGAATTTGCAGATGATATACAAGTAAATATACAGCAAATACTGTTTGGTAACAATATTTCGCCTAAAGTCGTTTTTATCTTCCTTTTTGTGTGTTTTACGGTCAGTCTGTAAAAATGGCGTACTACGGGCGAAACATCGTTCCCAGCAGCGACGTTGGAGTCCAAGATGCATCCAGACATCCTCCCTATGCTGTCCCTGAACCATTTCTGTGGTGTTTCCATCATTTTCTGACCTTTTCCTATCAACCAGGCACCCTCCCCTCATCAGAGCAGGGGGTGCCTGGTGTAATGCTCGAGTCCTCCCATTGACTTCAATGGGGCTCGGGTGCTCGGCCGAGCACTCGAGCCTCCGGGGGCGCTCGGCCAGAGCACCCGAACACCCGAGCATTGGGGTGCTCGATCATCACTAGTCACGTTACATTCCCCCCTTTTTTTTTTTTCCTCCAATTCGTTACTTATGTTATCCCTTTATGGAGAGGAAACGACCAGCCTTATCGCCCAGTCGGGATATGTGTTATACTGTGATCTCCTTATGCTGTGGGGGTGTTTCCCCCACTGGTGGAAACGGGTATATGTGTATATTTTAAAGTCTAACAAAGTTTATAATGGACTGAGGCATTATTAGACAGAAAATGTTATGGTCGTGCCCTGTTTCTTTGTTTTGCATATTGGAGGTTTTTCTCCTTCTTTTTCTGCTTTTTTCTTTCTCTTTTAATGTCTTCCTATGTTGTTACCTTTGTTATAAAATCAACAAAACTTAATAAAGAAATATTAAACAAAAAAAAAAATCAAATTTAGGGAATAACTGGAATAGAATCCCAGATTGAAATCACTATAATTTAATTATATACTGAATTCAATACTGCTTACATCTGAATAAAATATATAAATTGCAATTAATATAGTCAATCAAAGATTATACAAATAATCTACCTAAAATTAACCCAATAACATATGTCTAGTAAGTATACCAACTTCATGCAACAAATATCATAATTTTGACTACAGCAACATATATAAAACCTATAGGCACTCCAAGGGTTAATCGACTCTTTTAAAATAGGTGCCACACCAAGAAGCTTCTTTTGTCTATTGGAAGGGAATACCTCCAATTTACAAAAGACAAGCCTGGTACCCTCACAAAGGACTTTAGAATGCACACCACAAGTAAATAGACAAACAGCAGTTAGAGAGTTAATAAATGAATTCCAAGAATTCCCTTGATTAAATATTAGCTATTATAATTTTACCAGAAACACAATATTCTAGACATAACAAAAATGATATTAACCAATATATACAAGGATAAATATATCTCACTGCTAGTACTATTTTATGATCTCTGGTAATTTATAACAATAAATTAATTAATTCTGCGTAATTTCTTAATTACTATGCTAAATATAGCTGATTATAATATTTTCCATAAAACTGGCCAGGCTTCTATGGGCAAATATATATATATATATAATTTTCCTTAAATATCGAGGAAATATACTTATTTTAAAATTAGGCAGAATTAGAATAAATAAAATATAATTACCAGGTCAATCAGTGTGGATTCTTGAAGTTATCAGGGATGGAATTATGAACCAAGGGCCTTCTTTTTCCGGAAAAAAAAAAACCCAAGAGCCTTGTTAGGAGTTTTCATCAGGCAGCCAAAAAAGGCTTAGGAACAAAGAGCTTCTCTATCAAAACCTCACTTTTTTTAAGGGATAGTAACACTTCGTTTTAACTTTATTTTATTTTGTAGGCATTAAAAAAACATGAAGAATGATATAAGTCTTATCTCTCAAACCTTTATGGTTTATGAGATATTCACAAGCAAAGTTCCCCTCCCCGCCCCTTTTACCTAGTGTAAGCCATCTCTTCTCAGATGTGAGTCTGGTTGTATGACAGTACAGATAACAGAAGGGGACAATTTTCTTTGTATGAAAACAATGAAAGCCCTTCCCCCCTTGACAAGTTTTTCAGCTTTTTCCATTATCTTAATTGAAGATTGTCCCTGTCTGCAGTCTACCTGGGCATCTCCCTTCTGATCTGGTTGAACAGGGGGGGATACTTTGTTTGTGAATATCTCTTAAACCATAAAGCTTTCAGAGATAAAACTTATATCATTCTTCATGTTTTTTTAATGCCTACAAAATAAAATAAAGTTAAAATGAAGTATTACTATCCCTTTAAGTATGAAACACCTCTTATCAAAATCTGCTCTGACTGGTTAAAGGACCATTTCATTATACAGTGATGTCAGGCATATTATTATCATAATTTTGGGAATTTCTCAAAACACTGGTAATAACGCTGTTTACATCCACAAGATGGCCCTCTCTTTCCACTTAACATTTTACATATAATCAATTTTTATGTCATCAATGATGTATGTAAGAGGGCATTAAACGTCATATAAATCTGCCATTTTTTCCAAACGTTCTCATAGGGAGGATCTCTCTCATAAGATAATCTTACTGCTTGGCACCATGGTTGTCTGGCATACTCTATTTATCACCATTACTGTCAGTTAGTTATTTCTCCCTCATAGAGGCCCATTATTTTAACATGAGGTAATTTGAACACGTTTTTCAGTTAGTTTCTACTAATAGAGTTAACCCTCTATGCTCCACCAGGACAAAGTCTCTGACACACCTAAAGTCGACGTAGCAGTGTTGCAGATCTCTCAACGTACCACATTATTGCTGGAAGATGGTACCACACTACGAGACCCAATGGAGAAACGCTCTGATTGTGCCCTCAAGAAGCAATTTACATCTATAGGACATAATCTAAAGACTGCAACAGCAATGGCATGTGTTTCGCACGTTATGAATCTGGATGATGGAATTTGAAGAAAGAATAGAATCTTCTGTATCACGTTCCAGGCTGCTAAAAGATCTAGCATCCATCAAAGACACCATCAACTTCTTGTGCAATGCCTTACCTGACAATATAAAGTTCCTCGCCAAAGCATCTTCACTCTATCATGGCGCAACGGGCCTTATGGATTAAGGCCTGGAATGCGGATGCATCTTCAAAGTACAAATTGGGCTCCCTACCATTTGTAGGCCATAAGCTGTTCGGCAACCAGCTTGAAGACATTATTAAGCAGACGTCGGGAGGTAAGAGTCAATTTTTACCTCAAGAGCGCAGAACTAGAACATCACCATCCAGGCCTACTTTCAGAAAACAGTTCTTTTCAAGAGGCCAAATGCTATAGACCAGGACAAGCATATGATCAGCGCCAACAAGCAAGTGGACAAGGGGCCAAACCTGGAACCAGGAAGGAGTTCCAGGAGAAGCCAAGGTTCCAGTGAAAGTTCCAATTAAGCTCTGCTTACCCCATCTCTCTCTCTCTCTTTCCGGTAGGGGGCAGACTGGAGCAGTTTCTGGACTCATGGAAAGAAATCAACCCGGACAAATGGTTCCTTCAAGTACTAGAGAGGGGGTACGCATTGGAATTTCACATGGTCCCAACAAGACGCTTCAAGACATCACTAATCAGAAACAAACAGACGGCAAGGGAAATGAAAGGCACTACATCTTCTCATCTGGGACAAGGTGATAGAACAAGTACCGACGGAGCAAAGACACCGTGGGTTCTATTCAACACTTTTCTCGTTTCCCAAGCCTTCCAAAGATTTACGGCTAATACTAGACTTGAAAGAACTAAACTCATTCTTGAAGATAAGAAAATTCAAGATGGAGACTGTGGCTTCAGCATTCTGGATGGTCCAGAAAAATGCATTCCTAACAAGAATAGTCTAGAAGGATGCTTACTACCACATCCCAGTTCTTCTAACACACAGAAAATTTCTGAGATTCCACATATTTGGAGAGCACTTTAAGTATAGAGACCTACCCTTCAGTCTTGCAGCAGCTCCAAGGGTTTTTACTAAGCTATTATCCATCCCCATGGCAGCATTTTGTCAGAGGAATCAGAGTTCTGCCCTATCTCAACGACATTCTAATTGTAGAAGCGTCAGTGGCACAAGCTATATCAAACACTACTCAGTGCCTGGAAGTGCTAGGACAACTGGGATGGCTAATCAATGCCCCATAGAGTCAACTGACGCCTTCACAACAACTGATATTTCTGGGGATAGCATTCAATACTGTAAAACATGTGGCAACTCTCTCATCCGACAGAGTTACTTGCTTCCTTCAGAAAAGAGTTCAAACAGCAAAGACCTTTTCTCAGCTGCTCAGGAATGTGTCCTCAGCGCAACAAGTAATTCCCTGGTCAAGGTCGCATACCCGTATGTCACAGTACAATTTCCTTCAATACCTCAAAAAGGATCCACACAACTCTCATTAAAAGATTCCTATCTTACAGCTCACCAGACAGGAGCTGAAGTGGTGATACCTCCCATCCAATCTGGCAAAGGGAAAAATGTTATAGGAACCCAACTGGCAAGAAGTCTGCACAGATGCCAGCAAGACTGGATGGGGGGACATTTGGAACAAGAAAGCAGTCCATTGAACCTGGAGCTCCAAATAGACCTCTCTGCATATCAATGTTCCAAAATCAGGGCGGAACAAGAAGCCTTGCACTGAACAAACTTGCTCTAAGGATTCTGCACTGGGCAGAAAACAATCTACAAGTCCTGACAGCCATATACCTCTCAGGAAATCTGAACAGACAAGCAGACTTCTTAAGCAGACAAAGCATATACCCAAACGAATGGTCACTGAACCGTCAAGTTTATCTACAGGTGACATCAATATTTGGACTCCTATATCATTGGAAATCCCTCAGGTCAACAGGACAGGATGCTCTATGCTTCCCATGGAAATACCAACTAGACTACCAATACTTTTGGATCTATTAACACACGGGCCCCTAGTTTACCCCAACCTGGCATTCTTGAGGCCGGAGGCTGAGAGGAGCTCTCTAAAATTGAAGGGAATATCAGAAGCTGTTATAAATACCATCCTTGCAGGACAACGGCCTTCTACAACAAAAATCTATTACAGAATATGGTCGGTCTTCTACAGTTGGTGCTGGGAAAAACATCCCGACAGATCATAATCTCCTGAACGTATCCTGGATTTTCTTCAGGATGGTTTTCAGAAAGGGTTAAAACCTGCTTCCTGAAAATGCATCTATCTGCTTTATCAGCCATACTTGCTACTCCATTCATGGAAATATATATTATTAGGTGATATCTTTCCACCATAACTAAAATCAAGCCTATGACAAGAGAATTAATTATTCCATGGGACTTAAATCTAGTTTTACCACAGTTGTGGTCACACCCTTTCTTTGAACCATTGCAAGAAGCATCCTTGAAATACCTAACGTTTAAAACAATTCTACTTACAGCAGTTACCTCAGCCCGATGGTTTGGTGAATTACAAGCACTACTATGTATGTCTCCTCACGTGATATTTCATCAGGATAAGGTTGTGAAAAAGACCAAAAATTTCATTCAGATCTAAAGTGGTTGCTGAATGTCATCTTATCCAGGATATAATTCTACCGTCATTTTTCTCTAATCCAGCTAATGACAAAGAGAAATCCTTACACAAACTAGATCTGGTTAGATGCTTAAATTTATACTTAGAACTAAATCTACACGTAAGACAAATGCTCTATTTGACCACTTTTTAGGAAAGTCTGAAAGGAACTGCTACATCAAAAGCTTCCACCACTAGATGGATCAGAGACTGCATTATCCTAGCCTATGAATCTGCAAATAAGACTCCACCTAATGGAATCAAAGCTCACCCTACCAGAGCCATATCCACAACCTGGATAGCCACTCCAGAGGAAATCTGCAAGACCTCTACTTGGTCATCAGTATCCCATTTGTAAAGCATTTTCAAGTTGGATCTGCTGATGCTAGTTTTGGCAGGAAGGTTCTAGAAGCAGCCATTCCTGTTTAATGGGTACATATTTGTTCCCTCCCGATGTTCTGGGGCACTGCTTTGGTAAGTCCCACAGTACATTGGCGTGGACCAGACGCAGAGGAAAAGGTGAAATTTACTCACCGATATTTTGTTTTCCTCTGTGTCCTTCCATGGCACCCCTCCCTTAAGGTACGCAGTATGTATCATTCCATCTACTCTGAAATGCTTCTTCCTGGAGATCTATATGTATGTACATGTAGCATGCATCAGGTATACCTAAAGTTCTTGTGACTAACCTGCGACAGGACACAGAGGAAAATTAAATATCGGTGAGTAAATTTTACCTTTTTTCTCCTGAGGTGGTCTCCACTATAATTCAGGCTAGGAAACCGGTTTCCTCTACGGCCTACCACAGGGTTTAGTCTATTTTCTATGCTTGGTGTGTGGACAGGCATCTGTTCTCACAGGAGTTTGATTTCCCTCCTATCCTGTCCTCCTTACATGATGCCACAAACAAGGGCCTTAGCCTTGTTCAGTGAAGGTTCAGACCTTGGTTCTCTGGCCATTCTGCCAGATGTCAAGGTCTTCTTTCAGGGTGTCGCTCATGCTTTTCCTACTTATAAGGCTCCTACTCCTCAGTGGGATCTTAACCTTGTTTTGGGAGTTTTGCAGTGGCCTCCTTTTGATTCCTAAGCTACCATTAATTTACAACTTTTGATGTAGAGGATGGCTTTTCTTTTGGTAGTGGTCTCTGTCCGCAGAGTGGCTGAGTCTCAGCCACTGATTTGCTTTGTCCTGCAAGCCGCCTTTCCTGTTTGTTTGTTTTTTTTCACAAGGATAAGGCTGTTCTCCATACCCACCAGGAATTTCTAACTAAGGAGGTCTCTGAATTCCACATCTGTCAGGAGGTTGTTGTGCCTTCCTTTTGTCCTGACCCATAATCTGACAAGGAGAGGGATCTCCACTTGTTGGTTGTGGTGTGCTGCCTTAAGTTCTGTATACAATGCACTGAGTTTTTCTGTTGGACTGATGTACTTTTTGTCATCACTGAGGGTCCTAGGGTTGGTAAGGCGGCATCCAAGGTGACTATTGCATCTTGGATCATGTCTACCATTCGCAAGGCTTATGAACTCAGGATGAAACCTGTTTCCTTTTGCATCACAGCGCATTCCACTAGGTCTGTTAGGGCCTTCCAGGCCTACGGGATTCAGGCCTCTGCTGATCAGCTGTGCAAGGCGGCCAGGTGGTCTTCTGTGCACACCTTCTCCAAACATTTCTGCGTTGATGTTCTGGCTTCGGCTGAAGTCAGCTTTGGCAGGAAAGTCCTGGAGGCAACTCTGCCTGTCTAGGACTTCATTTCCTGTGTCTTTAACGGTTGAGCCCTATTGTCTCTTGTTCTCTATCCTGTGCTTACATTTATACTGGTGGGCTGTGTCATAGTTCAATGTCCGTTGACACTTTGTTCATTTGGGCTATTTCATACTGATTAGTCCATGGGAGCTCTGGTATCCTGGGGACCGGCGCTTGGTCCTTGCCTTCTTTTCCCACCACAGGGAACTCAATGATAGTACAGCCCATGGTACTTGTAAGCTATATTGGACAACAAAGAAAATAAGATTTTAGTCTTACGTGTTAAATCCTTTTCTCTGTCGGTGAACGTGGGAGTCCTTTTGGGTTCTGGCTCACAGCAGTTTTCCTTCTTGCTATCTAGCTTGGTAGGTTATTGTCTCAAATGTATCTGAAGAGGGGAGTGGCTAGTAGCCAGCTATGAGGAGAGGAAGGCTCCACCCTGCATTCTTTTCAAGAATTGTTCCTTCCTACTTAAACAGGCTGTCACCTTCCCATGGTACCTGTAAGCTATATGGAATAAGAGAAAAGGATTTAACAGGTAAGACTAAAATCCTATTTTCCTGGTGTTTCACAAGGGTAAGGCTGTTCTCCGTACCTCTCAGGAATTTTCTTCCTAAGGTGGTCTCTGAGTTTCACATCAACCAGGAGATTGTTGTGTCTTCCTTTTTGTCCTGACCCTAAATCTGACAAGGAGAGGGATCTCCACTTGTTGTAAGTAGTGCGTTGCCTCAAGTTATATATGCACCATACTTAGTCTGTCCGTAAGACTGACTTTCTGTTTGTCATCCCTGAGGGTTCCAGGGCTGGTTTGGCTGCAGACAAGGTGAGTATTGCATCCTGGATTAAGTCTACTATCCATAAGGCTTATGAGCTCAGAGGGAAACACTTTGCCTTCTGCATTACAGCACACTCCACCAGGTTCCACACAAGTGGTTACTGTATAAATTGAATGAAATAGGCTTAGAGGCAAACGTCTGTGTTTGGATTGGATATTGGCTGAAAGATAGAATGCAAAGAGTGGTAGTAAATGGGAAGTTCTCCCGTTGGACAAATGTGATAAGTGGAGTACCTCAGGGATCTGTCCTGGGTCCTCTTATTTTTAATTTGTTTATTAATGATCTCCCAGAGGGCATAGGGAGCCATGTATCAGTGTTTGCTGATGACACAAAATTAAGTAGGGTAATAAAGTCTGAACTGGATGTGTCTTCATTAAAAGAGGATTCGGACAAACTGGGTAACTGGGCAGGCAAATGAGATTCAATATAGACAAGTGTAAAGTTATGCATTTTTGTTATAATAATAAAAATGCAACATATAGTTTAAATGTTTCTTTGTGGAACTCTACTAAGGAAAAGGATTTGGGAGTAATGGTAGACAATAGATTCAGCAGTAGTGTGCAGTGGCAGCTGCAGAGGCCAATAAGATATTGGCATGTATTAAAAGGGGTATTGACCCAAGGGAGGAAGATATTATCATGCCTCTTTATAGGTCCATGGAAAGACCCCACCTAGAATATGTTGTTCAATTCTGGGTGCCTTTTCTGAAAAAGGACATTGTGGAACTAGAGAGAGTGCAGAGGAGGGCTACAAAATTAGTAAGGGAAACGGAAAGTTTTAGTTATGAATAAAGACTAGAAAGGTTAAACTTGCACACACTAGAGAAACGGCATCTTAGAGGGCATATGATAACACTATATAAATATGTTCAGGGCCCATACAAATGGCTCTCCAAAGACCTGCTCATTAACAGAACATTACAAAGGACAAGGGGTCACCCGCTTAGACTTGAGGAAAGGAGATTTCATCTACACCAGAAGAAGGGATTCTTCATGGTGAGGACAATAAAGGTATGGAATTCACTGACTGAGGAGGTGGTGCTATCGAATACATTAGATGCCTTTAAAAAGGGCCTGGATACTTTTTTAAAAGAACAGAACATAGAGGGCTATGTCTGTTAGTATTGGGATTAATATTTAGTTAGTGCTTGTTGATCCAAGGAGAAATCTGATTGCCATTTGGAATCAAGAAGGAATTATCCCCCCCCCCCATTCAAGGCATAATTTGAAATTGCTGTATTGAGGGTTTTTTTTTGCCTTCCTTTGGATCAGCGATGGTAAACAGGAATAGGAAAAGGGTTGAACTAGATGGATGCAAGTCATTTCAACATAAATTACCATGTTACTATGTCGGGGCCTTCTGGGCCTACAAGAATCAGGCCTCTGCTCTACAGCTGTGCAAGGTGACCACTTGGTCTCCTGTGCACACCTTTGCCAAACATTACCGTGTAGATGTTCTGGCTTCTGCTGAAGCCAGCATTGGCAGGAAAGTCCTGGAGGCAGTTTTGCTTGTCTAGGACTTTATCATTCCCTGCCTAATAGCAGAGAAGGATAACTGTTGAGCCCTTATGGCTCTTGTTCTTGTGTGCTGTGTTATATTATTCAGTGTCTACTGACACTTTGTTAGTTTGAGCTGTTTCGTGTCCTGGATAGTCCATGGGAACTCTGGTATCATGGGGGACTGGCACTTGGTCCTTTCCTTCTCTTCCCACCCTGGGAGCTCAATGTTGTACCATCCCCATGGTACATGCATGACTTATTGGACAACAGAGAAAAGAGGATTTTAGTCTTACCTGTTAAATCCTTTTCTCTTCGTCCATATGCCATACAGGTTTCCCACCCAGTGAAAAGGACCATGCTGGGTCTCCTGTGGCTGGACGTGGGAGTCCTTTTTTGGGTTCATCTTCTTACCATCGTAGTTTATTTTCTCACATCTATCTGATGGGGAGGGGCTAAGATAGCCTGATATGGAGTTGGGGGAGGCTCCACCCCTGCAATTCATTCAGAATTGGTACAGCCCACTGGGAGGAGCTGTCGCCTCCCCATGGTACCTGTATGTCATATGGACTAAACGAAAAGGATTTAACAGGTAAGACTAAAATCCTTTTTCCCTGTCACCCAATATAGCTTACAGGTACCATGGGGAGGTGACAGCTCCTCCTAGTAGGCTGGAACAATTATTAAAGAAGTGCAGGGTGTAGCCTCCCCCTCCTCCTAGTAGGCTACCTAGCCACACTCCCCTTCTCCAGATAAGATTTGTTTCATCACCTAGAAGGAAGGCTGAGAATAGTTCTGCTTAATTTGTAGTTATTTTTTTCTCTCAGATTAGATATGGGGTGTCAAAATTCCCCCATTACCATTACTGACTTCCCCTGGAGAATTGCTCAGTTAACAGGTGCTGATTGTGGACCCTTGCAGCCCATGTCTCTCTCTCTCTTTCCTGAAGGAGTCTCTCTGAGGCTTCTTCCATTATAATCGTAATCTGAAGAAAAGATGATGTGCAAAAATGGTGAGCAACCCTTTGAGTGCAAAGGTTCACTTGTCCCACTGATTCCCTCGGCACAGGGTTCCTTCTTGGAGTTATTCATAAGTCCTGCACTCATATTGGGTAATTCATTACTCTGTCTCTGGAGCATTTTGAGTTGGGTGGTAAAGTTTAACCCCTTCCTTGCCATGTTATTTTGAGTTGGGGACCTTTTTTCTCATTTTTCCTTTAGATTAATGTGTTGCTTTAGCGTTAATTGGTGTTCTGTATGTGTTTTGGCACATTTCGGGCATTTTTTTTCCCTTAACGGCGGCGCGATTTACCGCAACACTGTGATGCTCCATTGATCTCTATGGGACAGGCTGCGTGGGGACATATATCTGCAACCACTCCATGTACCAAGTTGAGAGACTGCTTATTCTTCTTGTCTGCCCTTGTCCTACACTCTGGTTACCATCCTCCGTGTCTTGGAGGTCCGAATTCTGCAGTTGATACTCTATGCGAAATGTAGTTTGCCCCAAAAGATGCCTGTTTTAGTGGGCTGTTTTCTGATTGGCTCTATGCAGAACTTGGAGTCCTCTACTCTTCTCCACAGGTTAACTCTTTGCTTGCCAGATAAGTACTTTTTAGGCTTTCTGGGGTAAACCTTTTAATCTGGGTGGCATTATTTGGTTTCTCCGCTACTGTAGACACTATTTCTCCTCTTAGGATGTCGGATCATAAGAGTCATGGGGCTAGACCTGAGGCTAAGGATTCAGGTGAGTCATTAATCCTCCTTGCTCATTGTTCCTCATGCCATGCGGGGTTCCTAGAGATTAGTCAGGTCACTTATGCCCCTCATGTGCTGTGGGCCCTGCTTCTACTCCAAGGCCCTCCAGCCATGAACAAGAGCCACATTGGGTCAAGGACTTGAAGTCATCTATGGCACAGTTTCCTCTTTCTCTTCAGGGGGTCCTCCAGTCCTGGAAACCCCCCCACTTCTTTCATATTTGGGGCTCCTAAGGCACCTGGCATTTCTGATTCATCAGGTTCCTCCGAGGGGGAAATCATTTGAGGAGTGTGAGGATGGTATGTGTTCAGAAGGGACTTCTTCCCAGTTTTGTGGTCCCCTTTGCGGCTGACCCTGAACCCTCTGCTTATTGTCTCATTAAGGCAGTTTTGTCTACCCTCAACATTCCTGTTAACCATGTAGAGCCACCAATGTAGAGAAATAACCCATAAAAACAGGAAAAGGGAAGAGCGCTACAGTCTCTCAATGATTAAAATATTTATTATATATACGTGTACAACCAAAAGGGTACCCTCATAAGCTATACATCTAACGTGATATAGTAAACAAACAATATAAAAACCATAGGCGTGCACACCCTAATCGCAGGCAGTGGCGTAATTACCGTGGTCACAGGGGTCGCAACTGTCGGGCCCGGCCACCAGGTAGATCCCTGCCGAGACCACACATAATAGGTAAGAAGTTAAACCTGCCGGGTTTCACTATCTCCGGGTAGTGCGAGGAGCAGACACACCCGGCTCCTCCCCTCACTGCCAGCTCCTACGGCTTAGAAGACTGGAGCTCCTGTACAGGCACGCGATATGGAGAGTCTACAGCAGGTCAGCCTTTACCTGGAACTGCAGCAACAGTCATACACATGCACAGCTAGCCCTAGCATTCACACACAGCTACACAGGAACATTTATTTGTACCCCACACAACTAGACAATCTTACACAGCAACTAAAGGTCAGTCTTGTATGGACTGCATTCCTGTAATAAATAACACAGCTATTTACTATGCAGTGAATATATGAACACATAAAATGTCACATTCTTGTCAACCAAAATAATATAAACACTTAGGTAATAACAGACATACACCAGTAACAAGTAATTATACTTGCTGTTTGTTCCACACTCGCTGGTCACACATACACTTTTACACAAGAGTAAGTCAAGGTAAACAAATGCAGAGTTCCAAACAGCCACAAGCTCCACACTGAGAAGCAATAATGGAATGACCTGCCTCACTTATGTACTAAGAAACTGGAGTAATTGTGGGGTAAACAAACTGAACCATAGAGGGACAAATAAACATAAAACTTCCCCCAAAAAACATTGATTTAACCCTTTTCCTGCCAGAGAGTTATCCAACACATAGCACTGCAATCTGTTGGATAACATTCTGGCACTCAAAGGGTTAGTTGGGGCTTTTTACCTCTTGAATGATAGAGAGGTCTCCAACAAATTCTAATGATTTGAAAACCTCTCTAGCATTTAAGTGGTTAAAAGCCCCATTTCAATTAATGAGGATTGCCATTTGTTCCCTATGGTGCAATGAGTTAATTCCAGAATTACCCCAGTTTCTTCATACATCAGCCTCACTGTTTTGTCTGTTGCACTTTCACATTAGATGTCCTGGTTAGAAGATTATTAACCCCTTCTCGTCCGGTGACGTACCCGGACCATCATGCTGGTCCGGCACTTAAGGACCAGTGTAAGTCCTGGTACGTCACGTACTTTTACTTACCGCGCTCCTGCAGGAGCACGGTGAGTAATACCGGGGACTGAATTTGATCGCTCCAAGACCGGAGGTGGGCAGTGGGCACAGAGTGTGGAGGTGGACAATGGGCACAGAGTGTGGAGGGGGTCAATGGGCACAAAGTGTGGAGGAGATCAATGGGCACAGAGTGTGAAGGGGTCAGGACGGAGATGGGTGGACAGTGTGTGGAGGACAACAGGGTAGACAGGGTGTGGAGGGGGGACAATGGGGACAATGTGGAGTTGGTCATGGTGTTGGAGGTGGACAGTATGTGGAGGAGGCCAATGAGGCCAGTGTGTGGAGGTGGTGGGCATTGTGGAGGAGGACAGGGTGGACAGTGTGTGGAGAAGGACAGTGTGGAGGTTGGCAGTGTGTGGAGGTGGGCAGTATGGAGATGGACAGGGTGGACAGTTTGTGGAGGTGGACAGGGTGGGCAGTCTTTTTACTGTTTTCTTTCTGTAAAATTCAGTTTGAAACAATGGCATTAAAATGAATGTGCAAGGGCTAACCGTTCTCCCACCCATAAAAGCATTCTAAATTACAATATATGCCAAAGTGGAGAGTTTTAAGCTCAGAAGGGTAAATTTTTTATTCATTTATTCACACACACACACACACACACACACGCGCGCACCTGTGTGTTTGTGCTTTTGGGTGCACACCCTAATGCAGTTGGCTGCGCACACCTATGATAAAAACAGTGATATACAATATAAAAATATCAATAATATCTAGTATATAAACTAAATGTCCTTCAAGTACTGTGGAATATCCATATAGGAAATACAGTATATAGATAGCTGGATCAGATGTTTATATCAATGGTATAGATGTAAGGAAACAATAGCCGGTAATACCGGCTTTACCAGATATCTATGTCCACTCCCGTCCTTTGTAATAATTACACCTTGAATAAAGCTGTGCGTAGAGACATAAAATTTCCTTCCTCATTGATTTGATCCTCAATGCGGGCAATGAAAATGCTTCCGATATATGGTATTCTTCCAACTGTATAAATGGGGATTTCCGTTAAAATAACAGCTTTTGTAGTGTAGCGGGTAAGGTCAGTAGTTTTCCGACTCTCTGGTATATGTGGGCAGGAACAGAGACCTCCCGACTGTCCAGGATGAGCAGACAGGAATTGTGACATCCCGACACTCTGAATAATCAACGGCGTAGAAATAGTAATTCAACAGCGGGCAGTGGAATAACAGTTCAGCTGGATAATATGCTGTTGGATAACCAGCTATACTAAAGTAAAAATAAATGTTCGAAATGATATTCCAACACTTTTCGTATACACACTGACACTTCCTCAGGATAATTTATGGAACTGATTTTTCTAGTGGATTGCACGCATCCACATATAGGGAATAGTAGCGCCACAGTCTTCCCTAAGTATTAGCATTATCCATTTTCAATTATTAGATTCCATATCCTTCCTTTCCATATTCATTTTTATTCCTAGGAGATAGAGCGCAGCCTATTTTCTCCCCTTGTTTATGGGGGGGATCTTTCTCTTTACCTGTAGAGCCACAGTCTACTTCTGATGTCTTTTCAAGAAAGTCCAGTACTGTTTCTCCTCCTAATCCCACCCTGGATCAAATTATCCTGGATGAGTGTAAGATTCCTTACAAGCATCTCACTCTTTCCAAGAGGTTTTCTAAGCTGTACCCTTTTGCTGATAAAGCTTTGGCTCAGTGGGCTACACCACCTCAGGTGGATTCTCCTATTTCTAGGCTTTCTAAGTCCACTGCCTTGTCTGTTGCATATGCTTCAATACTCAAAGATCTGACAGCTAGGAAGCTGGAGGCTATCCTTAAGGCTATCTTTGTTGCCATTGGTGCATTCTTGAGGCCCACTTTGGCGTCCTCATGGGTTAATAGGGCCATTGCTGTTTGGACTGAATAGCTGACTGACGCTGTCTGCAAAGGTGCCTCTAAAGAGGACCTTTTTCCCATTTTAGCTAATATTTCTGAGGCTCACCAGTATATTACTGATGCCTTGTGTGATGCCATTAAGATTGAGGCTAAGACCTCCGCCTTCTCTGTAGCTGCCAGACACACACTATGGCTTAAAATTTGGTCTGCTGACTTGATTTCTAAAAAAATCACTGGTCTCTCTTCCTTTTCGGGGTACATCCCTTTTTGGACCTGGATTGAAGAACATCATTAGTGAAGCCACTGGGTGTAAGAGCATTCTGGTGCCTCATGTTCCTAAGCGCAAACCTCAGGCAAGGAAGCAATGTTCCTTTCATTCTCGCCAAAAGCAAGACTCAAAGGCCGAACCCAGTGTTACCTCAGGTCAGCACCCCACATTCCACTCCCAAGTCCAGACAGCAGTGGAGGTCGAAACACGCCTCCACCAAACCTACTTAGGCATGGCTCGCCGAACCCTGGTCCACATACACCTGTGGGTGGTCGCCTGCAACGTTTTTTGAGTACTTGGACAGTCTCTGTTGCAGATCAGTGGGTATTACAGGTGGTTACAGGATTCCCTTCACATCCCTAGCTCCCTTCGGATTTGTCCATTCTCATTCCCCTCAGGGACTGGAAAAGCTCATTCTTGTCAGTGGGGTTCAGGATTTCTTGAACAAGCGAGTCCTAGCTCATGTACCTCAGCCAGAGAGAGGTTTAGGTTTTTATTCCAACCTCTTCATGGTTTCCAAGAAGGATGATGGCTGCTGTCTTATCCTGGGTCTCAAGGATCTCAATTTTTGGATCAACGATGGTAAACAGGAATAGGAAAAGGGTTGAACTAGATGGACGCAAGTCTTTTTTCAACCTAAATTACTATGTTACTATGTTAATTCATTTGTGGTACTTACTCGTTGCAAGATGGAGTCTTTGCGCTCTGTCATTGCAACGATGTGTCCAGGGGAATTTCTGGCTTCTTTGGATCTGCAGGATGCATACCTGCACATTCCAATTCATCCAGACAGTCAGAAGTACCTCAGGTTCTCTTTCAGCCTAGGGCACTTCCAGTTCACCTCCCTGCCCTTTTGGCTTACCACGGCTCCACAGGTGTTCGCACGGGTCTTAGGGACATTGATTGCCTTCCTGCACACCAAAGGGATTCAGGTGACTCCATACATGGATGACCTTCTGCTGAAGGCTCCTCCATCCAGGAATGTGCTCAGGTCCTCCTCCAACACAGGTGGATCCTGAACATGGACAAGTCTGCTCCAGTTCCTTCTCAGGATATGGTCTTTCTTGGTCTCCGCTTCGACACTCGTCAGAACATGGTGTTCCTGACGTTAAACTCTGTTCAGCAGATCATGTCCAAGGTTCCTTGTGTCATTGAGGGTGAACCTCTGCTCCAGTGAGGAAATTCTCATCTCTGGTAGGCAAGATATCATCTACCATGGATGTTCTTCCGTTTTCCATGGCTCATACCAGAGACCTTCAGAGATTTGTAATCCATGTGTGCCCAGGGGGATCCTGCCCTTCTTAATCACCCTGTCTCCCTTCCCTCCGATGTGAGGCTAGCCTTCCATTGGTGGTTGGACAGCTCCAACCTATGGAAAGAGAGGCCCTTTGTGATTCCGTATTGGACCATACTCAAGACAGATGCCAGCCTGTTCGGCTGGGGAGCTGTTCTGGATCATCTGGGTGTTCAGGGTCACTGGTCGATGGAGGAAAACCTCCTTCCCATCAGCATTTTGGAGCTCGGAGCATTTCTCCATGCTCTGAGGTACTGGACCTCTCATCTGAGAGGATGCCCAGTCCGCATCCAGTCAGACAACACGACAGCCGTCGCCTACATCAACAAGTAAGGAGGCACCAGAAGCGCAGCTGCTTGGTTGGTGGTAAAGACTATTTTAGCCTGGGTAGAGGAGATATTCCTGCCATCTCCGCCATGGCAGATTTTCTCATTCGCCAAACAGTGGACACCGGGGAGTGGGAACTCCATCCAGAGGTTTTCGATCTGTTGATGCAGAAGTGGGGTCTTCCCTGGATAGTCCTGATGGCAATCAGAGACAGCTGTAAGGTTCAGTTCTGTTGCTCTCGCTGGAGGGATCCTCTAATGTTTTTTGTGGTTACTCTGTCAATTCAATGGTGATTTCATGTGGCCTACATTTTTCCTCCACTTCCTTTCCTTCTCAAGGTGCTGTGGAAGATTCAGATATATGGTGCATCCGTCATTCTGATTGCTCCTTTTTGAACCAGACAGCCTTGGTTTCCAGAATTGCTGGCTCTTGCTGCTCAAGATACATTTCCTCTGCCACGCAAACCGGATCTCTTCCTCCAAAAGTTACCTCTGGAAGGAGAACATGGACAGTCTAGCTTTGACGGCATGGCTGTTGAAGCCTCCATCTTGAGGAGGAAAGGTTTTTCTCCTGAGGTGGTCTCCACCATGATACAGGCCAGGAAACTTGTGTCCTCTAAGGCATACCACAGGGTTTGGTATATTTTTCATTCTTGGTCTGTGGACAGGGATCTGTACTCACAGGAGTTTGACCTTCCATCCATTCTGTCTTTCTTGCAGGATGGTGTGAATAAGGGCCTCAGCATCAGTTCCTTGAAGGTCCACACCTCAGCTCTTTCGTTCTTTTATCATTGCCATGGTGTCACTCATGTTTTCCCTGCTTACAAGGCTCCCACTCCTCAGTGGGACCTTAAAGGGATAGTAATACTTAAAATGTAAAAAAAAATATGTTGTAGGGTTTATCCCCCTGAGTAAAACAAGGGTACTCCCACTGCTGAAAGGTGTTTCATTCAAAAGTTATTAATTTTCAAAGATGAATTTTTTAGGTGCAATACCACAGTGGCCTGAAATTATACAGTGGCGCTGTTGCTACACCATCCTATGGAGATTTATGGTCAACTGACCAGAGCTGTCCATAGGATCGTGTAGCAACAGCGCCACTGTACAATTTCAGGCCACTGTGATATTGCACATAAAAAATTCAACTTTGAAAATTAATAACTTTTGAATGAAACACCTTTCAGCAGTGGGAGTACCCTTGCTTTACTCAGGGGGATAAACTCTACAACATATTTTTTTTTACATTTTAAGTATTACTATCCCTTTAAAGGGATAGTAATGTTTAAATTTCACTTTATTTAACATTGCAGGCATTAAAAAAATAAGTAGATCTGTGTACGTCGTATCTCTCAAACCTTTATGGTTTGAGAGATATAACTCACTAACGTTTCCACCTTCAGGCTGCTTCAGCATCTATGGGACAGCAGCAGATTCCGGTCATTTGACCGGATGGCGTCTCTTCAGGAGAGCCGAAATTGCACTATTTAGAAATAAGTACTTCATTGGAATGGTCTACAAATTGTGCCTGGTTTGCAAGCACACTTTGTAGACCATTCCAATGAAGTATTTATTTCAAAATAGTGTGATTTGGGCTCTGTTGAGCCCGGGACCAGAATCTCCTGCTGTCAGCTAGATGGCAGACTTTTGTGAAGCAGCCTGGAGAGGGGAACTTTAGCGAGTTAAATCTCTCACACCATAAAGGTTTAAGAGATAAGACTTACACAGATATACTTTTTTTTAATACCTGCAATATTAAATAAAGTGAAATTTAAACATTATTATCCCTTTAACCTTTTCTTAGGAGTATTGCAGCGGCCTCCCTTTGAGTCCTTGGCTACGGCTACTATTCCTTTAAGTCTTTTGACGTGGAAGATGGCTTTTCTTTTAGCTGTCCGCAGAGTTGCTGGCTTTTCCTGCAAACCACCTTTTCTGGTGTTCCATAAGGATAAGGTTGTTCTTCGTACCTCCCAGGAATTTTCTTCCTAAGGTGGTCTCTGAGTTCCACATCAATCAGGAGATTGTTGTGCCTTCCTTTTCTTCTGACCCTAAATCTGACAAGGAGAGGGATCTCCACTTGTTGGATGTAGTGCGTTGCCTCAAGTTCTTTGTGCACTGTACTGAGTCCTTCCGCAAAACAGATGTCTTATTTTTCATCCCTGAGGGTTCCATAGCTGGTTTGGCTACATCCAAGGTGACTATTGCATCGATCATCCACAAGGTTTATGAGCTCATAGGGAAACCTGTTCCCTTCCGCATTACAGCACACTCAGCCAGGTCTGTTGGGGCCTCCTGGGCCTACAAGAATCAGGCCTCTGCTGAACAGCTGTACAAGGCAGCCACTTGGTCTTCTGTGCACACCTTTGCCAAAGACTACCGCTGGAGGCAGCTTTGCCTGTCTAGGATTTTCATTTTCTGTGTCTTAGAGCTCTTTAACTGTTGAGACCTGTTGGCTTTTGTTCTTGTGTGCTGTGTATTGTTTATCAGTGTCCGCTGACACTTTGTTAGTTTTAGGCTGTTCTGTGTCCTGGTTAGTCCATGGGAACACTGGTATCATGGTGCTTGGTCCTTTCCTTTTCTTCCCACTCATGGGAGCTCAAAGTTGGTACATCGCCGTGGTCCCTGTAAGCTATATAGTGGACGACAGAGAAAAGAGGATTTTAGTCTTACCTGTTAAATCCTTTTCTCTTAGTCCATATAGCTTACAGGTCTCCCACCCATTGTAAGGTCTCCTGTGGCTGGACGTGGAAGTCTCATTCTCACAGGAGTTTTCCTCTTCTTCTCTCTATCTAGCTCAGTAGGTTAATGCTCAGATATGTGTGGAGAAGGGGTGTTGCTAGGTAGCCTGCTAAGAAGAGGGAGAGGCTCCACCCTGCACTTGAAAAAATTGTTCCAGCCTACTAGGAGGAGCTGTTGCCTAACCATGGTA
Organism: Rhinophrynus dorsalis; assembly: GCA_037306005.1. Lineage (NCBI taxonomy): Eukaryota > Metazoa > Chordata > Amphibia > Anura > Rhinophrynidae > Rhinophrynus > Rhinophrynus dorsalis. Next base: position 114,960,529 of record CM074725.1, read on the forward strand.
TTTGTAAGCTATATGGACTAAGAGAAAAGGATTTAACAGGTAAGACTAAAATCGTCCTATACAAAACATGACAAATGGAGAAGTCATCTTGCTGCACAAAAAAGGTGATAAGGCAGAACTAACAAAAAAAAAAAAAAAGACTCATCAGTAAGCCTATTGCCAGTGGTTTGCAAGGTTTTCACAAAGGTAGTATCAAGAAGAATAGACACAATACTTAACTCAGCACAACCTAAAGAACAAGGAGGCTTCAGGAGCGGTATCAGTAGAATGGACCACATTCAGACAGTACAACAAGTTATAAAGTGACATAAAAAATACAACCTTCCATTATGAATAGCCTTCATTGACTATTAAAAGGCCTTTGCCTCAGTGAAAAAAGCAAGCAATAATCCGTGCCCTTATGAATAGGGATGGGCGAAACTTTCCACATCAAACTGATATCGGTGAAAAATGGCACTTTCCACTTGGCAAAAAATTTCCCACAAAAAGTGAAGATTTTCCACCTTTTTCTGCTTTTTTTCCGCTTTTTTTTCGCCCATTGAAATCAGTGGGAACATAGAAGTTACACAAAACACATAACAAATATTTTATTTCCCAAAGGCACAGTATAAAAGGGGCATGAGGGTGCATGTGTTGGTGGGGTGTGAGGAAAGAATCAGTTGAACAGGGGATGATTTTTGGGGGGGTTGTTTACTTGGATTGGGGCCACTTAAAAAAAAATCCTAAATAAAATAAAATAAAAACCATAAGACATGGTATAAAGGGGTCTGAGGAGGGTGTCTGTGTTGGAGAATGACTAAATCATTTGAACAGTGAATTTGTTTTGGGGGGTTTCTTGACTTCTATTGGGGGGACAGTTAATAAAAAAATAAATCAATAAAATAAGACATTTGTATTTAAAGTGACAGAGACAGGAATCCCCTGACATAAGCTACCACGGGGGTGGACTGATGATTGACTTGATAGAGTATTTTGTAGAGGATGATATGTTTGCTTTGTTGTTAGAGGCCTTTGTAGGACTTAGACTTATTGGAGGCCCAAGCAATGAAGAAACATTGATTTGTAGGACTTAAGCTTGTTTGGCACAAGCCTTAAGGAAACATTGATTTGTAGGACTTAAGCTAGTTTGTACAGGGCCGGATTTCCCGTAAGGCAGAGTAGGCATCTGCTTACAGGCGCACCCTACAGAGGGGCGCCTGCCACTGCATTTTTTTTTTGACGTGGCGCGGCTTGCCATGCTGCGCCACCCGCCGCTGCATTGTAAGCTGTGCCTTTAGCTGCTGAGCTCTCCCAGCTTTTTAGTAATGCAGAGCGCTGGGAGATGATGGGGGCAATGTGAGGGCAATATGGAGTTGAATAGGGCAATGTTGAGATGATCGGGCAATATGGGGTCAATGTGGAGCTGATGGGGGGCAATGTGAGGGCAATGTTGAGATGATGGGGCAATATGAGAGCAATGTGGAGCTGATAGGGTCAATGTGGAGCTGATGGGGGGCAATGTGAGGGTAATGTTGAGATGATGGGGCAATATGAGGGCAATGTGGAGCTGATGGGGTGCAATGTGAAGGTGATGGGGGGGGCAATGTGAGGGCAATATGGAGATATGGAGCACTGTGGTGATGGCAAGGGGGGGGGCACTTCAAATATCTGTGCCTACAGGCTCCTGAGATGTAAGTCCAGCCCTGAGTTTGGCACAAGCCCTAAGGAAACATTGATTTGTAGGACTTAGGCTTGTTAGAAACAAACCCTCCAAAATTGTTTATTTTTTTGTAGGACTAGTTTTTTGTATTTTTTTTATTTTATTTTTTTTTCACAAAACGCAAGCCCTGAGAAAAAAATAAAAATGCCCTACTGGCCTAATGCCAGCAGGTCATGTTGGCCAGTGGCCACTGTCAAATGTCCTCCTGAGTTGCAACTGTTGTTTGTACTGTCAGTCAGTCAGTGTTCTTAGGGACTCCAGTTATTATATATTCCGGCCCAGTTAGGGGTGGCATTTGCCTGGGGTGGCATTTGCCTGGGGCAGTAGTTGGCACCTTTATCAAAGTACATCTTTATCTAAGTACTGAGAGTTAGGCAAGAGAAATAATATGTTAATATCTATCCAGTATGCTGCATTGTATGCTATATGAAGACAGTCTCCTAACAACTTTCTTATATTCCTTACAGGTATGTGTTTCCCATCCAGTCTGCTTGAAGTCTTGTGCTGTAACCAACTGTTTATTAACTATATAGTCTCCTGGTATGTACTAATCTACCATTCACCTGGAACTCCAATCTCATCCAGTCTCCCTCTACCATTTAACCCCTTGTTGTATGTACTAATCTACATTAGCCATTTTGACTCCCTGTTCCAGTCTCCATATTGCCTTCCTCCCCCTTTCCTCTCCTATATCTCTCTGTGTCTGTTTCTTATCAGAGATTTAATGGTGTCACACCTGAACGCACTCAGAGCTCTCCCATCCCAAAACAATTTGTAATTTGGAAATCCCTCAGTCAGTCAGTGTTCTTAGGGACTCCAGTTATTATATATTCAGGCCCAGTTAGGGGTGGCATTTGCCTGGGGTAGTAGTTGGCACCTTTATCAAAGTACATCTTTATCTAAGTACTGAGAGTTAGGCAAGAGAAATAATATGTTAATATCTATCCAGTATGCTGCATTGTATGCTATATGAAGACAGCCTCCTAACAGCTTTCTCATCTTCCTTACGGGTATGTGTTTCCCATCCAGTCTGCTTGAAGTCTTGTGCTGTAACCCAACTGTTTATTAACTATACAGTCTTCTGGTATGTGTTTCCCATGCAGTCTGCTTGAAGTCTTGTGCTGTAACCCAACTGTTTATTAACTATACAGTCTCCTGGTATGTGTTTCCCATCCAGTCTGCTTGAAGTCTTGTGCTGTAACCCAACTGTTTATTAACTATACAGTCTCCTGGTATGTGTTTCCCATCCAGTCTGCTTGAAGTCTTGTGCTGTAACCCAACTGTTCATTAACTATACAGTCTCCTGGTATGTGTTTCCCATCCAGTCTGCTTGAAGTCTTGTGCTGTAACCCAACTGTTTATTAACTATACAGTCTCCCGGTATATACTAATCTACCCTTCACCTGGAACTAAAATCTCATCCAGTCTCCCTCTACCATTTAACCCCTTGTTGTATGTTCTAATCTACATTAGCCATTTTGACTCCCTCTTCCAATCTCCATATTGCCTTCCTCCCCCATTCCTCTCCTATATCTCTCTGTTTCTGTTTCTTATCAGAGATTTAATGGTGTCACACCTGAACACACTCAGAGCTCTCCCATCCCAAAACAATTTGTAATTTGGAAATCCCTCAGTCAGTCAGTCAGTGTTCTTAGGGACTCCAGTTATTATATATTCAGGCCCAGTTAGGGGTGGCATTTGCCTGGGGTAGTAGTTGTCACCTTTATCAAAGTACATCTTTATCTAAGTACTGAGAGTTAGGCAAGAGAGTTGGACAAGAGAGAGACAGCTGCTGCAGCCACCTAAAGACAAGAGGCAAGTAAACAGGCTGAATTCAGAGTGAAGAAACAGTTATTTCCACCAAACACTTGCATTTGTATCCTCTACTGAAACTACTGACCACCTGATGCAAGAAACCAGGATTTCCAGGTCTGATTTTACAAACAGCTTACTTAACCACTAAACCACTGGGGACAACCAAATCTGACTTTGATTTCTTCTCCAACCACCTTTAACTATTACAACATCTACCTCTTCTGATCATCAGTGGACTACTTCATTTAACCCTGCATTGATTCCTACCCTCACCAAGTACTTTGCAGTTCTGATATTGACTCTCCTCACCATCCCTGGCACCTATCCCCTCCGCTCCGTGGATTGACCCTTGATTGCCATGTCATCTGTACTCTTCTGGATTACTGACTGTTGCACATCTCTACTGCCCCATTCATTAACCCCACTATTTGCAAATTAGCTCCTTGCTTTGTGATCGCCGTTCTCACCTGCATAATACTCTCCTCCTCCTGTGTCCACATTAAGTGTCACGCCATTCACATTGCACCCTCAATTCTTCACTCACCACTTCTCTGCTCCCATGAACTTTTTCATTCCTCCGCTCCCTATCACCACCATCTCCTTCTACCCCTGCAAAAAAGCCCCACTGCTTCAAATCTCACTCTCACCTTATGTCCCTGTCCCTTCTCCTCCTACTTGCTGCAGGTGACATCTCACCTAACCCAGGCCCCCCTTCCATTCTCTCTTGTACCACAGAACCCACTCACACGCGCAACACTCACAACCTAATAACCTTACCCCGTCACCTAACCTCCTCCCCCCCCCCCTTTTGTTTTGGTCTCTGGAACGCCCGCTCCGTGTGTAACAAACTAACAGCTGTTCACGATCTGTTCATTTCTCACTCCCTAAACCTCCTTGCCATCACTGAAACTTGGCTCACATCATCAGACACTGCCTCCACTGCCGCACTCTCATATGGAGGCCTTCAATTCACACACACACCGAGGCCTGGCAACAGACATGGAGGGAGAGTACGCATCCTGCTGCCCCCTAACTATATATTTCAGGTACTCCCCACTGTTCCCTCTCTCTCCTTCCCTACATTTGAAGCTCACACACTTCGCCTCTTCTTTCCCTTCCCCCTGCGTGTCGCTGTCATATACAGGCCACCTGGTCCCACTGCACAATTCCTTGATCACTTCACCTCTTGGCTCCCTCACTTCATGTCCTCTGATGTCCCTACTCTCATCATGGGTGACTTCAACATCCCTATAGATAATCACAACACCCCCCCGCCCTCAAACTCCTCTCCTTAACAACCTCCTTAGGCTTATCGCAGTGGACCAGCTCTCCCACACACAGTGTTGGTCACTCCCTCGACTTGATCTTCACTAACCTCTGCTCGGTCTCCATCTTCTCTAATGTCCCCTTTCCCCTCTCTGACCACCACCTCCTCACCGGTAACAACATCATACCACGCAAACCCATCACCCCGCCACAATCAAGCGCATGCGGAGAAATCTGCATACTTTTGATAAGCAACAATTTTCCACCTCCCTGCAGCCTGTTCTCAACCCCATCCTCACACTTACTTGCCCAGACAAAACTACTGCTCTCTACAACAGCACTCTCACTTCAGCCCTTGACATCGCTGCACCTGCAACTCCACGCCACCCACGCACAACCCCACTACAACCCTGGCACACAAGACTAACGCAATACCTCCAAAGGTGCTCACGCACTGCTGAAAGGCACTGGAGGAAATCACGCTCCACAGCTGACTTCACACACTACAAATTCATCCTCCGTTCGTATAGCTCTGCCCTCTCCCTGGCTAAACAGTCATTCTTCTCCTCTCTAATTTCTAATCTTTCCTCCAACCCCAAACACCTTTTCTCAACCTTCACATCTCTTCTAAACCCACCAACACAAACACCTTCCACTAACTTCTCTGCCCAAGATCTCGCCAACCACTTCAAGAACAAGATTGAATCTATCAGACATGACATTTCATCACTACCACCCCCACCCAGCCAACCCAGCCCTGTCGCCTCTCCCACATACACACTAAGCTCCTTCCCACCTGTCACTGAGGATGAAGTCTCCCTTCTCCTCACTCGCTCAAACCTAACCACATGCCCTCTCCACCCAATCCCATCTCAGCTCACCCAAGAACTCTCCCCTCTACTAACTCCAATCCTTACTCACTTATTCAACCTCTCTTTGTCAACCGGCACCTTCCCATCCTCCTTCAAACATGCACTAATCACTCCCATCCTAAAAAAACCCTCCCTGAACCCAAACTCACTGTCAAATTACCTGCCAATTTCCCTACTCCTGTTCGCCTCCAAGCTTCTCGAGCGCCTTGCATATAACAGGCTCACTAAATTCCTCTGCTCCCATTCCCTGCTAGATCCCTTGCAGTCCGGATTCCGCCCTCTTCACTCCACTTAGACTGCCCTCACTAAAGTGGCCAATGACTTGCTCTCAGCCAAGTCAAAAGGCCACTACTCCCTACTCATTCTTTTGGAGCTGTCAGCCACCTTTGACACAGTTGATCACCCACTCCTCCTCCAAGCCCTTCACTCCCTAGGTCTCTGCGACACTGCACTCTCCTGGTTTTCATCTGATCTCTGCAACCGCTCCTTCAGTGTTTCCTACTCCGGCTTCACTTCCCCACCCCTCCCACTGTCTGTTGGTGTGCCTCAAGGATCAGTACTGGGACCCTTGCTCTTCTCAATCTACACTGCTTCCCTTGGAAAACTAATAAACTCCTTTGGGTTTCACCATCATCTCTATGCTGATGACACCCAAATATATCTTTCCTCCCCAGACCTCTCCCCTTCCCTCCTGTCCCGAGTGTCTGACTGTCTGTCTGCTGTGTCTTCCTGGATGTCCTCCCATCAACTCAAACTTAACCTTGGCAAAACCGAACTAATTCTCTTCCCTCCATCTACAACCAGCCTTATCCCAAATATTACCCTCACCGTTAACAACACTTCCATCACACCAACCCCTACAGCATGTTGCCTGGGGGTCATATTTGACTCTGCCCTATCCTTCATTCCTCACATCCAGTCAATCTCCAACTCATGCCGCCTCCAACTCTGCAACATCTCTAGAGTCCGACCCTTTCTCACAGAAGACACTACCAAAATTCTAATCCAAACACTCATCATGTCCCGTCTTGACTACTGTAACTCTTTACTAATTGGCCTGCCTCTCACCCGACTAACCCCGCTACAGTCCATAATGAACTCTGCTGCAAGACTAATCTACCTCACTCATCGCTTCTCTAACACCACACCCCTCTGTCAGTCCCTACACTGGCTCCCATTAGCATACAGAGTAAAATTCAAAACTCTGGTGCTAACTTATAGAGCCCTCACTAACACTGCACCCCCCTATATTTCATCTCTCATTTCCAAATATACTCCCGCCCGCCATCTTCGCTCTGCACATGACCTTCTGCTCTCCACAGCTCTTATCACATCCTCCCACTCCCGCCTACATGACTTCTCCCGTGCTGCACCTGAGCTGTGGAATTCCCTCCCCCGCCCCATCAGACTCTCCCCCAGCCTTCAAATCTTCAGGCACTCCCTGAAGACTCACCTCTTCAGGGAGGCCTATGAACTGCCTCCATAAACATCATCACCAAGATTCACCCCTTGCACGGACTACTGCACTCAACGGGACTTCTCACACCCACCCACTGACTGGCAGTTCATGTGGCAGGAGGCACTTAAAGGCAATGCACTTATTCCTTCTGTATCAAACCTACCTTCCTCTAGACTGTAAGCTCTCACGAGCAGGGCCCTCTGATCCTCCTGTTCTCCACATCTGATTGTACTATTTAATACCTCTGTATGTCTATTCCCAATTGTACAGCACTGCGGAATTAGTTGGCTCTATATAAATAAAGAATAATAATAATAATAATAATAATAATAATACTGCTTCTGCTGAGTTGTTTAAGCAGCAGGATGATTAGGCAACTGAAATGGAATGGGATCAACAATAGCAGTAACATGGAAGATGGATGATGAAGCTTCCACTTGCCACGACTGACTCCAGTGATGTGCCTGAGGCAGTAGCAGCAGTATAAGTAGCCCCCAGTCTATGTGGAGAAAAGAAGTTGGACATTAAATCTTCTCCACCTGCCCCTCCTCCAAAATCATGGGTGTGTTATTATTAGAATATATTTTTTTTCCCTTGAGAACAGGAGCTGTGGCTGTCATCAGCAACTGCAATGTGCACAGTGTGTGTGTGGTAAATAACATCTGGGGGCACAACTGTATCCAAACACCATGACACCCAAAACTAAGTACTGCCGCTGTCACTGTACCCCTTTTCCAGACCCGCTAAGGACACATAACAACTTGTTGATAGTTTAATAGTAACAATGAACCCTCCCTGCCACCATCTTTGCATATTCTGCGGGATGGAATCTCCTCGGATGCAGCTTGATGCATTGATTGTGATTCTCCTCCACCACACTGGCATGTGTGGTCAGTGCACCACTCAGTGTGCAATGGGTAGAGACGAACTGCCACATCCTAACATCAACAGAGTGGCTATCATTTGGCGGGGGAGGTAATGAATGAGGAGGGTTGGCAGAAGATGTAGTTACCCTAGAAGTTGATGGCGAGCTAGTTGTTTCACTCATCCTGGAACTTCCAGTCTCTGCCTGGGTTGTTCTATTCCTCCTCCTCTTTGATCTCCTTCTTGCCTCTTGTTGCCTTTCTGGAGAGTCAGGGACAGCAAAAGCGGTGCTTGATGTCTGTGGTGGGTGTTTGGCTTTAACATGTTTGGAGTAAATGTCATGGTGTCTGTGTTTCATGTGTTATATGAGGGTGCTTGTGCCAAGGTGTGTTCCCTCCTTTCCTCTGAAAAGATGATGACTGCACTGCTGATGACTGCACTATGCCCCAACAGAAAAATAGTCACACACCCATGATGACTTCAGAGGGAAGGAAAAAGGTGGAGAAGAATGGCCTCTTTCTTCTTGTCCTCCTCATTCCCCTTCATTGTCTGTGGCAGCAGATAATGTTGCTGCTACTGTCTCAGAGTTAGCACTGCAACAAGGATCAGGATTATTGCTACTGCTGGCAAGTGGAACCTGCCCTAGTCCCACATCGCTTGTTGACCCCATTCCCACTGTGTCCACGGTGGTCTGTGGCACACTTACCTGCTCCTCAGCATCCTGCTTCCCTTGCATCTCAGCATCAGAAGGAATTCGAGCAGTTGCAAATTCCTATAATTCCAAGATGTTCTTGCAAGTGATGATGCCCATCCTCATTCCTGTCTCCCATTCCTTCTCAGTTTCTGCTAAAAAGGCCATCAATGTCTCTTCCACCCAAGCTTCTCCAGCATCATCACCACCACCACCACCACCACTAGTCCCTACATGCTGTTGTTGTTGCTGCTGCTGCTCTATTCCAGACATCTCACTGATGCTTTGAGGAGGTGACGAGCAATGTGACAGAGGGTCCCCTAATGTCACACTTGCCATTGCCTTTTTACCTGAAGAAGAAGGCACACTAGCACTAGCAGAAGTAGCAGCAGGCACAGGCAGCTGATCTGTGTTCCTTCTGGTGGTAGTGGTATTAATTCTCAGCCTGCTCTCCTCCCCCAACACCAGTTCTGGCCTCTTCAGGATCATGTTCCACCTGGACACTGTAGTGAAGAGAAGGGGGAGGACTCCCAGGCTCAGGAGAATGGTAAGGGCTCCCTTGACCCCTAGTCTGGATGCTGTAAAATGTTTCCCCTACCACTCCGCCTGCTTACCATTACTGCTACTACTTACACCAACCACATCAAGTTCAGCCGCAGAGTCTTCCTCCTCAGTCTCACAGTCACTAGCAATATCAAGATATTGTTGATTACCCCCTCCTTCACTCCTAAGGCTAACAACCTGCTGGACCTTAGTAGCAGTAGTACTAGCAGTGGCGGGACTGCTTGGGAATGGCAAGTGTGATTTAGGGTCCCTTGCTGTCACACTTGGCATCATTTTCTCCTTTCCTCCCTGAGTACTACAAGAAACACTAGCAGCAGGCAAAGTATTGGTGGCAGCAGGTTCAGCACTGGCAGGTTCAGTACTAGCAGCAGGTTCAGTACTAGCAACAGGTACAACACTAGTGGCTGCAGGATCAGAAATGTTGTCACTGGCAGCAGGGGCAGCACGTCTGGCAACAGGTACAACACTAGTGACTTCAGTTACAGAAATGGTGGTACTGGCAGCAGGGGCAGCACGTCTGGCAACAGGTACAACAACAGTGGCTACAGGATCAGAAATGGTGGCACTGGCAGCAGGGGCAGCACGTCTGGCAACAAGTACAACACTAGTGGCTGCAGTTACAGAAATGGTGGCACTGGCAGCAGGGGCAGCACTTCTGGCAACAGGTACAACACTAGTGGCTGCAGTTACAGAAATGGTGGCACTGGCAGCAGGGGCAGCACGTCTGGCAACAGGTACAACACTAGTGGCTGCAGTTACAGAAATGGTGGCACTGGCAGCAGGGGCAGCACGTCTGGCAACAAGTACAACACTAGTGGCTGCAGGATCAGAAATGGTGGCACTGGCAGCAGGGGCAGCACGTCTGGCAACAGGTACAACACTAGTGGCTGCAGTTACAGAAATGGTGGCACTGGCAGCAGGGGCAGCACGTCTGGCAAATGGTACAACATTAGTGGCTGCAGGATCAGAAATGGTGGCACTGGCAGCAGGGGCAGCACGTCTGGCAACAGGTCCAACACTAATGGCTGCAGGATCAGAAATGGTGGCACTGGCAGCAGGGGCAGCACATCTTGCAGCAGGAACAGGCAGCTGACCTGTTCTGCTCTCACTATCCTTTTCTCCCTTCCTTCCCACTCCCGTTTCTCCCTCCCTTCTTATTAAATTCCCCAAGATTCCTTGGGGTGATTTAGGGGGACTGGACTCAGACTCAGTTGACACATAATAAGGGTCCTGTAGCTGCTTCTATTGTGTCTGGTTTCAGCAAAAAAGTCACGTTTTTATAGTGGAAGTGCGAAATCAATGTATATCAATGGGCAAAAAATTTTTAGCCATTGAAAAAATGTGAAAGATTTTGGCCAATGTGCGAAAGATGTGAAAATTTTAACCGCTAGTTTTAAAGAGGATTTTCTCACGAAAAAGCAGATAACATGGTTTTAGCAAAATTTCCCGCGGGAACACGGCTACAACTTTTGCCCACTCCTAATTATTAATATTAGAGTCTAGGCAATGTACATACACTGACCACCCTGTCCAACTCCACATTGTCCACCTCCACAGCCTGTCCACCTCAACAGCCTGCATACATTGCCCACAGCCTGTCCAACCCCACAACCTGTCCACCCTGTCCACCTCCACACACTGCCCCCACTGTCCACCTCCACACCCTGCCCACCTACATACTGCCTAAATTGTCCACCTCCACACTGTCCACATTGTTCACACTGTCCACCCTGCCCACCTCCACACACTGTCTACCATGTCCACTTCCACACACTCAACCCTGCCCACCTTCACACACTGTCCACTTCCACACCCTGTCCACCCTGCCCACCTCTACACCCAGTCCACCCTGCCCACCTTGCCCACCTCTACACCCAGTCCACCTACATACTGCCTAAATTGTCCACCTCCACACTGTCCACATTGCTCACACTGTTCACCCTGCCCACCTCCACACACTGTATACAGTGTCCGCTTCTAAACACTGTCCACCTCCACACACTGCCCACCTTGTCCACTTCCACACACTCAACCCTGCCTACCTTCATACACTGTCCACTTCCACACACTGACCACCCTCACACACTGTCCACCCTGCCCACCTCCACACATTGTCCACCTTGTCCACTTCCACACACTGTCCACCCTGCCCACCTTCACGCACTGTCCACTTCAACATACTGTCCATCCTTCCTCCTTTACACACTGTCCACCTCCACACACTGTCCACCCTGCCCACCTTTACACATTGTCCACTTCCAAACACTGTCCACCCTGCCCACGTCCAAACACTGTCCACCCTGCCCACTTTCACACACTGTCCACTTGCAAACACTGTCCACCCTGCCCATTTTCACACACACTGTCAACCCTGCCTGCCTTCACCACGGTCCACCCTGCCCCAATCACACATTGTCCAGCTTGTCCACTTCAAAACACTGTCCACCCTGCCCACCTTCACACACTGTCCAACTTGTCCACTTCCAAACACTGTCCACCCAGCCCTCCTCCACACACTGTCCACTTCCAAACCCTGTCCACCCTGCCCACTTTTCACACACTGTCAACCTTGTCCACTTCCAAACACTGTCCACCCTGCCCACTTCCACACACTGCCCACCCTCACACAGGTATCTGTGCGTGTCCTCCTCAGGTCAATGCAGCGCATGATGATAACAGGCCGCCGCCAGACTCCCTCTTAGTCAGGAGGACCTCCATGGTGGTGCCCAGTATAAGTTTGTTGTGTGGCTTGGTGCACTCTACTCGACTGAGCACCAAGCCTATTTGTGTCATCACACACTCCTGTGGGCTGTGATGACATCACTGCACCTACACATGAGCAGTTCTCAATAGCTTCTCTTCATTGAGTCAATACTCTCAATGAAGAAAGCTCTACTCTATGGGATCTGGAGCAGACTGTATGGATAATGGAAATGGTACTAAGGGCAGCAGCAGCAAGTCTGGGCGAAGGGCACCTGGGGGCCCAGGCCCCCCCCGACTAAGCTACTGTAACCTTCTTGCATCAGTTGAAGTACCCATTCATATGAGTTTGACATCCTCCATTGTTGAACGTAGTGTCGGAGTCTGAATGTAGTGAATGATCTGTGGGGCACTTTGTTGTGCGTTTGAATTCAGCGGTCTTGCGCACATTTTTCTTTTGTACCCGGATGATTTTGTTTTGACATAAAGAAAGGAATCCCCTGATGTGTTAGGTGATGTTTGTCTGGAAGACTTTTTACCAAGAATTGCAAAGGATTTCACTTTGCATTTTGATAATTGATAAAAATAATCTATTAACAAGTCTATTTTAAAGCATTTTACTTTACAGCATTTTTTTTTCACACCTGCCTAAAACCTTTGCACAGTACTGTATGTGTTTAAAGTGCTCCCCAATATTGTAAATGGAAAATTGTGCTGATGTATAAAGCCACTGTAGCAGAATGGATAAAGTCTCCAAGATGGAATGGAGGATATGTAAAAGAATGAAAAACAATAAATGAAGTGTAGTATGATATTGAAATCATCATAATATAAAATATCAGTTATTATTAAAATTTGAAATCTGGGTTTGATATAGGTACGGAAAAAAAGCATCGCAAATGTTAAAAAAGCTATATTTATTTAGAATATAGATAAAAGTGGCCTTCAGGTTCTGAAAGGAAAGTATATGCGCACACACATAGCATGTGAGTGGCAATCTCACAATGCATGTTTTAGTTAGATGGAGACGAGGAGAAGGAAACCAGTATAAATTAAAGTATAAAATAGGATTTTAGTGTTTGTTTACCTATTAAATCATTTTCTCTTTAGTCCATATGGAACACAGGTACCATGGGGTTGAGTCCCTCCTTTAATGGGAAGGACACATCTTAAAAGACAGAGCCTTGTAGATGGAGACTCCCAGCCACTCCTCCAGCTCAATCTTCATCCTGCCTTACAGCTTCCGGTATGAATGTGACCAAAACCACACTAACAAGGCAAGAAAGAGAAGAAGAAGGACATCTCCTGTGAGAAGAAAGACTCTAAGAGGACACCACAGCCCAGAAGGTCCCTTTCACTGGGTGGGATATCTGTGTTCCATATGGACTAAAGAGACAAGGATATAACGGGTAAGAACACTAAAATCCTATTTTCTATTACATCCAATATGGAACACAGGTATCATGGGGATATGCAAACACTAAGTTCCCAGAGGTGGGAAAAAGGAGAAAGGACCTCATGCCTGTCACCATGTTACCGGAGTTCTCCTGGGCTATTCAGAACCAGAACAGCCCAAACAGAACATAAAAGTGTCACTGGACACTGACCTTACACAGCACACAAGAACAAGATCCAGCGGGGCTCAAATCTCTGAACAACAGTAAGGCAACAAAGTGTGCAGATCCCTAGACAGACAAGACTTCCTGTAAGACCTTCCAGACAAAACTGGCTTCAGCCAAAGCCAGAACATCGACACGTTAGTGTTTTGCAAAGGTTTGCATGGAGGACCAAGTCACTGACTTACATAATTGCTCACCCGGGGCATGATTCTTGTAGGCCCAAGAGGCCCCCAAGGACCTAATGGAGTAAGCTGTGACCTTGAAAAGAACAGGTTTCTTCCTGAGTTCATATGCCTGGCATATAGTAGCCTTGATCGAGAAAAAAATTGTAACGTTGGACACAGCTATTCCTGCTCTAGGACCCTCAAGTATGACAAAAAGTGAGTCAGCCTTACGAAAAGTCTCAATAAAGTGCACATAAACTTTAAGACAATTCACCACGTCTAACAAATGGAGATCTCTCTCCTTGTCAGACTTAGGGTCAGAACAAAAGGAAGGCACCACAATCTCTTGATTGATGTGGAACTCAGAGAACACCGTAGAAAGAACTCCTGAGAGGTTCTAAGCACTGTCTTGTTCTTCTGAAAAAACAGAAAAGACAGCTTGCAAGACAAAGCCTGCAGTTCAACAACCCAGTGAATGGAGACTATTGCCAAAAGAAAAGCCATCTTAAGCATCAGCTGGTGCAGCGGAATGGGAGCAAAGGGCTCAAAGGGATGTCTCTGTAAGACTCCCCAAAACAAATTAAGGTCTCACAGAGGAGTGAGAGCCTTAAAGGCAGGGAAGGCATTAGCCATCCCCTGGAGGAACACCTTGACATCCGGAATGGTGGTATTACATCTCTGGAAGAACAAAGAAGGTGCTAAAATATGAACGTTTAAGAAGAAAGGATAACACCAAAGGGAAGTCAAACTCATGTGAGGACACATCCTTGTCTGCCCATCACTTGTGAAAAATGGACCAGATGGTATGCCTTAGAAGAGACAGGCTTACATTCCTGAATCATAATAGAAATGACCTCACTGGACAACCCTTTCCTCCTCAAGATGTGGGTTTCAACAGCTATGCCATCAAAGCCATCTTCTCCACGTCCTTGTGCCACAGGTAACTCTGGAGAAGAAGGTATGACATGGGAGGAAAGTGAAGCAGGTCCTGAATTGAAAGACTGACCAGGTCCATAAACCACTCCCTCCTGGTCCAGGAAGGAGCGACCAGAATCCCAGTTGTGCTGTCCATCCTGATCTTCTGGAGAACCCTGGGTATGAGATGAAACAGAGGAAACACATAAGCGACATGAAAGTTCCACTGAATTGACATTGCGTCAATTGCAAAGGCAAGAGGATCTCTCCTCCAGGACAGATGGTCAGAACCCTCCTGTTTTTTCTGGTGGCCATGAAACCATGGAACTCTCCATAGTAACACAATCAGGTAAAATGACTCCGGATTGAGTTCCCACTCTCTGGGATCCATGTCTTGGTGACTTAGGAAGTCCACCAGCAATTTTCTACCACTGGAATGTGCACAGCAGAGATGGCCAGAACGTGGGCTTCTGCCCAACCTAGGATGTACCTCAGCTCGAATCAAGTGGCGGCACTTTGAGAGCCCCCTTGACAGTTGACATGAGCCTTAACCGTGGCATTGTCCTACTGAACCCTCACTGGTTTTCCCCTTAAGTGTGAGGTTCAGCACACAAGGGCCAGATGGATTGCCCTGAGTTCCAGAACATTGAAAGACTGAAGAGACTCCTCTGCAGTCCATCTGCCCTGGACCCCCAGGTGTCCCAGAACTGCACCCCTAGCCTCTGATGCTGGGATCCATTCTGGTATCCCAAAAGGTTTCCCCTGTTCCAGGTTGCGCCGGAGCAGCCACCACTGATGGTTCCTGCAGACACTAGTCTGCCTAACACATTCATGTACTCATGTATTCATGTATCGACCATCTGCTTGGTCAGCAGGCAGTTTGCCACTTTCTGGAAGGAGATGGAAAGTTAATAAAACATAATAACAGATAATAATCAGGTGGAATTTATTTTAAAGAGTGTTAGTTTTATTCTCAATCACAACTTTTTTGAATATCAAGGAGAATTCTTCCTCCAGACTAAAGGCACGGCCATGGGAAACATATTTGCCCCCTCATATACTAATCTCTTCATGGGCCTGTGGGAAGATCTATGTGTATGGCCCAGGGAGAGATGGTGGGGCAGTCTGGTGTACTATGACCGTTATATCAACGATGTGCTAATAGTCTGGGGGGGGACATTACAAGAGCTCAATCTGTTGATCCAACAATTCAATAACAACCAGATGGGCCCCTCTTTTACTTTTCACATCCATATAGAGAATATAAATTTCTTGGATCTCAGTCTCCGAGGAATAAGAGGACAGCCAATAGGAAGCTCTCTGTATAAAAAGGAGGTCTGTCGGAAACAGTACCTCAAAGCTGACAGCTGTCATTATCATAAATGGCTAAATAATATCCCTTTTGGTCAGATCCACAGACTCCGCAGAAATTGCAGCGAGACCAATGATTTCCATGCAAAGAGTGAGGAGCTAAAACAACTATTCCTTGAATGCGGATACAAAACAAGTGTAGTAGATTCCACTTATCAAAGAGCATGTCAGTTGGATAGAAGCAAGTTATTACAAGTTAAGCCGAAAATAGCTAATAAAAGGAGACCTCCAACAATCATTACTACATACAATGCGGCATCAGATCTACTGAAGAAATCTGTGTAGAAGAATTGAAACATCTTAAAGTGATAGTAATGTTTCACAAAAACAGCAGCTCCAATTAATCTTCATAGTATTTGAGCCATAGATAGTGTTATTTCATTTCTTTGAGCATTGTAGTTCGAGTAGTTGAATGATGAAGTTTCCCCCTCCCGCCCCTTTCACCTAGTGTAAGCCCCCACTCCTCAGATGTGGAATGCAGTCCATAGACCAGACAGCTCACATTAAGGGTCAATATTCTACTGTGAGAACAATGAAAACCCTGACCCCCTTGACAGGTTTTCAGCTTTTTCCCTTATCTTAATTGAAGATTGTCCCTCTCTGCAATCTACCTGGACACTCCCTGCTGCTCTAAGCTGAGCAGTATTACATCAGTAAAAGTGGTAGGAGGGGGTATTTTATCATTCAATTACTCTTGAACTACAACTCTGACAGTATTGAAATAACACTCTCCATGGCCCAAATACTATGTAGATTAATTAGAGCTGGTTTTATTATGAAACATTACTATCCCTTTAAAACAGGACCTCTTATTAACTAATGTGATCCCGAGCAAGGCTAGAATAACATAAAAAAAAGCCAAAAATATTCGGGGTTATGTGGCACACAGCAGACCCAAAACAATTAGAAAAGAAAAAGATAAATTGGGGATCTTTGGGTCCAATCCACCTAGGGGCAATTTTAGATGTCTGCATACAAGATGCATCAATAGCGAATTTATTACAAATAAAACAGATACATTTCAAACTTCCCAAAATAATAAGATGTTTCTATTCAAAGCTTAATAACCTGTGATACCCCTTTTGAAATTTATTTGATTTCCTGTGGGTGTGCCGTATTCAATACGTAGGTTGCAGCACTCGAGCACTGAGAGATCGCTCTAGAGAACACAGGCTTCTAATCAAGAAGAAAAATATGGACCAATTCAATACCTAAACATTTCAATACTTGTCCACAAGGAGGACTGTGGTATTGAACATATACCTATTTCTTGTCAGAATCGCTTCTCTACCCTTTGCCAGAAGGAGACCTATTGAATCTACCATGTAGACACCTTATCCCCACGGGGATTAAATGAGGAATTGGAAGTCAGCAATTTTTTAAACTAAGGGGCTGATTTTTTGACAGTGTCAAGGGAACCAGACAAATTCTTGGGTTGTTGCTGAACTCTACACTTCCCTAACATCTGAGGATCAGGGTACGGAGGGAAAAGCCCTCAGTTATTCCCCAAAGAGCTGACATTCACTGGGAACATGGGCACCGGGGGTTTTACATGTCGGCCGGCCACTGATTGGTCAGTTGGAGTTAAAGGGCTTGCATTGCCATAACATGGGAGAAAGTAGGCCCTTCTCCCATTTTCTAACTGTTCGACGGACATCATGAGACTCTGTAGACTATGCGGGGAAGGTAGGCCGCCTCCTGATTGGCTGCCAGTCCAAGGACAGGTTTAAAGGGACTCCATTGAGTTAACATGGGGAAATGTCGGTGGCCACCGGATTGGCTCATCCGCTTCAGTCGCTTCCTCTCTCGTTGGCTGAGGCTTAGAAGCGGTGGCTCCATCGAGTCTACCAGCCCTTTGTGTCCCTGATTGCCCAGTCCATTGTGCCACACACAAGCCCAACCCTGGCCCTTTGTTTTATTGTGTATCCCCAAACATTCCCATTGTGTCCTAACCTAATCAGGCCTGACTCCTTTGTTCTCTGGTCACAACACCCTATTGTACACACACACTTTCCCATTGTTGGTTTTTGGTTTCTGACTGTATAAAAATGTGTGCCCTTATGCCAATAAACAGCTCTGGTTACCCTGACACTAGTTCTGCCTGGTGATTTGGGGTACATTGCGGTATGCTGCGGGAGCCTTTGCAGGTTGATTCTGGGAAGACGTGATCTTGGACGGGGACACCAGCGCTGTGTGCCTGCTGGTACTGTCACATCTGATGGCAAGCGGTGGAATACAACTTCTTCCAAGGAAAAGAGGCTGAGACCAGCATCCAGGGGGAGATATAGCCGCTGGCTTGACTCCGGTCTCAGCAGCACACGGAGACCAGCATCCAGGGGGAGATATAGCCACCTGGCTTGACCCCGGTCTCCGCAGTACAGCCAGCAGCGGATGGAGAAGCGGTATGACACCCTGAAATGGAGTACCTTGAAAGACTTGGTGGAGTCCCGTGGGCAAGTGGCCACCAATAAATCTAAAGCCACCTTAATCGCTGAACTGATGGAGGGCGACCAAGCTAGCAATACGTCCTCTGCGACCACGGACATGTCTGATTTGCAGCGGGAGGTACAGTGGTGCTTGGCCCTCTATGGCTCCACTCCTTCCCAGGAGATCATCACTCAGATCCTGAGTGAGGCCACCAACCTCCGGCTGACGGAGCTGCAGCAGCACAGAGAGGGACCGGCGAGCTCCAGGCCTAGTGGAGTTCCTAAGAAGAAATTGCCCTTTTCTGCATTTAAAGCATTCAACGATGCGGAAGATGACGTTGATGACTACCTGCACGTTTTTGAGTGGCAGTGTGCCCTACAAGGAGTGGAGGAGGCGGACTGGGTCACTCTGCTGGTGAGCAAATTGTCGGGGAGAGCCGCGGAGGCCTACCAAGCCGTGCCCACAGAGGAGTGCAGGGATTATGAGCGGGTCAAGGAGAGGCTCCTGGGTAGATATGCCATAACCCCGGAGGCACATCGACTGAAGTTACGCAACCTAAGGCGGAAAGAAGGACAACCATTCACGGACTGGGCCCATCGGATGGCGAGAGCTGCTGAAAATTGGGTAATGGGTTGTCAGGCAGTTACCCTGGCGGACGTTCTACAGCTCATACTGTTGGAGCAATTCTATGAGCATTCCCCTGTAGCTGTGCGAGACTGGGTCAAGGACCGGTGGCCCCACACTGTGGAACAAGCGGCTATCTTGGCGGATCAATATGTAGATTCAAGACTGGCGGGGGCCCCGGAACCACGTCCTCCAGCCCGAGTTGTGCAACCTCTTTCCCGGGATTTGGGGATTGCAAGCCTGTCCCATCCACGACCTATTCCAGCCCGTCCCCCAGCCAGCGGGATGCCCAGGAGGCCGGGCATTCGCTGCTATGGGTTTGATCAAGTGGGTCATGTGAAGGCGGATTGCCCCAAAAATTCTCCATGGGATACCTGGGCCCGGCCAACTCCAAGGATCCCACGGCCGGCCGCCCACTGTCTGGATGCTGAATTTGCCCTGCCTAGCCCAGAGTGGTGTGAAGAAGATTTTGGGGTTCTTCACGAAGTGGATCCCGTACAAGCCGCCGCAGTCGACAACCGGCTGCATCACCGACAGGTGGTTTGGGTTAAGGGCCGCCCCGCGCAAGGATTGTTGGACAGTGGGGCCACGATTACCCTGCTGCAACCCCAGTTGATAACCCCACAGGGAGAAAACCGGCCGGTCTATAGCCGTCCGAGTGGCAGGGGGCACAGTACTGAGAATACCCACGGCCAGAGTTCATTTGGATTGGGGGGCGGGAGCTCGAGAAGTTGAAGTAGGGGTGATGAAGGGTCTCCCCGCTGAAGTCCTACTGGGCAATGACCTTGGTTGCCTCATCTCCTCATTTGTTGAGGATGCTTCCCCGGAAATTTATCCTGTGACCACCCGGCAGCAAGCACGTACAACGGGCCATCCATCCGAGGAAGGGACCCAGGTAAGACACTCCGACATTGACCACTCTCTTAATTCTGAACACTCCATAGAGCCCACAATGGACCTGACAACCCTCCCGGTTCCTTGGGACTCCCCTGCCGACTTTGTGCAGGAAACTCTCACTGACCCTACCTTAGCCAGTTACAGGGACAGAGCTGAGGCTGACCCTGGGGGACTAGGTGGGGATCGAACAGAATGGGATCGGGGGTTATTATACCGAGTCATGGAAGGGAGGAAGGAGACCTGGGTGCCTAAGCGACAGCTGGTTGTGTCCCAAGAATATCGGCATGACCTGCTCCAAATTGGGCACGATATTCCCCTGGCTGGGCACTTAGGAGTGACCAGAACCCATCACCGTGTTACCCAATCTTTTTTCTGGCCTGGGATCATGGGAGACATTAGGCAACACTGCCGGACCTGCGACACCAGAGCTCCGCTACACCCCTTGCCCATCATAGACGAGCTGTTCAGTAGGATAGGAGTAGATTTGGTGGGGCCCCTGCCACGTCCTAGCCCCTCTGGGAAGAAATATATCTTAACAGTAGTAGACTATGCTACCCGGTATCCGGAAGCCATTCCCCTGGCAAACATTCAGGCAGATATGTGGCAGATGCCCTACTCCGAATCTTTGCCAGGGTAGGCTTTCCCCGGGAGATTATTTCGGACCGGGGACCCTGTTCACGGTAGAGGTGACCCAGCAGCTCTGGAAGCTTTGTGGAATACGGCCCTTACAGAGTGCCCCCTACCATCCTCAGACCAACGGGTTATGTGAAAGGTTTAATGGGACTTTGAAGCAGTTGCTTCGAACATTCGCCGCTTCCCATAGGGACTGGGAGAAGCACTTACCGCATCTCCTATTTGCCTATCGTGAGGTGCCCCAGGAAACCACAGGGTTTTCCCCCTTTGAGCTAGTCTATGGGAGGAGGGTGCGAGGACCCCTAGATTTACTCAGGTCCCACTGGGAAGGGACGATAGGAGCAGAGGGGACCTTCATAGTAGATTATGTACTGGACTTCCGGGACCATCTAAAGGAACTCACGGATACCGTCCAGGAGAACCTTCAGGCTGCCCAGAGTCAGCAGAAACGGTGGTATAACCGGATCGCCTGCACCTGCACGTTGCTTGTAGGTCAGCAGGTATTAGCTCTCAAACCCATCAAACAAGATAAGCTACAGGCAGCCTGTCAAGGGCCTTACCGGGTACTCAAGCAATTGTGTGATACCACCTACCTGGTTGCTAAATGCTCAGATGCAAGGGTACAGAAGACCTTTCATGTGAACATGCTGAAAGAGTACCAAGCCAGGCCAGAAGAGGTAGCTACGATTTGTGCCCCAGCAGTGGAAGACACCGAGGGCCTCCCATTGCCGGCGCTACCCAGATTAAGTCAGGGGAAGACAGGGGTGGAGGCTGTAGAGATAGTGGGGCAATTAGGACCAGCCCAGGTTGATCAGGCTAAGCATGAACTCCTCCAGCATCAGGAGATGTTCTCCTCCCTCCCCGGGTATGCCACGGTAGTGCTTCACCGAGTAGAGACCCCAGGACAGCGGCCCTTGCGGCAAGCCGCCTACCGGGTCCCAGAGGCAGTTAGGGAAGGGATGCGCCAGGAAATTAGGGACATGTTAGACCTGGGAGTTATTGAGCCCTCCAACATCCCTTGGGCCTCCCCGGTCGTTCTAGTCCCCAAAAAGGATGGGACCACGAGGTTTTGTGTTGATTATCGTAAATTAAACAACCACACCACCACCGACGCCTACCATATGCCCCGGGTAGATGAGCTATTAGACTGCATCGCTAGGGCTAACTTCTTGACTACCCTTGACCTTTGCAAGGGGTAGTGGCAGATTCCGCTGGACCAGGAAGCTATCCCCAAATCGGCCTTCATCACTCCATTTGGCCTGTACCAGTTCAAGGTCATGCCATTTGGAATGAAGAATGCTCCGGCCACTTTCCAGCGGATGATTGACCAGATCCTAGACGGCTTCCAGGAGTATGCCTGCTCATACCTGGACAACGTTGCGATTTTCAGTCATACCTGGGAGGAGCACCTGCTCCATGTGGGGGTTGTGCTGGATCGCATCAGGATGGCTGGACTGACCCTTAAGCCGGACAAGTGCAGAATAGGGATGTCTGAGGTACAGTACCTGGGTCACAGGGAGGGCAGCGGCCGCCAGCAGCCAGAGCCCTCCAAAATCGAAGTTGTCGCCAACTGGCCCACCCCCCCGAACCAAGACCCAAGTCATGGCTTTCCTCGGAACGGCTGGTTACTACCGCCGATTCGTACCTGACTATAGCACTATAGCTAAGCCCCTGACCGACCTGACCAAGAAAAATCTACCCCGACAGGTCCTGTGGTCCCCGGAATGTGACGCTGCCTTTAACAAATTAAAACGTGCATTGATCTCTGCCCCTGTGTTGGCTGCTCCTGACCCCACCAAACGTTTTTGTGTCCATACAGAAGCCTCTATGTTCGGGTTGGGGGCAGTATTAAGCCAGGTGGGGCCCGACGGCAGCGAACACCCGGTGGTCTACATCAGTCGGAATCTCCTGCCCCAGGAAGTGGGGTATGCAGCCGTGGAAAAGGAGTGCCTGGCACTGGTCTGGGCCCTCAAGAAATTGCAGCCCTGCCTGTACGGACACTCTTTCACCATGCTCACCGACCACAACCCCCTCATCTGGCTTAACAGGGTATCAGGGGACAATGGCCGGTTACTCCGGTGGAGCTTAGCCCTGCAACCCTTCAACTTTACCATTCAGTATTGTCCAGTGAAACAAAATGGCAATGCCGATGGTCTGTCCCGCCAAACTGACTTGGAACATTAAACCCGGACAGCCACCAGATGACCCGTGAGGATCTAGCCGGGTCTGCCGGACCGTGGGTCAGGGGGGAGCACTGTCACGGGAACCGGACAAATTCTCAGGTTGTTGCTGAACTCTACACTTCCCTAACATCTGAGGATCAGGGTACAGGGGGAAAAGCCCTCAGCTATTCCCCAAAGAGCTGACATTCACTGGGAACATGGGCACCGGGGGTTTTACATGTCGGCCGGCCACTGATTGGTCAGTCGGAGTTAACCCCTAGAGTGCCAGGTGGGTACAACGTACGAGTGGACACAGCTGTACCTGCTGTGCCACGCTCGTACGTTGTACATCTAAAATGCGGTCACTGCATAAGCCGGTATAACCAGCATGCAGTGGCCGCATTTTGGACTAAAATGCGCCTGGCACTCATGGGGGGGCATGAGGATCACTCCTCATGCCCCCCCCAGGTATTGATCTCCCAGCCGATCGCGCCGGGAGATCAATATCTCCAATGGAGAAGCAGAGCTTCCCCTTCCTGCTCTCTCCTACCCGAACTTCCGGGTAGGAGTGGGCGGGACCGGGGGAAGCCTCCTAACGTCATCGGTGACATGATCACCGATGAGGTTAGCGCAGTTTCCCCAATCCCATTCACTCCTACCGGTGGTAGGAGTGAAAGGCAGGAGAGCTATTGCTCTCCTGCGGTCGTCAAATTGATCTCCCAGCACAATCGGCTGGGAGATCAATAATTGGGGGGACATCAGAAGGTGTCCTGATGTCCCCCCACGAGGTCTGCAATAAATAAAATAATTTACAAAAAAAATTAACCCTATTTGTGCCGCAGGGACGTCCAGCGCATTGCTTTGCAATGCACTGGAGATCCCTTTGGCACTCACAGGGTCAATTGTGTTGGGGGTCATTTTTTTTAAACAAAGACTTCATTTGGGGGGTCAGGAGAGATCCTGATGACCCTCAATGAGGTCTATAAAAAAAAAAATAGAAAAATTAACCCTGTGTGCGCCACGGGGGGGGGGTCCAATGCAGACCCCCCCTCCTTTGGCACGCACAGGACTTTGGTTTGGATTTCTTTTTATTCATAGCTTGTTGGGGGGCCCTGATGTCCCCCAACAAGCTATGAATAAAAAATAGTTTAAAAAAAAATTAACCCTCTGTGTGCCACAGGGAGTCCAATGCATTGCTTTGCAATGCATTGGACACGCCTGTGGAAGACAAAGTGTTTTGTTTTTTCTTTATTTTTACTTTATTTAGACCTCATTGGGGGACATCAGGGATCCTGAAGCCCCCCAACAAGGTGTAAAAAAAAAATAGGAAAACAATGTGTGCCCCACAAGGGGGCCCAACGCAGTGCTTTGCAATGCGTTGAACCCCCCCTGTGGCACACACATTTATTTTTTTATTCTGCCCTTGTTGGAGGGTCATCAGAAGAAAACTTGATCCCCCAACAAGGTATGAATAACAAATATTAAAAAAAAAATTAACCTTCTGTGTGCCACAGGGGGTCCAATGCATTGCTTTGCAATGCATTGGACACCCCTGTGGAAGACAAAGTGGTTTTTTTTTTTGTATTTATTTTTACTTTATTTAGACCTCATTGGGGGACATCAGGGGTCCTGAAGCCCCCCAACAAGGTGTAAAAAAAAAATAAATAAATAAATAAAAAAATAGGAAAACAATGCGTGCCCCACAGGGGTATCCAACGCAGTGTTTTGCAATGCGTTGGACCCACCTGTGGCACACACATTTATTTATTTTTTATTCTGCCCTTGTTGGGGGGGTCACCAGAAGTAGACCTGATCCCCCAGCAAGGTATGAATAACAAATAATAAAAGAAAAAAAATTAACCCTTTGTGTGCCACAGGGGGTCCAGTGCATTGCATTGTACACCCCTGTGGCGGACAAAGGATTTTTCTTTTTTTTTTCCCTCATTATTTTTTATTCAGACCTCATTGTGGGGCATCAATTCTAATGTCCTCCAATGAGGTCTACACAAAAATATATATTTTTGGGAAAAACACAAAAAACCTGTATGTGTTACAGGTGGGTCCAACACAAGTGGTTTGCAATGCGCTGGACCCCCTGTGGCACACACACATTTTTTTCCCATAATTTTTTATTCAGACATCGTTGGGGGGCATAAGAAGTGGTACTGATGCCCCCCCCCCCCAATGTGGTATGAATAAAAAAAAAATTAACTCTTTGTGTGCAACAGGGTGTCCAGTGCATTGCAATGTATTGGATACCCCTATGGCATGCACACAAAATGCCTCCACCCCCCTCCCCCACACCACCACCACATATCCTACCCACCAGCCTAGTTCCACAGCCTACTGGCAGTCCCATTCCCCTAGTCACCCCCCAGCCTGATTCCACTGCCTACTGGTATACCCAAGTGCCAGTACGCACTGGATTCAGGCTGGGAATCAAACAGTGTGTGAGGGGACTTACAGTGCACACTGGTAACCACAAATCCCCCACATGCACTTACCTCCCCACTATCACCACCGCCGCACTTGCTCACTGCCCACTGGTAGATATACCCACTTACATAGCCTGACCCCTCGTCCCTTCCCCGACCTGGTTTCACTGGCAGACACACTGACTGACCACTGGTAGCAATAGAATCACACATACACTGTTTGTTTTCCCATCCTTGTTCCACCAGTAGCCACGCTCCTGTCACCCAATATGGTATGTCAACCCACAGCAGTGGGGTACCATTTTTTGTAGGCTGGTAGGAGGTTCTCCTAGGAAATCCCATGGTGTTGAACCATTTCCGTATCTTTGATGTGACTGATTTGTAAGAAAAACCTTTTTTTTTTCTGTAGCACCATATTCTAGAAATAGTTGTGCACTCTAACTTAGGGGTAGAAAGGCAAGTGACACCTCATTAGATGCGACAGGTTATCTCCTTTCCAAAATGTCATGGTTTCTGTACCTTTCCTTCACTTCTGTAGTTGATATAACCATTTTTGTACAGGCAAGTATTATTTGAGAAAACATTAGAAAAATCAGAGGTTGTGGTAGGTGTCATTTTGCAATTCTAGCACCCCCTAAGGTAGGTCAACTCATACCAATGGGGTGTCTTTTGACTCCTAAGAGCACTAGCTAACGAATGCAGTTGAAAATTCCATGGTTTTCACAGAGCTCCATACATTTCAAGGGGCAGAAATGTAAAAAAATTCAATTTTTTTGCTATATCGCCTCTTCTGGAAACATTTATGCACACCAGTATTGGGGTAAGAAGGCAAGTGACCCCTCATTAGATGCGGCAGGTTGTCTTCTTTCCAAAATGGTATGGTTTATCTACCTTTTCTTCACTTCTGAAGGTGTTATAGACATTTTCGTACAGGCAAGTCAGGTTTGAGAAAATGTTAGAACCATCAGAGGTTGTAGTAGGTGTAGTTTTCTACTTCTAGCACCAACTAAGGTAGGTCAACTCATACCAATGGGGTGTCGTTTGACTCCTAAGAGCACTAGCTAACGAATGCAGTTGAAAATTCCATGGTTTTCACAGAGTTCCATACATTTGAAGGGGCAGAAATGTAAGAAAATGCCTTTTTTTTCATTAGCTCCACCTCCTGGAAGCATTTGTGCACACCAGCCTTTGGGTAAGAAGGCAAGTGACCCCTCATTAGATGCGGCAGGTTGTTTTCTTTCCAAAATGGCATTGTTTCTCTACCTTTCCTGCATATCTATTATGGTTATAACCATGTTAGTGCAAGCAGATAATTTCAAAAACAAAAGTGTCAGGTTTACGTACGTGTTCCTAGCACCCACATATTGTATGCTAACCCACACAAATGGGTTACCATTTTTCTCATGTTGGTAGCAGATACTGAATAGAGCAGGAAATGTTATGGTTTTCAAAGATTTTAGTATCTTTGAAGTGGTGGAAATTTAAAAAAAAACATACATTTATTCCCATAGCGCCACTTTTTGGAAATATTTGTGCACTTCAGTCCAGGGGGTAGAAAGGCAAGTGACCCCTCATTCGATGCGGGAGAATGTCTACTTTCCAAAATGGTATACCTTTTATACCTTTCCTTCATGTCTCTAACAGTTATAAACATTTTAGTACAAGCAGCCATTTTCGAGGAAGCAAACAGGTAGGTGTAGTTATGTGCTTCTGGCAAGCCTAAGGTAGGTTGACTCATTCCAATGGGGTGTCATTTTTCTCCTAAGAGCACTAGCTAATGAATACAGTTGGAAATGCCATGGTTTTCACAGATTTCATTACAGATGAAGAGGCAGAAATATAAGAAAATGCCATTTTTTTTACTATAGTGCCACCTTCTGGAAGCATTTGGGCACAACAGGCCTGGGGTAAGAAGGCAATTCACCCCTCATTAGATGCGACAGGTTGTCTTCTTTCCAAAATGGTATGGTTTGTGCAGCTTTTCTTCAATTCTGTAGTTGTTATAACCATTTTTGTACAGACAAGTAATGTTTGAGAAAATGTTAGAAAATTTAGAGGTTGTAGTAGGTGTAGTTTTGCACTTGTAGCGCCCCCTAAGGTAGGTGAACTCATACCTATGAGGTGTAGTTTTTCACCTAAGAGCACTAGCTAATGAATACCGTTGGAAATTCCATGGTTTTCACAGATTTCCGTACAGATAAAGGGGCAGAAATGTAAGAAAATGCCATTTTTTTCCTTTAGTGCCACCTTCTGGAAGCATTTGGGCACAACAGGCTTGGGGTGAGAAGGCAATTCACCCCTCATTAGATGCGACAGGTTGTCTTCTTTCCAAAATGGTATGGTTTGTGTAGCTTTTCTTCACTTCTGTAGTTGTTATAACCATTTTTGTACAGACAAGTAATGTTTGAGAAAATGTTAGAAAATTTAGAGGTTGTAGTTGGTGTAGTTTTGCACTTGTAGCTCCCCCTAAGGTAGGTGAACTCATACCAATGAGGTGTCATTTTTTTCCTAAGAGCACTAGCTAATGAATACAGTTGGAAATACCATGGTTTGCACAAATTTCAGTACATTTGAAGGGGCAGAAATGTAAGAAAATGCCTTTTTTTTCATTAGCGCCACCTTCTGGAGGCATTTGTGCACTCCAGGCTTGGGGTAACAAGGCAAGTCACCCATCATTAGATGCGACAGGTTGTCTTCTTTCCAAAATGGTATGGTTTGTGTAGCTTTTCTTCACTTCTGTAGTTGTTATAACCATTTTTGTACAGACAAGTAATATTTGAGAAAATGTTAGAAAATTTAGAGGTTGTAGTAGGTGTAGTTTTGCACTTGTAGCACCCCCTAAGGTAGGTGAACCAGTGAGGTGTTGTTTTTCTCCTAAGAGCACTAGCTAATGAATACAGGTGGAAATTCCATAGTTTTCACAGATTTCAGTACATTTTAAGGGGCAGAAATGTAGGAAAATACAATTTTTTCCTTTAGTGCCACCTTCTGGAAGCATTTGGGCACAACAGGCTTGGGGTAAGAAGGCAAGTTACCCCTCATTAGATGTGGCAGGTTGTCTACTTTTCAGAAATATATAGTTTTATATAGTTATTCCACTGTTTTAGGGTAGTTTTCCACAAAAACCCTAGAATGCGCATATTAGTTTATGAAGTTGAAAATGTCATTTTGCGCTGCTGGTGATTAGGGCTCTGCGCTAGCCATGGACTTCGGTAAAACTATACAAATTTGGTATTTTTTTACTCGGGGGACTCGGGGCTTTTTCAAATAATTGAAACTTTTTCAGTCGAGGTAAATGTTTTTGATACATAGTATGTGATTTTAGCAAAATAAGTACATTTTCACTTTTTTTGTCATTATGACATCATAGCTTTTTGCACGATGTAAAATTCTCTTCATGTAAGGTATCACGAGGAAGCTCAATTCATTCTGAAAAAAACAATATATAGTTTTCCATATGTAACTAAAAATCCCCAGAGGAAATCAAGCCTAAACGGAAGGATAGCAAAAACGCTGAATAAGTGTCTGGCCTGCAGGGTACAGGAAATGGCCCAAGCCTCTGGCACTGAAGGGGTTAAAGGGCTTGCATTGCCATAACATGGGAGAAAGTAGGCCTTTCTCCCATTGGCTAACTGTTCGAAGGGCATCATGAGACTCTGTAGACTATGCGAAGAAGGTCGGCCGCCTCCTGATTGGCTGCCGGTCCAAGGACAGGTTTAAAGGGACTCCATCGAGTTAACATGGGGAAATGTCGGTGGCCACCAGATTGGCTCATCCACTTCGGTCACTCGCGCTCTCATTGGCTGAAGCTTAGAAGCGGCGGCCCCATCGAGTCTACCAGCCCTTTGTGTCCCTGATTGCCCGGTCCATTGTTCCACACACAAGCCCAACCCTGGCCCTTTGTTTTATTGTGTATCCCCAAACATTCCCATTGTGTCCTAACCTAATCAGGCCTGACTCCTTTGTTCCCTGGTCATAACCCCCCATTGTACACACACTGTACCACTGTTGGTTTTTGGTTTCTGACTGTATAAAAATGTGTGCCCTTATGCCAATAAACAGTTCTGGTTACCCTGACACAAGTTCTGCCTGGTGATTTGGGGTACATTGCGGTATGCTGCGGGAGTCTTTGCTGGTTGATTCTGGGAAGAAGTGATCTTGGACAGGGACACCAACGCTGGGTGTCTGCTGGTACCGTCACAGACAGTATTCTTATACAAGTGATTTCTTTCTTTCTATTTCCTTTTCCACCTCCTCTTGTAATTATAAAAGATAATTCATTATATGTTTGAACACTAGAGGTTCTATTAGTCAGAGTCTTTTAAGCAAATAGATATTAAGTTTATACTATATTGCATTTAATTTTAGTATCGATTTTATATAAATATATGTTTAATTAGGACTCTGCACCTCTAGAGGAGATAAGCATAATTAAATTACCTACACAAAGTCCTTTTTTATGATTTAATCTAAATGTACCAAGTTCGAATTTTCCATACATTGCAAACGAACAGATAAAATTTATGCTCATATGTCGCACGTGTCCTTTTTATGCCTTTATTTATTGGAAAGATATACTAGGACAGATTAAAAGATGTCCGACCATTTCTTATTTATATGTACCACATATATAACATCCTTTAAAAATATATATTATATTTCAATCTGATAAGTGATGTGATTCGGGAAAGGAAGAATAATCATCGCATTATTTTATTATTTATTTTTTATGATAATATATACACTGAACTCTTGCTTGAACATCCCACTCACATACTTCAGTTTTCATTCGCTAAAATGCTTTGTTAGGGGGATTTGCAATAAATACACAGCAAAAAGGAAAAGAGATAGGGATGTGAAGCTAAATTCTATTTTGTGGCATATAGACATTTTAGAAAATCTCCACAAGGTGGGTCATACAGGTACTTATACATGAATAAACTGAGCTCCCTCTCATAAAATTTAATCTTTTATTATCAAAGTTTAACCCCTTCAGTACCAGCAGTCCCGGGGTGTGTGGTTCTTTAAGGACCAGATAGGAAAGTTTGACGTGCCGTCCCACGTGACTGATCACGTGTGCCGGCACACCGAAAGGGGGACTGAAAGAGATCGCTCCGGTCTTGGAGCGATCAACTTCCATCCCCGGTGTTACTCACCTCTCTCCTGCAGGAGCGCAGTGAGTAAAAGTACGTGACATACCAGGACCATCACTGGTCCTTAATTGCCAGACCAGCGTGACAGTCCGGGTACGTCAATGGTCCTTAAGGGTTTAAAAAGCATACTGTTGGGAACGTCCAACATTTCAGTCCTCACTGGGACTTTCTTCAGGGACAACACTCATTACAGAACTCCATGTATGCTACTATTTAAATCCTCTATTATTGCATTTGGTGCCAAAAGTGAGCCCGATCGTCACCATGGCAACTTCAGACGCCTCCTCGTTTCCAAACTGCAACATATTGCTACAACTTTACACTACACCGGTTTACCTTTTTCACACACTGAGACAATATTGTAACAAGAATATCATCTAAATTAGATATAATCAATCAAACTAAATTGTTCATTTAGACCTCCGGGCGATAGAGCCTTAAGAGGATAAATCCAGAACATCTCTCTTTTAGAGAGCCTGGATTCTCTATCTCTCCCCCATGGTCCCTGTTTCACTTGTTCAAACGGAAAACATTTCAAGTCCTTAATTTTGTGCTTCATTTGTATAAAATGTCTTGCTACTGGAGATCGTGCCAATTGTTGGTCAGGCAGTGTATTACTGAGACCTCTCGTAATTAGAGAGCGGTGTTCTCGCATCCTCTGTCTGAAGGGTCTGCTTGTCTTCCCAACATAATATTTATCACATGGACAAATCAACAGATATATGACAAAAGATGTTGTACACGTTATATGCCCCCTCAGTTTAATGTTATATTGAATGTTTGGAACTCTGAGCATCGATCTTGTTAACATATGGGAGCAAGTAACGCAGCTCATACATTTGTACACTCCCTCATTTTTACACTCTTTTGGTACCAAATATTTGTCAGCTGGATCTGAGCACACTACTTCATCCCGTATTCTCCTTGCTTGCTTAAAACCAAATCTTGGGGTTTGCCGAAACATGTGACCACTCTCTGGATCACTGGGTAATAACTCCCAATTCCTGAGAGTAACATTCCTGAATCCCGTGGACACATCAGTATATGTTGTAGTTATAGTCATCCTATCTGTTTCAGCCATTATTTGTTTATGTGAAGTTAATAATGTATGTCTGTCCAGAGCTGCAGCCTCTTTAATACATTCCTCAACATTATTTTTGTCATATCTTCTCGCTGTAAATTTGGCCCCCATCTTCGCTAACTGCTTAGTGGATTCAAGCGGTTCTGAAACTATGCGTTTTACCCGTGTCATTTGTGACATAGGTAACCCCCGTTTTAGTGTGGTAGGATGTTGGCTTCGAGCATTCAATAATGTATTTCTATCTGTAAATTTTACATACAAATTTGTCTGAATGCCCGTGTCTGTTCTCTTGATTAAAACATGTAAATAATTAATTTCATATTGGCTATAATTCAAAGTCATCTTGATTGGCAACTCTAAACCATTTAGATGTTGCACAAACTTCAATAAAAGCGAAACTCCTCCAGTCCACACCATAAACAGGTCATCAATAAATCGCACATAGAACTTGATGTAATTCCAGTATTCAGACTGCATTGTGTATTTTTTTGTACTGCCACATGTATGTGTTTAGCATATGAGGGTGCCATGGGGGACCCCATCACTATCCCAGCTATCTGCATGAATAGGTCCTCCTCAAATTTAAAATAATTGTGGGTTAAAATTAAATCTACAAAGCCCACAATATAATCCATTTCTCTAGGGGTGTGTTCCTTACTATCCTCCAGTAATTGCCAGACTTCTGCCTTGCCCCCATCATGAGGTATACATGTATATAAACTGGTGACATCCATTGTCACCAGTAAAATGTCAGTCGTTCCCCATTAAACTTCACACAATAAGTTCAAGAAATTAGTTGTATCCTCAATTAATGTAGGTATACGTTGTATATAAAGTTGCAAGATGTAATCCACATATTGTGCCATTGGATACATTAGATACATTGCTGACACTATGGGCCTACCCGGGGGATTGTCTAATGTTTTATGGACCTTAGGGAGGCATTACAATACCGGGACAATCGGATGTTTCATTCTGATGAATTCACCCAGTTTCAAAGGTAATATACCCTCTTCAATCCCTTTTGTAATGTAGTCATTGACTATTGTCTTAAACACACATGTGGGGTTGAACTTTAACTTCTTACATCTCCCAACTGTCTCCCTACCTCCTGCCTATAGATCTTACAGTCCTGAATGATAATCCACCCGCCGTTGTCCCCAGGATGAATAATAATCAATGTATTCCTTAAATTCTTGATTGCTTTCCTCTCCGCAGGGCTAATGTTAGAATATCTTGGCTTGCTATTGTCCATTTTGTTCATCACTCCCTGATTAAAAGTTTTGATGGAGGCATTGTTGGTACCCGGATCAAAGGCACTTTTAACACTGAATGGATTATCTGTAAAATCAGAGATGTGTGAGGAATCTTTAAAATAATCTTTGAGGTACAACTTGCGTTGCAAACTATATAGTTCCACCACTGTATTAAACCTGTTTAGACGTTGGGTGGGTATGAAACTCAATCCTTTATTCAGAACAGAGGTCTCCTCTGGCGTGAGTATATGACTTGACAAATTGAAGATTATTGCCTTATTGGAGTCGGCATCACTGGAGGTCTCTGATCTTTCACCTCTTTGTTTCTTCCTCTTCCCCCGCTGGCTATCACGGTGCCCATGTATTGCTGGCGACATTTTGACACATTATGTCTGATGCTTTCTTATTGGCTAGCATGTGATTGCTCCACCCAGTGGTAGCCTTTAAATACTGTGCCCTGTCACTCATACAGGGCCATTTCATGGTGTTCCCGTTGCTTAGAGCTTGATGCCGTTATCGTGTGATATCCTGTGTATGACCCGGACTGCCTGACTACTCTCTCTGATCCTGTTCCTGCTCCGTGTACCGACCCGGCCTGGCTGATGTTCCTGCTCCTTGTACTGACTTGGATTGGCTGACGTTCCTGCTCCGTGTACCGACCCGGCCTGGCTGACGTTCCTGCTCCGTGTACCGACCCGGCCTGGCTGACGTTCCTGCTCCGTGTACTGACTTGGATTGGCTGACGTTCCTGCTCCGTGTACCGACTTGGATTGGCTGATGTTCCTGCTCCGTGTACCGACTTGGATTGGCTGATGTTCCTGCTCTGTGTACCGACCCGGCCTGGCTGACGTTCCTGTTCTGTGCCTCCAGTCTGGTGCACTACCGCGTCCGGTAGAGAGTATCTCCTGTGCGCTGTCTTGAGCGTGCTGGCCTAATTGGTTGCCTTAAGTACTGCTTTACCATTCCGTGACTGCGACCCATTTGTGCCTTGCTGCCTCCTGTCTCCTTACCCAGGGCTGACGCAGATCTCGCTTGCTCACTATACGCTTGGCTTGTTATTGTTTACCACTGGGGTTGGTCTCCTGGGCGCCTCAGTTAGTCTCCGCTCTTGTCAGTCGCCAACAAGCCCAAGCCCCCGTTACCAGGGCTGTCCGGTGCTCACCCGGGTAGGAGCTACTCTTTGGCACATTATACGCTGGCTTGTCACTACTCCGTTATGGAGGTTGGTCTCCTGGGCACCTCAGTCAGCTCTGTCACCTGGCAGTTGCCATTGAGCCTAGCGATATTACATCTAGTGTCCGGTACCGTTACCCTGGGTCGCAGTCTGTGTGTATTATTGGGTGTTCCTTTGTTCCTCCAGTTGCAGTACTACTGGTAGTCCGTGATCCATCTGGGCCTCGCTCACCCTTCCTGGGCCTAGTCGCTATTTTAGCACTCATCCTCCTTGGGCCTCCCAGCCTCCTGGCCTAATAGCATTTACCATCAGTGTCTCACTTTATCACACGAACTGTTCCTGACCTGTGTCAGTATATGTATTGCTCTCTGATATATGTATACTGGACCCGTGTGGGCTAATGTTATTTAGTAACCTGTCCTGTGTCAGTACTGTTTGTTAACTATTGCTGGACCCGCGAGGGTTACTTTATTCTGTCTGGTTTCAATAAAACTGTATTTTACCAAATTGCCTGCCTCTGAGTGTACTGAAAACCGTTACATCAGCACAGTTTCCTGCGGTTTTGCTGCACGTCATTACTCCTAAAAAACGGGGATTGACAGAGGTCTCACCTGTGTTTGTGGAATTGGTATTGCTGGTTTCACCCTCTGACCCAGAACTGAAGATCTCTCTCAATCCTTGTCGAGGCTTCCAACCTTTTCTCCTTCAATAGTTGGAATGCACCGTCTGAGGTTCAACCTTCCCGATTCTCCACTTATAAGCAGTAGCTTCCTCATAATCTTGTATAATGTGCCAACGTTTTTTCCTTTTATAGACCAATAGGTCTTCTTTAAGTTTACTTGTTTGGTTTTCCAATTTCTCCAATTTCTCCATCCATTTGTTGTCAATGTCATTCATTAAAACTGGCGCTTTCTCCTCAGTTATTTTCCGAATACGAGCACGGCATTTATATAACTCAAATCCAACTTCTTTAATCACTAGCAACATCAGATCCAGTGAGCATCGATTTAATATGCCACACCAGTTATCACAGAATTTAGGATTTAATCTTCCAATGGCTGATTTTGTATCCTGAACCCTCGTGGCTGCTAGTGATTAAAGAAGATGAAGTGTGGGTCAGCGCAATCAAAAAAGGGGAGAAAAGAAGAAAAAAAGGAATAACGCAGTAAGTGTAGTAAGTCTAGAGCAATATAATGTCTATAGTGCAGAACAATATAATGTCTATAATACAGAACAATATTATATGGATATGGATACTATAAAGTATGTATCAATGTACAAATGGCCAACAGATATAAATAATGGCAAATATAAGTATAAAGCACACAGTATATATGCGGATGATAGAAAAAATATACAGGAGTGCAGTATAAACTGAATATTAGGCAAAAGGATGGTATAGATGTGCCCTTACATGGGAGTCAATGATGCACAAAGTACTGAGCACATTATGAGAGAATGACACAAAGTAGCGAGGATAGTAAGGAACATACTCCTAGAGAAATGGGCTTTGTAGATTTAATTTTAACCCACAATTATTTTAAATTTGAGGAGGACCTATTCATGCAGATAGCTGGGACAGCGATGGGGTCCCACATGGCACCCTCATATGCTAACGCATACATGTGACAGTACAAAAAAAATACACATAATGCAGTCTGAATACTGGAATTACATCAAGTTCTATGTGCGATTTATTGATGACCTGTTTATGGTGTGGACTGGAGGAGTTTCGCTTTTATTGAAGTTTGTGCAACATCTAAATGGTTTAGAGTTGCCAATCAAGATGACTTTGAATTATAGCCAATATGAAATTAATTATTTACATGTTTTAATCAAGAGAACAGACACGGGCATTCAGACAAATTTGTATGTAAAATCTAGAGAAAGAAATACATTATTGAATGCTCGAAGCCAACATCCTACCGCACTAAAACGGGGGTTACCTAGGTCACAAATGACACGGGTAAAACGCATAGTTTCAGAACCGCTTGAATCCACTAAGCAGTTAGCGAAGATGGGGGCCAAATTTACAGCGAGAGGATATGACAAAAATAATGTTGAGGAATGTATTAAAGAGGCTGCAGCTCTGGACAGATATACATTATTAACTTCACATAAACAAGCAATGGCTGAAACAAATAGGATGACTATAACGACAACATATACTGATGTGTCCATGGAATTCAGGAATGTTACTCTCAGGAATTGGGAGTTATTATCCAGTGATCCAGAGATTGGTCACATGTTTCGGCAAACCCCAAGATTTGGTTTTAAGCAAGCAAGGAGCATATGGAATGAAGTAGTGTGCTCAGATCCAGTTGAACAATATTTGGTACCAAAAGAGTGTAAAAATGAGGGAGTGTACAAATGTATGAGCTGCGTTACTTGCTCCCATATGTTAACAGGATTGATGCTCAGAGTTCCAAACATTCAATATAACATTAAACTGAGGGGGCATATAACGTGTACAACATCTTTTGTCATATATCTGTTGATTTGTCCATGTGATAAATATTATGTTGGGAAGACAAGCAGATCTTTTAGAGAGAGGATGCAAGAACACCGCTCTCTAATTACGAGAGGTCTTAATAATACACTGCCTGACCAACAATTGGCACGATCTCCAGTACATTTTATACAAATGAAGCACAAAATTAAGGACTTGAAATGTTTTCCGTTTGAACAAGTGAAACAGGGACCATGGGAGGGAGATAGAGAATCCAGGCTCTCTAAAAGAGAGATGTTCTGGATTTATCCTCTTAAGGCTCTATCGCCCGGAGGTCTAAATAAACAATTTAGTTTGATTGATTATATCTAATTGCAATGATATTCATGTTGTTACATTATTGTCTCAGTGTGTGAAGAAGGTAAACTGGAGTAGTGTAAAGTTGTATCGATATGTTGCAGTTTGGAAACGAGGAGGCATCTGAAGTTACCATGGTAATGATTGGGCGCAGTTTCAGCGCCAAATGCAACAATAGAGGATTTAAATAGTAGCATACATGGAGTTCTGTAATGAGTGTTGTCCCTGAAGAAAGTTCCAGTGAGGACTGAAACGTTGGACGTTCCTGACAGTATGCTTTTTAAACTTTGATAATAAAAGATGAAGTTTTTTGAGAGGGAGCTCGGCTTATTCATGTATAAGTACTTCTGAGATTTTCTTTAAGCCTGGAAGAACCCCATTAATACAAATGTGTGCAGCGATCCCTTTGGTGAATTGGCGACATACAGGTAGACATACACATAGCCAAAGAGTTGTTCACCTTACACACACACACAAGCTAAATACATCTTTCTGTCCAGGGCAGATAATTTGGTATCCTTGTAAAAGGTTGCACTCACTTTTGCACTCATCGTGCCTTCACCATGTCGCCAGGATAAAAATGGCGACCTGAGAATATCTCACTGCATGAAAGAGAGAGATTCTCAGGTTGCACTATAAAACATTGCTCACGCCCTGGCGCTACTCCCTTCTATGAGGTTTCCTTCTCAATATTGTGGTGCTGGTAGATTGAAGGAACCGCCTCCTCCTCTCTGTCGTGCAGCATGGAATTTCCCCCTTCCTCCACTGTATGAAAGAAGGGGCATTGGACCATGATTTGTAGATAAAGAAATATGAATTAAAAAGCCACTTCTCTTGTGCAGTTGAGAGCAGCATGGAAGTTTTAACCCCATGTAATATATACAATTGCAGCTTCTTTCATACAGTGGAGGAAAGGGGAAGTTCCACGCTGCATGGGCAGAGTGGAGGAGATGGTTTCTTCACTCTACCAGCACCACAATATTGAGACAGCAACCTCGTAGTAGGGAGCAGTGCCAGGGGATGAGCCCTCTGCACCAACTTGAGCTCCACTGTGATGTTTTATAGTGCAACCTGAGAATTTCACACTTTCATGCAGTGCGAGATTCTCAGGTCACCATTTTTATCCTGGCAACATGGTGAATGCATGATAAGGTCGCATTAAAAGTTAACCGATAATTCTCTGCAATGGGCCCATTTTATGAATCTGGCAATAAATATAGGAAAGTCCTGGCCCGTCAAATAAAAGCAACTGTTAACACTTCCTATATACATCAGACTGAATCTGCACCAAATCAGATATCCAAGGAGTTCCAGGCTATAGCTGAAACATTCATATCCTACTATGAATAGCTATCTAACCTTCCAACTGAAAACCTGAGATCACACTGCCAGTAGATCCATGAGTACTTGCAGTCTTTTCTCCCCACTCTTTCTACGCTTCAAGGTTATAGATTTAGAGTGCAATATAGGCATGGAAGAGCTACAAGGGTCCATCAGACTTTTCATTAACATTTTACAAATAAAAGTAACAGTGCACTGAAACGTATAAAACACAGTTCAAAAAGTACTTACATTACTTCAATAGATCAAAGAATGTTGCTACAGGGGAGGATACAAGGAGAGATATAAAACCAAAAAGAAAACCCTGCCTAACTAGCACTCAATACATGTGACCTAATTAGATACATAAGTAAGGAGTATAAAGAGAATAAACCTTAAATTTTATTAATGTAAGAAAATAAAAATATATTCCAAAAGAAAAGAAGCAAACAAAATAAAAAAAATTGTGATGCTGGGGCAAAAAAAGAAAGAAAAACCTGTTTGCCACAAAGAAAAATCAGGTATATGCATACAATACAAAAACGGTTAAAAATATCCACGAATGATAAAGCAAATGTCCTAAATAAATCAGCAAATGCAGTCATAAGTGGGTGTTTATCTGTAGATACTATTCACTGGATTATAGCTAGAGATTGGTGAAAATGTCTTCCTCAACTGAAATGGGTGAAAAATGGCACTTTCCGCTTGAGAATAATTTCCCGTGAAAACTGCAGATTTTCCGCTTTTTTCCGCTTTTTCCGCCTAGCTCATTCCATTGAAATCAATGGGAACATTGAAGTTGCACACAACATAAATTAAATATTATTTAATTTCCCAAAAGCATAGTTTAAAAGGGGCATGAGGGTGCCTGTGTTGGTGGGGTGTGGGGATTTTTTTGGGGGTTGTTTACTGGGATCGGGGGGCAGTTAATAAACAAGAAATCCAAAATAAAATAAAAACCATAAGACATGGTATAAAGGGGTCTGAGGAGGGTGCCTGTGTTGGTGAATGAATGAATCATTTGAACAGGGAATTTGTTTTGGGGGGTTTATTGACTGCTATTGGGGGGACAGTTAATACAAAAATAAAATAAGAATTTTGTATTTAAAGTTATAGAGACAGGAACCCCTTGACATAAGCTGCCACTGGGGTGGACTGATACTTGACTTGATAGAGTTTTTCATAGAGGATGATTTGTTAGAATTGTTGTTAGAGGACCAAGTCCTGAGGAAACATTGATTTGTAGGACTTAAGCTTGTTTGGCACAAGCCCTAAGGAAACATTGATTTGTAGGACTTAGGCTTGTTAGAAACAACCCCCCAAAAAATTGTTTATTTTTTTGTAGGAGTATGGTTTTTTTTATGTATTTATTTTTTATTTTTCAAAGCACAAGCCCTGAGTAGAAAATAAAAATGCCCTATTGGCCTAGTGCCAGCAGGTCATGTTGGCCAGTGGCCACCGGCCATTGTCAAATGTCCTTCTGAGTTGCAACTACTGTTCGTACTGCTGCTGCCGAGTTGTTTAAGCAGCAGAATGATTAGGCAGCTGAAAGGGAATGGGATCAACAAAAGCAGTAACATGGAAGATGAATGATGAAGGTTCCACTTGCCACGACTGGCTCCAGTGATGCGTCTGAAGCAGTAGCAGAAGAATAAGTAGCCCCCAGTATATGTGGATAAAAGAAGAAGTTGGCCATTAAATCTTCTCCACCTGCCCCTCCTCCAAAATCATGGGTGCATTGTTATTAGAAAATAATTTTTACCTTGAGAACAGGAACTGTGGCTTCCATCAGCAACTGCAATGTGCAGAGTGCGTGTGTTGTAAATAACATCTGGGGGCACAACTGTATCCAAACACCATGGCACCCGAAACCAAGTACTGCCGCTGTCACTGTACCCCTTGTCCAGACCCCGCTAAGGACACATGATAACTTGCTGACAATTTAATAGTAATGATAAACCCTCCCTGCCAGAATCCTAGCATATTCTGTGGGATGGAATCTCCTCAGATGCTACCTGATGACCTGGTATCGATTCTCCTCCACCACGCTGGCATGTGTGGTCAGTGCACCACACAGTGTGCAATGGGTAGAGATAAACTGCCATATCCTAACATTAACAGAGTGGCTATCATTTGGAGGGGGAGGTAAGGATGAACGAGGTGGATTGGCAGGAGATGTACTTGTTACCCTAGAGGAAGAAG
The DNA here is from genome assembly GCA_037306005.1 of Rhinophrynus dorsalis. Classification (NCBI taxonomy): domain Eukaryota; kingdom Metazoa; phylum Chordata; class Amphibia; order Anura; family Rhinophrynidae; genus Rhinophrynus; species Rhinophrynus dorsalis. The sequence goes on from CM074725.1 coordinate 115,000,698, forward strand.
GTGAAGTTGATGGTGAGCTAGTTGTTTCGCTCGTCATGGAACTTCCAGTGTCTGTCTGGGTTTCTTTATTCTTCCTCCTCTTTGAGCTCCACCTTTCTGGAGAGTCAGCGGGTACAGTAACAGCAATTCTAGATTTCTGTAATGGGTGTTTGGCTTTAACGTGTTTGACATAAATGTCATGGTGTCTGTGTTTCATGTGTGTTATCAGGGAGGTTGTGCCAAGGTGTGTTCCCTCCTTTCCCCTTCTCACTAACTTGTCAGAAAATTTTGCACTGTACCATTGTTGATGATGACTGCACTGTGCCTGTCAAAAGAGAATAATAGTCCCACACCCATGACTTCCGGGGGAAGGGATAGGGAACAGGTGGAGAAGAATGGCCTCTTTCTTCTTCTCCTCCTCCACATTCCCCTTCACTTTTTGTGGTAGCGGATAATGTTGCTGCTACTGCTTCAGATTTAGCACTGCAACTAGGACCAGGAGTATTGCTGGCACTGGCAAGTGGAACCTGTCCTAGTCCCGCATTACTTGTTGACCCCATTCCCACTGTGTCCACTGTGTCCATTGTGGTCTGTGGCACACTAGCCTGCTCCTCAGCATCCTGCTGCCCTTTCATCTCAGCAGCAGCAGAAATTAGAGCACTTGTAATTTCCGCAAATTCCAAAAGCTGCTTGCTAGTGGTGATGGTGGTGGCGATGCCCATCCTCATCCCTTTCTCCCATTCCTTCTCAGCTTCTGCTAAACAGGCCATCAATGTCTCTTCCACCCCAGCTTCTCAGCATCATCATCACCACCCCCACTAGTCCCTATGTGCTGCTGCTCTATTCCAGACATCTCACTGCTGCTTGGAGGAGGTGACGAGCAATGTGACAGAGGGTCCCCTGCTGTCACACTTGGCATAATTTTCTCCTCACCCCACCGAGTACTACAGGAAACACTAGCAGCAGGCAAAGTATTGGTAGCGGGAGGTTCAGCACTGGCAGCAGGTACAACACTAGTGGCTGCAGGTACAGCAATGGTGGCACTGACAACAGGGGCAGCACCTCTTGCAGCAGGCACAGGCAGCTGACTAGCCCTGCTCTCACTAGTACTACCCTTTTCTCCATCCCTTCCCATTCCCTTTTCTCCCTTCCTTCCCATTCCCTTTTCTCCCTCCCTTCCCATTAAATTCCCCAAGATCCCTTGGGGTGATTTAGGGGGATTGGACAGCATTGATTCAGTACTGCTAGTCACTTCCTCCTCCTCCTCCTCCTGCTCAGACTCAGTGGACACATAAGGGTCCTTCCAGCTCCTCCATTGATTATTTTTTACCCTGCTCATAGTGGTAGCAGTCACTACGAGCCTCTCCTGCCTCACTTTTTACAAAATATCACAAGAGAACAGCACAGGACATCTATCTTGCTCTGTAGCTGCTTCTATTGTGTCTGCCTTCAGCAAAAACGTCGCCTTTTTATAGTGGAAGTGCAAAAACAACGTAAATCAATGGGCGGAAACTTTATATCCATTGAAAAAATGGCAAAAAATTTTGGGCAATGGGCGAAAGGTGCGAAAATTTTAACCGCTAGTTTTAAAGTGGATTTTCCGGTGAAAAAGCGGATAACAACGTGGTTTTCGTGAAATTTCCCACGAGAACACGGTGACAAGTTTCGGCCACCCCTAACTATAGCCCCAAACGACATTGCATAAAGGCTGGTTTTGCAATCATGCTTCTTTAAAAGGCATATCACTTGTGCAGTGTGGGGAGACCAGCCTTTTTAAATCTTAGAGACCTCCCACAATGTTCCAATTGACACGCGGCATTTGCCATTTTATTGTGGATGTTTGCTTTATTAATCACAGATATTTTTGTCAGTGTTTGTATTTTTTACATATACCTGATTTTTCTAGGTGGCAAGCCGGTTTCTTTAAATTCTGTTTTTGCCTCGGCATCACTTTTTATTCTTTTGGAATATATTTATTTTTATTTTCTTACATTAATAAAGATTAACTTTTATCCTCTTTATGCTCCTTACTTAGGTATCCAATTAGGCGGCATGTATTGAGTGCTAGTTAGGCAGGGTTTTCTTTTTGTTTTATATCCTGCAAATCTTATTACTCCTCTTTATCCCCTATCCTATTGGGGCTATTTAACAACTTACCTAATCAAGTTGCCGCACATCAGTACTTATCAGAAGCTTTTATCACTGTTCTCCTTAAGGAAGGTAAGGATCTGAAGTTGTGCTCTAGTTACAGACCCATATCACTGTTGAAATCTAGACAACAAAATATATGCCAAAATCTTGGCAGCCACATTCCAACCTCTTCTGCCAGGGCTACTATCTCTGGATCAGACTGGCTTTGTCAAGAGGAGGTAGATAAGAGATAACACTATCAAATATTTGATAGCACAGGCTCTCCGCTCACATCAGGCAACCCTACTTCTCTCTGTCAATGCCAAAAAGTTGTTGGATAGAGTGGATTGCATCTTCATTGAAACATGCTGATGTAGGCCCTTTGTTCCTCCATTACACATTAGCACTTTACACCATCCCATCAGCAAGGGTTGGGATCAATGGCGTCTTTTTTCATATTACCATCAATATACATATTTGCTAGTGGTTCGTCCCTTCAGATCAGTGAGTGCTCCTGATCTCTTCATTTGTATGAACTGTGTCTGTATTACAGCGTTGGAGAGCTGTTTTCAGTGAGCACCCCTTCTCTGCCGGTGAGTCCATCAACAAGTTTTGTTCACTAATGCAGGCATTATTTGTTTCACGTATAGCACCGAATCTGTTTGTTTTTCTGGCATTATTCACAGACTACCTCATGTTGGGCTAGATTCTAGTACAGGTGATAATTTTATCATTGCATTTATCTCCAGTTTTCCCCATAGGAAAATGTTTGATAAAACGGGTGTTAACATTTAGCACCTGCAATAGAATCTGGCCCGTTGTCTCTTACGAACCATACTACTTCACACACCTGTAGTTTTCATGGAATTCCATCCTTTTAGTCAGGTTTAAATCTTTAAAGCCAACATATCAAGATCGATTATACTGAATATCAACATCCCTAACCTATAAATCCCTCATTTTAGACGATTAGCCCCTTTCCATTGGTCCTCTTCAACCATCAAACACTTAGAGATTAACCTTACAGCTCAACCTAGCCATCTGTTTAAAGAACTGCAAAAAGAAAAAGAAAGAAGGTGCTTCTTTTTGCAATATTATTACAATCAACTGGTGGACACACAAACTGTCACTGATGTAAGAAAATTACTCACAAAGATATTGTTAATAAAAACACGTGTGTTAACTGAACGGAATGCAGAAGGGTGTCACGGTTCCCCAGAGATGTTCAGGATTCAGTATGGTATAGTAAAATTCAATTTATTAAACAACAATAAGGTAGCAAATAGCAAGTAAATAGCAGGTAGAAGCAAAGGGTCACAACCAAAAAGTGCTACTACCAGAAATAGTAAACTGCCACGGAGGACCACTCTACTAGAGACTAGGCCAAAGCCACTGGTAGTCTCTGCTGGAACGAGGAGCAGGAACTGGAATGGAACAAGAGCAGGAGCAGGAACACAGGATCTTGATCCAACGTAGCAAGAATACTGACTCACGCCTGCAGTCAGTATGGAGAGTATCTCTGACTCATGCCTGCAGTCAGTATAAGGAAACGTATACCTGACTCACGCCTGCAGTCAGTATCAGAGCTAGTCTGCCAGAGCCCCAGGTCTGCACCAGATTGGGTGTTTGCTAGGTACAGGGGACAAACGTAAGAATAGTCAGATAGAGCCACAGGTCAGCACCAGAAAGGGTAGTCAGACAAGCCAGGTCATACACAGTTCAGGTAGTCAGCCAGAGCCACAATTCTGCACCAGATTGGTTGTCCACTAAAAGAATAGTCAGACAGAGCCACAGGTCAGCGCCAGATTGGATGGAAGACAAGCCAGGTCATACATAGAGCCCAAGGTAACAGAACTGCTTTGAACAACAACAACGCAAGGGCAAATGAGTCAGGACTCAGACTGCCCTTTAAACCTCTCCTCAGGAAGTAGGTAGGAGGAGCAGGCTCAGAGGAAGGAAGTAGGTAGGAGGAGACTACAGGAAGCATGGCATAAAATAGAGGCCTGCTTCATTCTGAAGCCTTGCGCCTGCAGATGATGAGTGGAATGGCGCTGAGCGTAGCTGAAAACAAGGTAAGCTGTGACAGTACCCCCCCCCCCTCAGCTGGGACCCAGGAGTGCTCCTCTGGACCTTATCCCTTACAATGAATAAAGTACTGTAGGCGCCCACGAACCAAACGGGAGTCCAGAATATTTTGAACGTCATACTTCTCGTGATCTGCAACTCTCACGGGAGCAGGACGGACAGGAGCAGAGGTATACCGGTTGCAGACCAAGGGCTTTAACAGGGAAACATGGAAGACATTATGAATGTGCATATTGGCAGGGAGCTCCAATGCATAAACCACCAGGTTAATTTTGCGCAACACACAGAAAGGACCAATGAATCGAAGAGCCAATTTGTTACAAGGAACCTGGAGGTGCCAGGTACAGGAAGACAACCACACTCTGTCTCCTACCAGGAAGTTAGGTGCCAGCAGTCGCCTACAGTCAGCCTGCCTTTTTTGACGCTGCACGAAACCACATAGGGTATGCTGTACCCGAACCCAAGAGGAATGGAGTGCCCTCAAATGCTCGTCAAGAGCCGGAATCGCTTGTGCTTGGAATGTCTCAGGAAGAACCGAGGGTTGGTACCCATAGTTGACCAAGAATGGGGAACTCTGAGTAGACGAGTTAACAGCACAATTCCCGGCAAACTCTGCCCAAGGTAACAGGGTAGCCCAATTATCGTGGTGGTCAGAGATATAGCAGCAGTGGAACTGTTCTAAGGCTTGTTTAGACCTTTCTGCCGCACCGTTAGATTGTGGGTGGTACGCGGAGGAGAATGCCAATTGAATTCCCATCTCAGCACCAAAAAACCTCCAAGAGCAGGACACAAATTGGCTTCCTCTATCGGACACAATTACTTATAAATAGAAGAGCAGGCTAGAAGAAAAGAGAAAAAACCTGCTACCGAGACGCCAATGAACAAAAACCGAAGGAAGATGAGAGCAAAGTAAAAATACTAGCCGAGGACTGGGCAGGCAGCGAGACCAGAGAAAAACGGAGAAAAAATAAGAGGAAATAATCCGACAAGAAGGCACAATACATGAAAAGCTAAACTAGATGCTGGAAGGAACTCGACGAAAGAGCACTGGGGAGGTGAAAAAGGCCGTTTATATAGGCCCAAAGACTCTTGTTACGTTGTAGAGGGCCTACGTCAAAAAGATGGGACGGAGGAAAGAACTGCGCATGCGCGGCTGCCCGACGGGCACAGGGGAGAACCGCGCATGCGCTGACAACCCGGAAGACGCGCCGGGACAGTACACAGAGCCTGCGCATATGTGGCAACCCGACGGGAATGGGGGAGAACCGCGCATGCGCTGACAACCTGGAAGACGCGCCGGGACAGTACACGGAGCCGGTCGTGACTCGGTGAGCGACAGATTCCCCCCCCTAAAGGGACACCCTCCGGGTGGCAAGGGGACCAGGTTTGCCAGGATGAGCAAGGTGGAAGGCACGTAGTAGTCTCTGGACATGCAGGTTGCTGCAAGGCTCCCAGGTCCGGTCTTCGGGGCCATAACCCTTCCAGTGGATGAAATATTCCAAACGTCCACGTCGTAGTCTGGAGTCAAGAATCTCTTGGACCTCATACTCTTCGGAATCACCGATGGTGAGTGGCGGTGGCTGAACAGGATCCCTGCCAGGGAAAGGGCTAGGTTTCCATGGCTTGAGTTGGGAGATGTGAGAAGTTGGGTGGATCTTGTACGTCTTTAGCAGGTCGAGGTGATAGGCAACTGGATTAATGATCTGGGATACTGTGAATGGTCCCAAGAATCGAGGGCCTAGTTTCTTGGATGGGCTTGACAAGCGGACGTAACAGAAGGACAACCAAACCTAGTCTCCGACTTGGTACATGGGAGTGTCGAGTCGTTGTTTATCAGCTTGTTGTTTGTATGCCACTTGTGCTTGGTTTAATATAGTACGAAGTTCCCTATGACACTGCTGAAGCTCAGTTATATGTTGGTCCACACAGGGTACCAGAGTGGAGGCAGGTAGATCCGGAAACACAGCAGGATGATAGCCATAGATAGCATAGAAGGGGGATGTCCGCAATGAGCGATGAAAATGATTGTTGTACGCAAATTCTGCCAGTGGAAGTAGGTGATACCAATTGTCCTGAAGGTGTGTTGAGAAACAGCAGAGGTATTGTTCAAGGGTTTGATTGGTTCGTTCTGTCTGGCCGTTGGTTTGTGGATGGTATCCGGAGGACATGTAACTCTTGATACCAAGGCCAGAACAGAACGCCTTCCAGAATTTGGAGGTAAACTGTACCCCACGGTCAGAAGTGATAGAACCTGGGGTACCATGAAGACAGAAGATATGATGTAAGTAGAGTTCAGCAGTAGCAATAGCAGAAGGAATGCTAGGTACTGGACTGAAATGTGCCATCTTAGTGTAGCGGTCAACCACACCAAGATGGTGTTGTGACCCTCAGAGGGGGGCAGGTCAATGATAAAGTCTAAGGCTACATCCCTCCAGGGACCATTAGGGACAGGTAGTGGATGAAGGGGTCCAGGTGGCCGAGTATGACGACTCTTGGATCGTTGGCATATGTCACATGATGATACATAGGAATCAGTGTCTGTTCTTATAGTGGACCACCAAAAATATTGTAGTAGATTCTCTAGCGTTTGGGTAAGGCCTCCGTGGCCAGCATTTGGGAGGTCATGGTGTAACCAGAGTCAGGAACGAAAATGAGAGTCTGTTTATATAGGAGGCCATTAGTGTACGTAAGACCATAGCATTGTATTAGAGCAGGTGTAGGAGTGGATTCCTTCGTAGCCTAGTAAGAAGATCGCTATTCAATACCAGGAAGTGGTGAGGAGAGAGTACAGTATCTGGAACAAACCTAGAAGCGGTAGATACGGTGTGAATACGGGATAAGGCATCCGCTTTCCCATTCTTGGTTCCGGGTCTGTATGTTATATGCAGGATGAACCTTGAGAAGAAAAGAGCCCATCTAGCTTATCTAGGATGTAGTCTCCGTGCAGAACGGAGATATTCCAGATTCTTGTGATCTGTGTAATCCGTGACTGGGTTCTCTGACCCTTCGAGCAGATGTCTCCATTCCTCCAGAGCTCTCTTGATGGCCAACAACTCCTTATCTCCGATATCGTAGTTCACCTCAGCAGGGCTTAGGCATTTGGAAAAGTAGGCGATGGGGTGGTAAGCATCCTGTACTCCCAAGCGTTGTGACAATATAGCCCCAGTGGCAATCTCGGATGCGTCGATTTCCAAAAAGAAAGGCTTCGTAGGATGCGGCTGACGAAGAACAGGAGCTTGAGTAAAGGCTCTCTTGAGAGAGTCAAAAGCCACTTGGGCCTCAGGGGACCATTGAAACTGGATGGTATCACTGGTGAGAATGGTAAGAGGAGCGATAATTCTGGAAAAATCTTTGATGAATCGTCTATAAAAATTGGTGAAGCCGATAAACCTTTGTACTGCCTTTCTGTCAGTGGGGGTAGGCCAGTTAAGTACTGCAGAGACTGTGATACAGAAGCCCAGGAAGTTGATTTTGTCTGTCTCAAAGACGCACTTCTCTAGTTTGGCGTACAGACCGTGCTTACGCAGCCGAGACAGAACGGTCCTCATGTGGAGACGGTGGTCAGCAAGTGAGTCAGAAAATATCAAGATGTCGTCCAGGTATACGATCACATAAAGATCAAGGAGGTCTCTGAAGACATCATTAACGAATCGTTGAAAAGTGGCTGGGGCATTACATAATCCGAAAGGCATAACAGTATATTCAAAATGCCCATAACGGGTCCGGAAAGCAGTCTTCCACTCGTCCCCTCTACATATGCGCACCAAGTTATAGGCACCACGTAGGTCGATCTTGGAAAATATTTGTGCAGAGGAAACACGTTCAAGTAGGTCAGGGATAAGAGGAAGCGGATACCGGTTCTTGATGGTAATATCATTTAGTTCTCTATAGTCAACACAGGGACGTAACCCTCCGTCCTTCTTGGGCACGAAGAATATTCCAGCTCCGGCTGGAGAGGTAGAGGGACGAATAAAGCCTTGTTGTAGGGCTTCAGATATGTACTCCTTCAAGTGCCGCAACTCCGGGCCTGATAACGGATAGATACGTCCATATGTTATCACTGCCCCAGGAAGTAGGTCAATGGGGCAGTCATAAGCCCTATGAGGGGGTAGTATGGAGGCCTTCTTTTTATCAAAGACATCTGCAAACTCAGTATACTGAGGAGGTAAAGAGACTGATTCTGGAGAAGACAGGAGGGACACACTGATGGGTGGTAGACAGGTCTCTTGACAGAAAGGGGATTCAAAAGAGACTATAGCAGAAGACCACTTGATGAGAGGGTCGTGCATCTTCAACCAAGGAAGGCCTAGGATAAGTGGGAATAGTAAAGATGGTATGACATCGAACCGAAGGTGTTCCACGTGATGTTGATCAGATGTTACTTGGAGCAGGCAAATCTTGAGGAGCACAGGTCCTGACTGTAGGCTACTATGATCCGCCATTTGGACTTGGAGTGGATAGGCTTTGTTCTGGACAGGAATATTCAAACTGTGTACCACTTCCTGATTAATGAAACTGGCTCCCGAATTGATCATGGCGGTAACCTTCACCTGCTGGTTATTACACTGTAAAGAGACAGGAATAGAAAGATAAGTAGTGGAACTGGTAGATGGGTTAGTAGAGGCGACAATCGGAAGACTACTGCTACCTGAAGTGGGTCGTGGTCTAGTGGGGCAAGAGCGAAGAAGATGACCACCCTCCCCGCAATACAGGCAGAGATTTCACTGCCGGTGTCGCTCCTTTTCGGCAGGTGTAAGTGGACCGCGGACCACCCCAACCTGCATAGGTTCCTCTTGTGTGGCTTGAGTCGCAGTAGGAGGAGGAGGAGCTGGAACTGGTACTGGGAGGCTGCGTCTGGGGGCAGGAACAGGAGTTGTTGCTAGTCGCTCGCGTCTTCTCTCTCGTAGTCTACGATCGACTGAAACGGAGAGACGTATCAACTCTTCCAGACTAGAAGGAGGGGCTACCCTGGCCAGCTCATCCTTCAGTCCATCTGTCAACCCAATACGGAATTGGTCATATAAAGCAGCTTTGTTCCAGTTGGTATCACAGGACAAGCGGCGGAATTCTGCCACTTAATCCTCAACTGGTCTCTTCCCTTGGGAAAGGGACCGAAGAGCGGTTTGAGCAGAGGAGCTCCTGAAAGGGTCTTCATAGAGGGCATCCATAGCGAGGCGAAACTCATTCCGAGAGGATAACACAGGACTATTAATCTGCAACAAGTGGTGTCCCCAAGATTGTGGTTCTCCCGACAGCAGGGCTATGGCTGCACAAACCTTAACGAAATCTGAAGAATAAGTGAGGGGGTTGATTGCAAATAAAAGCTCGCAAGAAGTGATGAAGGTCATGTATTTGGTACTGTCACCGCTGAAGCGGTCAGGAAGAGGAATATGGGGTTCAGACACATGAGGAGGTTCAGTCTCCGAGACTGAAGGACCACCGGAGACTGTGGGACGGGCAGAAGGTGATGGCGGTCCCGGTTGCAGATCTTGTATCTGCTGTTGAAGATGAGCTTGATTGCTCTGTAGCTCCTGAATGGTCACTGTTAAGGCAGTGATCCGGCTCCCTAAGGAGTTTAAAGCTTCAATTAGTCCAGAAGAATCCATAGGAAATGCAGTAGGCTCTTTCGTTCTGTCAGCTACTTGAAAACTGTCTCTGTGAGTAAGGAGGATTCACAAAGGATAGCAAGTAGCTAGGATAGTATAAATAGAAGAGCAGGCTAGAAGAAAAGAGAAAAAAACCTGCTACCGAGACGCCAATGAACAAAAACCGAAGGAAGATGACAGCGAAGTAAAAATATTAGCTGAGGGCAGGGCAGGCGGCGAGAACAGAGAAAAAAATGGAGAAACAATACGAGAAATAAATAATCCGACAAGAAGGAGCAATACATGAAAAGCTAAACTAGATGCTGGAAGGAACTCTACAAAAGAGCACTGGGGAGGTGAAAAAGGCAGTTTATATAGGCCCAGAGACTCTTGTTACATTGTAGAGGGACTACGTCAAAAGGATGGGATGGAGGAAAGAACTGCGCATGCACGGCTGCCCAACGGGCACAAGTGAGAACCGCGCATGCGCTGGCAACCTGGAAGACGCGCCGGGACAGTACACGGAGCCGGTCGCGACTCGGTGAGCGACACCTCCCTAGCAAAAACCATTGCCAATTCCTGCGCGGGTGGTAAGCCCTTAAGTGGCATGAAGTGAGCCATCTTTGAAAACGTGTCCACAATCATCAATATGACTGTACAGCCCATGGAGCGAGGGAGGTCGACCATAAAATTGATAGATGTGACCAGGGATGCTTCCCGTTGGCCACTGGCTGGAGCAAGCCCACCAGCAGGTGTCTAGGTGACTTATTTTGAGCAAATGTTGTGCAGGCAGCAGTGAAGGCAGCACAATCAGACCAGAGACTAGGCCACCAGAATACTCGAGACAAGGACCAAATCAATTGGTCGCTACCAATGTGGCCAGCAATTTTTGAGGCATGATCGGTCTCCAACAGCTTAATGCTCAACTGCACTGGAACGAAGCAATGGCCAACAGGTTTGTCAGCCAGTGCTGAAGCTTGAGCAGCCAAAATCTCTTCTCCAAGAGGAGAAGTAATACAGGTTCATACAGTAGCAAGGATACGATCAGCCAGAATGATCGGGGACGGTGGGACCTCCTCCCTGGAAGACAAGCAAAACTGGAGAGACAACGTGACTGCCTTAACATTTTTCGAGCCAGGAAGATATGAACCACAAAATTAAAATGGGAAAGGAACAGCTCACCTCTGGCCTGCCTGAAAGACAAGCACTTGGCCTCAGAAAGATAAATGAGGTTTTTGTGGTCAGTCAAGATTAAGATAGGAGTTTTAGTGCCCTCCAATAGGTTCCTCCATTCTTTCAGGGCCAGGACAACTGCCAGTAACTCTCTGTCCCCAATTTGATATACCATCTCTGCTTTGGACAGTTTACTGGAGAAATATCCACAAGGGTGCAAGGCCTCCCCAGGAGCAGAACGTTGTTATAATAGGGCTCCACTCCAATCTCAGATGCGTCAACCTCCAGAATAAAGGGAATGGAGGGATTGGGAGGCGCCAGTATCGGGGCTGCAGCAAAAGCTGCCTTCAGTTTTTCAAAAGCCAAGATAGCTGTTTGGGACCATTCACAGGTCTTGGCCCCTTTACAAGTCAAATCAGTTAGAGGTATGACAATAGTAGAGAAGTTTTTTATGAAATTTCTGTAATAATTTGAGAATCCCAAAAATCTTTGGATCCCTTTGAGTCACATAGGACGTGGCCATTCCAGTACTGCAGACAACTTTTGAGGGTCCATGGCGAACCCGGAAGCGGAAATGACATACCCCTGAAACATTATTTGGGGCTTATGAAATTCACACTTCTCCAGCTTGCAGAACAAGTTGTTCTTACGTAATAAGTTCAAAACCTTGGATACATCAGAGCTATGGATTTCTAGCGTTGGAGAGTGAATGAGAATGTCATCCAAATAAACAACCACGCAACTGTGTAGGAGTTCTCTTAAGACATCATTGATGAACTCCTGGAAGACAGTTGGGGCATTGCACAGACCGAAGGGCATAACCAAGTATTCATAGTGCCCACTCCGGGTATTAAAGGATGTCTTCACTCGTGCCCTTATGTTATTCGCAAAACAAGTTGTAAGCGGCTCTCAGATCAAGTTTCGTGAATATTTTAGACCCTGTGACATGGCCAAAGAGTTCAGTAATTAGAGGTATGGGATAATGTGGAGCTCTAACGGTCTGGGAATGTGTGCTGCGAGAAACCTAACTCGGAGCAGATCAGGACTGATCAGAGTAACAGCAAGCAGCGCAATATAGTCTATAAGAAGAACACCCCCAGAAATGGAGACTAGGAGAAGCAGGACACAGTGGCAGGACAGTAAGGCCCAGAGAACATATATACATATACAGGTTATATATATACACAGATAAAGTGGGTACCTGACGCCCCTGAACCACTGGGCTTGGATGAGAGATGAAGTCCACAAGAAGAATCCAGATAACGGCACCAGGGGACAGCAAGGAGAGGAGCTGGAACAGAGGAGAAGCCTGGCAGGTAGGTAGACTGCAGAGAAGACTGGCAGGTAAGCAGACTGCAGGGAAGACTGGCAGGTAGGTAGGCTGCAGGAGAAGACTGGCAGGTAAGCAGACTACAGGAAACGCTGGACAAGGACCAGAGAGCACTTCAGCATAAGGCAGGTAAGAGGGAGGCAGTACACGCAATGGAGCTCATGAAACAACTGAGCACCCACTAGAGTGACCGCCTCCTACTTACCCGCAATGTCCGTGACGTCATGTCGCCGTGACGCGGTTGCCTGGCGACGTGAACCCGATGCCCGCCTCCATACCAGCCACACCGAAGGAGGAGGCGGGGCATGGGCAGGAAGCCCCGACGGACGCCAACAGAGCCCCCCCCCCCGATTCACGGCCACCGGACGCACCGAGGACCAGGCGAAACAGGATGCGAACGGTGGAAAGAGCGAAGAAGAGCCGGGGCATGGATGTTGGCCAACGGCTCCCAGGTGCGTTCCTCAGGACCGTAACCACGCCACTGCACCAAATACTCAAGTCTGCCGCAACGCCTCGGGGAGTCCACAATAGCCTCCACTTCGTATTCCTCGGAACCATCCACGAGCACCGGAGCTGGGCGAGTAAGTGGAGGTAGAGTAGATGCACTAGGTTTCCAGGGTTTCAGCTGGGAGATATGAAAAGATTGTTGGACCCGCCAGCTGGCAGGTAGCTGAAGACAAACAGTCACCGGGTTTATTACCTTCAGTACTGGGAAGGGACCCAAGTAGCGTGGTCCGAGTTTCCGAGAGAGACAAGCCAAAAGTAGATGAGCAGAGGAGAGCCAGACCTTATCCCCTACCCGATATCTGGGTGCCGGCAAGCGGTGCCGGTCTGCCTGTGCTTTATATGAGTACTGAGCATGTCGTAGAACATTGCAGAGAGTGACATGAGAGGAACATAGATCTCTGACCCTTTGGGCAGCAGCAGGAACAGAGGGATCGGTAGTAAGACGAGGATACGCCTGCGGATGATAGCCATACGTGGCGTAAAATGGGGATGTCTTTATGGACCGGTGGTAGTGGTTGTTATACGTAAATTCCGCTAAGGGAAGGAGCGAGAACCAATCGTCCTGTAGGTAGGTGACATAACAACGGAGGTATTGTTCAAGGTTTTGATTAGTCCTTTCTGTTTGCCCGTTAGATTGTTGTAACGGTTTTCTTACACTCAGACCAGGGTATGAAGTAAAAACACAGTTTTATTGAAACAGGAATGTAAAACAATGCCCCTACAGGCCAGTACAGGAATAACAGTAATGGCAATACTGACAAAGTGAATGCACACAATGGTAGGGATATGTGCTATGTATAGATGGGGAATAACCCCCAAGGGGTTAACAGGTGCAATAGGAGAGAGATAGTCAAGATTGGCCAACGCCCAGGATATATAGCAGTCTCTGGAACACAGTCTCTCAGTAACTGAATAGGAGTAAAGTGTCTGCACTGAATTCACTCTCAAGTTGGAATAGGAATGCGCACCAATGCCCAGAGCTGAGCCAATACCACCTCCGTGGGCTTAAGAGGAATGCTAATGCCAACGCTTAAGTAACCAGAACCAGAATCGCCCTTAACTAGAAATAGTAGTAACCCTGCGTGTGCCAATTGGATTGTGCCCTGACACCCCTTGGGTGCCTATACTGACGGTTACTGCACAAGCTGTAAAGAGCCGGCGCACTGGGAAGTGCAGTGGATAGCGTACCCTCTAGTGTATGTAGGCCGGAGCCAGAACACCGGAGGGTGCCGTTCTCAATTCTCACGGTAGGAGCGAACAGACTACCAGACACCGAACACCGGGCAGACGGTGCTCTTAGGGAGGATAATAGGCAGTAATAGAGGTACTCAGAGGAGAGGCTCAAATTAGTAACCGTATGCTTGGCAAGTGATATAAGAGGCACGAGACCGGAGACTACAGGCACTGCAAGGGTTAAGTGGTTCTGTACTGGAGCGAGCACCTTAGCAACCAGCAGAAGGCAAACCAACCTCAGGCTACAGCTAGACGATAGTGAGAGGAACAGTGAGTCACTAAAACAGTTCAGAATGTCGCCGGAGCGACCGGAGTGATACTGGAACACCGGAACAGCAGACAGGACCGGAGCAGCAACCGGAACAGGATCAACACTGCAGCAGACACAACAGTCGAAGAACAGATCAATCACGGAGCAGGATCACCAGCCAGAACCGGGTCAAATCACGGAGCAGGGTCGTCAGCCAGAACCGGGTCAAATCACGGAGCAGGGTCGTCAGCCAGAACTGGGTCAATCACGGAACAGGGTCGTCAGCCAGAACCGGGTCAATCACGGAGCAGGATCAGGAGAGGAGTCAGACAAGCCGGGTTGGTACACAGGAGACACTGGAATACGGCAACGAGGCGCAGGAACAGGAACACCACGAAAGGGCAACTGACAAGTGCCCAAACTCCAGCATATAAAGGCACATCCTGGGCGGGCCAATCAGCCTCCTCCAATGCACAAGCTATTCAGTGAAGACTGACAGGAAAACACGGGGACCGTGATAATTGTGGATGGTAACCTGAGGTTAAGTTGCGGTTGATACCAAGGTTCTGACAGAAAGTCTTCCAGAATCTGGATGTGAACTGAGGACCCCTATCGGATAAGATCGAATCGGGCACGCCATGAAGGCGAAACATCTCTTTGATGAATAAGGATGCTGTAGTTTCTGCTGTGGGCACTCTCGCAACCGGGATAAAATGGGCAAGTTTGGTTAAACGGTCTACCACCACCATTATGGTGGTGTGCTTGTTGGAAGAAGGAAGATCTACGATGAAATCAACTGATATGTCCCTCCAAGGAGATGTAGGTATCGGAAGTGGTCGCAGCAATCCCACGGTCTTGGTATGGCTACCTTTTGACCTGGCACAGGTGTCGCATGCTACAACGTACTGATGAATGCCTTGATCCATCCCTGGCCACCAGAACTGTCTTTTAACTAAGTCGGTAGTTTGGCGTATGCCTCCGTGTCCCGCAGTGGGTGAGTCATGACAAAGATGGAGCACTGTATCCCGTAAGGGTGCCGGAACGTAAATCCAATTGTGATGGAACAGAAACCCATTGCTTTTGACGAGAGCATGTTGAGTTATGAAGCTAGGATCCACAGAGGCCGACTGTGTTATGATGTCCTGGCTAAGATCATGGTTTGACAGAAGAAAGTGTTCAGGTCGTAGAATCGTATCAGGAATGCATGGAGAGAGAGGAGGTATAGGGTATCTTCTGGATAAAGCATCTGCTTTGGTGTTTTTTGATCCCGGTCGGTAGGTGATATGCAGGTCAAACCGATTAAAAAACAGTGCCCATCATGCCTGACGTGGACGTAGGCGCTTAAGTATTCCAAATTACAATGGTCAGTAAAAACTGTAACCGAGAGGGGAGATCCTTCCAAGAGATGCCGCCACTCCTCCAATGCACATTTAATGGCCAAAAGTTCCCTATCGCCCACATCGTAGTTGGATTCAGCAGCAGTGAGACGACAGGAGAAGTAAGCGACAGGGTGCAGGAGGTCTTTCGGCCCGGAACGCTGTGAAAGGATGGCTCTGACTGCAATTTCTGAGGCGTCCACCTCCACGTAAAAAGCCTTGAGAGGGTCAGGTTGGGCCAAAATAGGAGCAGTAGTAAAGAGAGTCTTGAGATGCTCAAAGGCAACTTGTGCCTTCGGAGTCCAGGAGAACCGGTGTTTGGAGCTTGTAAGGGCGGTTAAAGGGGCGATCACTTTGGAGAATCCACTTATAAACCTCCTATAGAAGTTGGCAAACCCAATAAAATGTTGGTCCTCTTTGACGCAAGTAGGAGTTGGCCAATCCAGTATAGCTGTTGTTTTTTGGGGGTCCATGGCTACCTTGCCGGGAGAGATCAGAAAGCCCAGGAAGTCAATCTCAGAGGCTTCAAACTTACACTTCTCTATTTTTGCATAGAGGGAGTGCTGTCGGAGGCATTGGAGAACAAGTCTGACATGGGCTCGATGCTCGGTGAGCGTAGAAGAGAACACCAAGATGTCATCCAGATAGATAATGACAAAGAGGTCAAGGAGGTCCCGGAAGATGTCATTAATAAAGAACTGAAAAGTTGCAGGGGCGTTACACAGGCCAAAAGGCATTACCAGGTACTCGAAATGGCCATACCTGGTGCGAAAAGCCATCTTCCATTCATCGACTTGGCGAATGCGCACCAGGTTGTATGCCCCTCGTAGGTCAATCTTGGTAAATACCTTAGCGGAGGCCAGTCGTTCCAACATCTCAGGGATTAGTGGTAACGGGTGGCGGTTCTTCACTGTGATTTTGTTCAGGTCTCTGTAGTCGATACACGGTCTCAACCCTCCGTCCTTCTTAGCCACAAAGAAGATTCCTGCCCCAGCTGGCGAAGTAGATGGTCGTATAAAGCCCTTCTTCAGGTTTTCTGAGAGGTACACCTGGAGATGTGTTAGTTACGGGCCGGACAAGGGGTAAATGCGCCCATAAGGAATGGGGGCCCCAGGTAAGAGCTTGATGGGGCAATCATAGGGACAGTGGGGGGGGCAAGGAATCTACCCCTTTCTCATCAAACACATCCCAAAAATCGTGATAAGGTGGTGGCAAAGAAGAGAGGGAGGAAGAGACCGAAGCACAGTGATGCAGCGGGGTGCTGGATAGACAATGCTGCACACAGTGTTTGGAAGAGAACGAGACTGTTCCTGTGGTCCAGTGGATGTTGGGACCATGTAACAGTAGCCACAGAAGACCAAGGATCAGCGGAAACAACGGTAAAGGAATGAGGTTGAACTGTAGGAATTCCTGATGATGTTCACAACAGCGCAGAAGCAAGGGCGTAGTCTCGTGAGTCACAGGACCTAAATGATGCCACCTTCCATCAGCCATCTGGACCCCTAATGGCTGTGGTTCCAGTCGAGTTGGTATACAAAGGGATGAGGCCAGAGCAGAATCCAGAAAACAGGTACTAGCCCCGGAGTCAACGATGGCAGAGAGAGCATGAGTATGGTTATTCCACTGCAGGAGAACAGACAGGGATAAATGAGGAGAGAAGGAACCCCAAGAGGGCCCTACCACAAGGAAAGGAGAGACGAGCTTACCTCTAGCACTGCGTGGTTGGCCTGAAACCCGGGATCTATGGGGACAGGGCTTCCACAGTACAGACAAAGGTTTTGCTGTCTCCGACGACGGCGCTCCGCATTGGAGAGGGGACCACGAATGATGCCCAATTGCATAGGCTCCTCCGTTCTGCCATCTGATGAGGGAGCCGAAGAAGGAGCAATCAGGGGGAGTGCGACGGACTGTGTCCGACCGTTCGCGGCGATGTTCTCGTAACCGCTGATCGATTTGAATGGACAAAGTGATGAGGTCATCCAAAGCTGTAGGCACCCCTACACGTGCCAACTCATCCTTCAGAAGATCAGAAAGGCCAAATCGATATTGATCGACCAATGCGGCCTCGTTCCATCCAGTCTCCACAGACAGGTGCCGGAAATCAGCGGTATGATCTTCCACTAGGCACCGGCCTTGTTGTAGCAACCACAAGGCGGATTGTGAGGACGCCCTACTAGAAGGATCCTTGTAGAGATGATCCATTGCCTGCCGAAAGGAGGACCAGGAGGCCAAAAGAGGGCTGTGGGTCTGCAAGAGTTGGTGTGCCCACGCCTGTGGCTCTCCGGCGAGTAAGGTGATTACAGTGCGTGTCTTGACGTGATCCGAGGAATATGTACATGGTTGCAAAGAAAAAAGGAGTTCACAAGAGGTGATGAATCCCATGTAACGTTCACGTTCCCCATGGAATTGATCCATCATCGGTACTCTGGGTTCAGGATCGGGCAAGGAGGCAACGGATGGTTGTCTGGTACCTGGACCCGCCTGAAGGTCCTGAAGGCGCTGCTGCAAGGCGGCCCGATTCGTCTGCAGGTCGTGAACAGAGGCCGCCAAAGAGGAAATCTGACTCCCCAACGAATTGAGGGCCTCCACTAAGCCCGCAGTGTCCATTGTTTTTAGGATCAGTTGTTACTGTGGAGCTCTACCGGTCTGGGAATGTGCGCTGCGACAAACCTAACTCGGAGCAGATCAGGACTGATCAGAGTAACAGCAAGCAGCGCAATATAGTCTATAAGAAGAACACCCCCAGAAATGGAGACTAGGAGAAGCAGGACACAGTGGCAGGACAGTAAGGCCCAGAGAACATATATACATATACAGGTTATATATATACACAGATAAAGTGGGTACCTGACGCCCCTGAACCACTGGGCTTGGATGAGAGATGAAGTCCACAAGAAGAATCCAGATAACGGCACCAGGGGACAGCAAGGAGAGGAGCAGAGACTGCCAGACTGTTACTGAAGGAGGCAGAGAGAAAACCCAGGAGCTGGAACAGAGGAGAAGCCTGGCAGGTAGGTAGACTGCAGAGAAGACTGGCAGGTAAGCAGACTGCAGGGAAGACTTGCAGGTAGGTAGGCTGCAGGAGAAGACTAGCAGGTAGGTATACTGCAGGAGAAGACTGGCAGGTAAGCAGATTGCAGGGAAGACTGGCAGGTAGGTAGGCTGCAGGAGAAGACTGGCAGGTAAGCAGACTACAGGAAACGATGGACAAGGACCAGAGAGCACTTCAGCATAAGGCAGGTAAGAGGGAGGCAGTACACGCAATGGAGCTCATGAAACAACTGAGCACCCACTAGCGTGACCTCCTCCTACTTACCCCCAATGTCCGTGACGTCATGTCGCCGCGACGCGGTTGCCTGGCGATGTGAACCCGCCTCCCGCCTCCATACCAGCCGCACCGAAGGACGAGGCCGGGCGCGGGCAGGAAGCCCCGACGGACGCCGACAGATAAGCATTCTTGACCAACAGTTTGTTTAATCCACGAAAGTCAATGCACGGACGTAGCTCTCCGTCCTTTTTCTTGACAAAAAAAAATCCAGCCCCAGCGGGGGATGTGGATTTATGAATGATGCCTCTGGCCAGCACATCAGAAACATACTCCTCCATAACCTTATTCTCCTCAACAGATAAGAGATAGATACAAACCCTAGGAGGTGTAGTACCAGGCAACAATTCCAAAGAGCAGTCGTAAGGCCTATGCGGTGGTAATGACCCGGCCTTACTTTCGCTAAAGACGTCTTTAAATGTGTCATACTCCTCCTGAAGGAGCGGAGCAATAGTGTGAGTGAGTCTTATAGGACATGACAGACAAGACTTAGTACATTGAGCAACCAAGCCACAATGTCACATGTGTGCCAATCCATCCTGGGGTTATGTTTCTGTACCCAAGTAAACCCCAGAACGATGGCATAATGCGGAGAATTAATCACCTGAAATTTAAGGGTTTCGGTGTGAAGGGATCCCACCATCAGTGTTAGCAAAGCGGTTTGATGAGTAATGTGTGAGGGCTGCAAAGGTTTCCCATCAATGGCATCTATGGCCAGAGGAGAAGCCAGTGGTTGCAAGGGGATATTATTATTGGCTGCAAATTCTGCATCAATAAAGCAGCCAGCGGCCCCTGTGTCCAGAAACGCTGAAACTGAGATTGACTTATCTGCCCAATAAATGCAGGCCTTCAACATGGGCTTATCCGAAACATTCTCTGGGGAAAGTGAAATGCTGCCAATGATTTGTCCCTGGTCTGGATGGACTGGACAGGACCGTAACAAGTGTCCAGATCCTCCACAGTACCGACAAAGTCCTTCCTTCCTCCTGAAGGCCCTCTCCTCTTTCGAAAGCCGGGTAGCACCCGCTTGCCTGAGTTTAGTACCCTCAGAGGCCAGTACAGGAGTTGTGGGAGGTAAGTCAGAAGGATGAGAGGACAATCTACCCAGAGCTCTTTGTACCATCTGCTTAAAATCCACAAATCAGTTACAAATCCCCCTGGGAGACCCATTGTAGCAGGGTTGAATTCTATAACTTCCAACTTATCCAAATATGTGGACCACTTTCTCCAACAGTATGTTGTGGGTTTACCTAGTTATATTAGGGATACCCAACACGTACTGGAACGTATGGAGAATATAGTATGGCAAGAGGACTATTTGTGGGCCACATTGGATGCTGTGTCTCTGTATACAAATATTCCACATAATTTAGGCCTTCAAGCCTTAGCTCATTTTTGGACAGAGACACCACTAAAACCCTGCCGCATATGGAGTTTCTTTTAAGGAGTACTGCACATATGTTGGAGCATAACTTATTTTATTTTCAAGTAGAGTTTTATTTACAACAGAGAGATACAGCCATGGGTACCAAGTTTGCTCCCTCCTACGCAAACCTATTTATGGGACACTTTGAAGAGGTGTTCATTGAGGGTAACTTAGCGTGGAGGGAGCACTTGGTATACTATTAAAAGGGTTAAAATGGACATTTATAAGTAGGCAGTTGCTCTAATACACTAACAAGAGCGATAGGGGTTAAATTATACTTTTAACTAGCGGCTTGTTCTACACCAGAAGGTTACTTAGTGCCCTTTCCAGAGGCCTTGATGTAGACAAGAGGTAAGTATAATTTTTACTGTTGCATATAATTGTAGAATATCCTTAATTCCATTAGAAGCAAGAGATGCATGTTAACCATTAACTATATGTGCTCCATGCCCCCTCACTACCTAATTTCCTCTTTACCATATTTGTATGACCTTTAGAGGCTATACTAGGTGAAGCTTGTAATTTTCCACTCTGCAGACCCTCCCAGTTCTTCCAGTATAAAAGTTTGGTGGATGTTCAATAAAGTTAGCAATATTTTGTGCATTGATACTTGTGTGGTGTCAATTCATTTGAATGCTGCTCCAAGCGCTTGAGACCTGTATTCTGGGGTGAAGATCTGGAGGTGTAGGAGAAAACTCTCCCCGGGGAGTGGTTAAAGCCTTTCTGCAGAAGAGGTGTCCCAGTCACCCCAAAAGAAGGGAAGAAGTTTACAGTGGTTTCCCCTTTTAATTTGGCGCTGTTAACAGGATTCTCACAGGTGAGTGGACCTTTTTTATTATTAAATATAATATATATATTATATATTAAATATAATATATATATGTATCCACTCACCCCTGAGAATCTACCTGACAAGGGTGACTGAAGGGTGCCGGTTAGAGTCCGGTACCAGGCCTTGTGGGTTATAGTCCCACATGTTGGGGTTTGGGTTGGAGTCCCAGACAGAAATAGAAAATTACTTGGGAATATGTCCTAAGTGGGTTACACCCCTTGATCTTCACTTTAAGAAGCAGGTCACCCCCCTTTGTTGTTTGTCACAATTGCATAATTGCATGCTGCTTGATTACTGTTTGTTTGTCTAGCAATAAGTGCACTTATTTTTCATTGTGTTTTCTATGTTTGTATAATCTGACTTTGGTAAGTGGTCTCATTACCTAATTTGTAAGAATTTGTAATGTCTAAGTTTGCTTGCAACTGTATTCACTGTCTGTCTGGTGTTGTTTGTATTATTCTGTTATTATCTGTATAAATATCCATATCTTTGACAATAGGGGAATGGGTCAGATAAACTAAGGTTAAAATCAAGGGTAAAACTGGTAAGAACATCAATGAGTTAAATACTGTGTGCAACATGGAGTACCACCTCCCCCACATCAGTAAAATACATCCAGCATTTTAGTGGTAAGACAGTTTAAGTGAGGTAGAAATAAGTTTACTTTTAGCAGGAGCTAG
Source organism: Rhinophrynus dorsalis (assembly GCA_037306005.1). Lineage (NCBI taxonomy): Eukaryota > Metazoa > Chordata > Amphibia > Anura > Rhinophrynidae > Rhinophrynus > Rhinophrynus dorsalis. The sequence continues at coordinate 115,022,609 of CM074725.1, forward strand.
AAGAGAAATTGTTAAATTGGAGGCAGGGAGAAAAAGGCTGACAAAGTGACGTGAAAATAGAAATGCCATTCATAACTGTGGGAGAACAGGTTGTTAATAAACCCCCAGATGAATTAATAATGAATGTACGGGCTAAATATTGTCCTAACCCCATTAAATCCCCTAGTGCTGATAAAGTTTATCTAAAAAAAAAAAATTGTATGTAGAATGTGACAGCAGTTGACTACTTCTGATTACAGGTTTTTGTTAGAAGTGGGTGCATGGGTATCAGATGTTAATTGTGATACTTGTGAGAAATATGACTTCCCTACTGACATTGGGACTAATATATACATATAGTAAAGATGTAGGGACAAATGACAGAAGTTTTGACTGACGTAGGAGGTGATATATAGGACATTTAAGAGGTTAAATAACATTTAAGAAGAAGGCAGAAGAAAGTGTGACAGAGTTTTGGTGATTGTTGGAAAAATGCATGTGGACTTGTAACACAGAAGATTTGGGACCACTTCATGGCTCAAGTAGTCAGAATGGGTATTAATAATTGGCATAGCTTAGAAAGTGAAGTCTTGGAAATGGCAATAAGAGTAATGGATGTGACAGGTTGCTTTAAGAAAGATACAGATAAGATGGAAATATACTCTCAGTCTGAGGCAGAGAGTAACACAGAGGTAGATGGAACTAGGGCACTAGAGAACCAGGAAGATGTTTCCATTGATATTAATATAATGTATTTGCATGGTGATGGCAAAAAGAGGTTAAAACCACCATACCTGTAAAATTGCGGTTATATGAGAAATATAGCTTTTCTGTCCCCACAGCTGTTACTCCTCCCCTTTTATCTAAACCCCCCCATATCCTCCTCTTTCTTTACTTCCTTGTTTTACTTTCTGCATAACGCAATTTCAAGGTCGCAGTTATGGCTATCTTTGCTATCCTAAAGTGTTTGTTGTTAAGACATTTTTGGCTAGTAATAATTGGGTGAAGGGTAAATGGATGTGATTGAGGGAGATATGGATAAGCATAAATGCAAAGGGGTATGAATATAATATTGTTGTTTTGCATTTGGACTACAAAATGTAACATGCTTGTAGTTTTAGACCATAATACAGAATGTACTCAGGAATGCCTTTCTAATTACTCCTACTTGTCCAGTTAACCTGCTGCTTATTCACACGACTACTTCAATGACTAACCCTGTAATACCTGCATGTTCTTTATAATTAACCCTGGGCATTAGCATATTCTTGAAGGGAATATTCTCTTGAGTATGTTCTCCCACCGTTAGGGTTAGTGGTTGGTTTTAGACCCCAATGTGCATGCAGGATGACATTGATGTGTGAAAGAATGATCTAATTCAAGAAATATGGGTGACCCCTGCTAAGGTTTCATTGTTCTAAATGGTGGAGTGTTTCTATGGATGTGTGGGGAAAATCTGATTCAGGTATCAGTGTTCATATCATTAAACCCAATTTACACTATGGCATCTCTAACACATTCTACCTGACACATTGCACACACTTCCCATTTCTTTGTTGGCTGAAAATTCCACATACCCAAGTTTAGACTGGGTGCATCCCCCATGTACATTAAGCATAATCCCTTGTTGTAAGACAAGTGAAAAAGGGCAGTTAATAAGTTTATTCAGCCACAGGCACTTATAGTGCCTGATGTGAATTCTATTTTGTCTGCAGTACCATCATCTGCCAATTACTTTCTTTGTGCAGCACCTTCTTTAGCATTCCGGGGTGCCCTGACATGCAACCACTGTTTGCTTTCACGTATAAAGGGAATCCGTATGCGTGAAATAGATTGTGTGTTGATTCCCCCACTGCCTATTTGCTGTAGTCAGGAAACCCTAGAGTTTTGGTCACCTGATTGTGGCTCCACGTTGCTTCAGTATGTGGATGATTTGTGGTTGATGTGTAGCCCAGATGAAGAGTCCGGTATGAAAAATGCATCTTCCTTGTTGCAGATTCTACCAAAAATTGGTCATCAGGTATCACCTGCTAAGCTACAGTATTGTCAAGAGACTGTGAAATACCTAGGATTTGTGTTGTCATATGGACAGAGGTTGCTGGCTGCTGCATGAGTAAAAGTCATTATCTTGTTCCCAAAGCCAAAGATTAAACCTGCACTGTTATATATCCTAGGCATAGTGACATACTGTAGGCAAAGGATTTCAGACTGTTCTCACCACGATCACATATTGAGACAGGTTACCTTGAGAGATCCTCCTGGTGTAATACAATGGATTATGGACATGGACACGGCATATAAAGAAGAAGAAAAAAAAAAAAAAACAGCCTTATGTTTTGTTCCTATTCTGGGACTGCCCGACTACTCTCTCCAGTTTCATCTGTCTTGTAAGGAGGGAGGTCCCACTCTTTCAGGTGTCCTTGCAAAGGGAATATGGCTCAGCTGTTGACTAGTGGTTTGTTGTTTTAATGTACTAACCTCAGTGGTTCAGGGCCTGCCTGCATGCTTAGGGGGAGTGGAAGCTTGTGTTATGATGGTAGGGGCGGTTCAGACACATGACTGCACAGAGAGAATTTGATTATGAGACTATTCACACATTCAATATTACCTTTCACACGCAGTACTCTCTGTGACCTTACATACATTAATTTTACATTCTCCCTCTGACATATCAGAGGTTGAGGCACATGATTACTTAGAGACCATTCACATGGATACCTCATCAAGACCTGACCTGTAGTCTGTTCCCCTTGTATGCAGTGAGACAGTATATGTGGATGAGTCATGCTCAAAACCAGCTAATGGGGTATACCTGATAGGATTTTCTGTAGTCCAATTACTAGATATGGTATTAATAACTAACTCCTTCCCTTTTGTATTTGCCCAGGCTGCTGAACTAATAGCTTTAACACACATTCTCCCTATTTATTGATGTGACTATTGTGACTAACTCCAGGTACGCTTTTGATATGGTACTTGATTTGGAATTATAGGTAGAAGTGGAGGATTTGTGACAGCTGACAGAAAAGGAATATAATTTGCCCAATTGGTTAATGATCTGTTTGTTTCTATATCCTTGCCATACACCATAGCAGTAGTTAAATGCTAGGACCATAGTACAGCTGATTATGATGCCTCACTTCCATGCTCAATTCAATATTCGTTGCAAGTATTAGCCTCAAAAGATGACCTACAGTGTTGATAAAAGGAGGGTCTGACACTAGACCATACTGGTCTATGGTCAGACAAGGAGGGTAGAATAGGGATACCATAAAACATTATTTTATAATTTTGCAGGGATTTAGTCACACTGGTAAGAAATAGACTTATAACTCCATACAGACCAGGTTTGTAATTTTGAATTTGACAGAACTAGTGGAGAATCATATATATAGATATCTCATATATGTAAGAACAGGAAATAATGCATCATGCTCATGACCAGTTGCCATCCCCTGAGGGATCAATGCAACAGTTACAAATAGATTTTACACACATACATGAATCAGGAAGCATCCGATACCTGTTGGTTATTTGTGATGAGTTTTCCAAATGGTTTGAAGCTTTTTCCTATGGCCAAGGAAAATGCCCAAACTGCTGAAAATACACTATGAACAGGAATAATTCCCAGATTTGGATGCCCTCTGATGATAAATAGTGACAAAGGTATACCATTTATAGCAACAATTACATACCACAAGTAGAAAGAATCAATAGGACAATTGATAAATAAAGATAAATTGAGGAAAGGCACTGGGCCAAGCCACATGGCGCCCCAAGTCCCTAGGTGACTTGGAATATACTAAATAAAAAAAAATCATAATTGATTGATAAATTGAATGGCATCTATGGTGATGTTTCTCTCTCTTCCCCTCTTCCCACAGGAAATCCTACACATCCATATCAACCAGGTGACAAGGTGCTGGTGAAACCATTGTTCAAAAATAAGACACTAGATCCTCCCTTTGGACCTCCCACAATGGTGGTTGCAGTGACCCGCACAGCCATATTGACAGAAGAGTCACCAGCATGGATCCACTCCAGTCGGGTGAAGAAATCCCCCATCTGAGGACATGGCTCCCACTGTGGGCCCTTGGAAAATCTCCCAGAGAAATACTAGACTGCACCATTACCAAAATGATGGTCATATGCATTGCTTTAATCATGTTTGGTATCTTAATGTGTATATATGTGTATATCCCAGAACTTGGGGTATGGGGCACACCACCACACAACCCTTGGATATTTTCACACACACACTAAATACCAATAGGACATGTCAGAAGCTAGCAATAACACTGAGGAGGCAGACATCCCAAATGTCTGGGTAGCATTGGTCAAAGATGTCATGAATGTTACTGACTTCAGCCCCTTCTTGGATCAGGGTGGGAGCTCTGTTGCCTGATGCCATCTGGCTCTCCCACACGCCATGAACGTATGCTGTTGTTCATGTACGCTGTGCACTGTATGGCCAGGTTTTGATATTCAGGTGTTGTTCTTTCAGAACAAAAGGAGGGACTGAAAGGGTTAAAATGGACATTTATAAGTAGGCAGTTGCTCTAATACACTAACAAGAGCGATAGGGGTTAAATTATACTTTTAACTAGCAGCTTGTTCTACACCAGAAGGTTACTTAGTGCCCTTCCCAGAGGCCTTGATGTAGACAAGAGATAAGTATAATTTTTACTGTTGCATATAATTGTAGAATATCCTTAATTCCATTAGAACCAAGAGATGCATGTTAACCATTAACTATATGTGCTCCATGCCCCCTCACTACCTAATTTCCTCTTTACCATATTTGTATGACCTTTAGAGACTATACTAGGTGAAGCTTGTAATTTTCCACTCTGCAGACACTCCCAGTTCTTCCAGTATAAAAGTTTGGTGGATGTTCAATAAAGTTAGCAATATTTTGTGCATTGATACTTGTGTGGTGTCAATTCATTTGAATGCTGCTCCAAGCGCTTGAGACCTGTATTCTGGGGTGAAGATCTGGAGGTGTAGGAGAAAACTCTCCCCGGGGAGTGGTTAAAGCCTTTCTGCAGAAGAGGTGTCCCAGTCACCCCAAAAGAAGGGAAGAAGTTTACAGTGGTTCCCCTTTTAACTATGGACAGTTTATTGATGACATCTTACTCATATGGAGTGGTACTCAAGTGGAATTACAAAATCTGATTGTGGAATTAAATAATAATGATAGAGGTATTACTTTTACAGTTAATATCCAAAAAGAAAAAATAGAATTTTGGACATAATATTACAAGGGAATCAAGATGGCACTATAGGTAGCACTATATATAAAAAGCAGGTTGCATCTAACAAGTATTTACATGTTACTAGTGCGCACCATCACCAATGGTTGAACAATATCCCTTTTGGGCAGTACCACCGATTAAGGAGGAACTGTAGTGATTATGGAGATTTTATATCTAAAGGCGAGGAACTAAAGTAAGAATTTCAGGAAAGGGGCTATAAAGATCGTGTCATAAATTAAGCATTTGATAGAGCTAAGAAATTGGATAGACAAAAGATTATTAGAAAGAAAGATAATATCATATATAAAGGAAATAACTATGGATTTAATACGGTGACTACTTTTGGTTCACAATATAAGGAGATCAAAAATTTAATAGAGAAGTATTGGAATATTATTAGACAGGATCCTAATTTGAAATAAATTGTTCCAGATATACCTGTAATTACATTTAGGAAGAATAGAAATTTACGTTCATATTTAGCACCCAGTAGGCCTAAGGATTTAAAGAGGAAAGAGGTAAAGGAAATAGGACTAGTAGATCAGTCTAATATGGGACTTCTAAGAAAGAAAAGAACGGGGAATTATAGGTGCGGTAAGCCTAGATGTCTAAACTACCCGTATATGATTCATGGAGCACAGAACTTTAGAAGTATGGATAATAATAAGTTGTTTCAAATAAAAGAATATATTGATTGTGGTACTACTTATGTAGTCTATTTGATTAGTTGTCAGTGTGGTATTAAATATGTAGGTAGGACAACCAGAAATCTAAGAACTAGGATAGGTGAACATAGAAGGGGTATATTAAACAAAAAACAAGATCATGGAGTACCTATCCACTTCCAGACATGTGAAGAAGATGGTATGACCAATTTTAAGATTATAGGTTTAGAAACGATACCTCACGATAAACCTAATAGATTCCAGAGTCTCTGTAAAAGTGAGGCATATTGCATATACCAACTTGGTACTTTGGAAGGTGGTATGAATGAGGAGATCGATCTTGGATTTATTTAGGGTAAGCCAAAAATGATGTGAGAGGCTCTGAGTACGAACAAAAGCACAATGGCCTGTTCTCCAGCTAGTCACCGCTCAAGAGCATCACATTTTAGCTCTCTAGTGCCATTACAGAGGAGAAATTTCCACATACATATTAGACTAATCCCGCCCATAAGGGCGGTCCAGTACCAAAATGATGGGCAAGTCTCCTCTGCGCGGAAAAACCAGCTACCCCCAGACGTACTTTTCGGCCTTATTTGGGCCTCGTCAGTGAGGTGCAGCTGGCTTCCCTAGGCACTGAGAGCAAGGGGTCCACGTCTGGATTACCCTTTACACTTAGGGAGAGACCCCAAGTGTTTCTCAAAAACAAGCCAAAAATGATGTGAGAGGCTCTGAGGACGAACAAAAGCACAATGGCCTGTTCTCCGGCTAGTCACCGCTCAAGAGCATCACATTTTAGCTCTCTAGTGCCATTACAGAGGAGAAATTTCCACATACATATTAGACTAATCCCGCCCATAAGGGCGGTCCAGTACCAAAATGATGGGCAAGTCTCCTCTGCACGGAAAAACCAGCTAACCCCAGACGTACGTTTCGGCCTTATTTGGGCCTCGTCAGTGAGGTGCAGCTGGCTTCCCTAGGCACTGAGAGCAAGGGGTCCACGTCTGGATTACCCTATTTCACAAAAGTAATTATTTATTTAATTATTTATATTACATTTGATTATACACTTTTTTTTTTTTCCCCAATGTGGCAGTTAGATACACATTATGGATTATTAGTTGCACAGATTGGTTTAACTATGTTATACAATAGTATACTTAATATATATACCTTATGTAATTTATTACACTTTAATTTCATTTGAATTTTAAATTAAAACAGTTTTTTTTCTCCCTTACCTTCTGTATCTTCTATACTCTATATTTATCCAAATATGTATTATATATATTTTTGTCCCATTTCTGGAAAGAGAATGTGTACTAATGTATGTGTAGTTCATTTATATATACCTGTAAATTTGTTGAAAGACTTTTTCTCTTTATTGATGTATATGTATGTTTTATTCTTTAGACCTGCAGCTTACCTTGTTCCATGTGTAACTGAACATTATTAATTTATTTATTGGTGCTTGACTGTGTTTGTCTGGGTGACTGTTATGATCCATACGTGGAGCGCAGCAGCTGGTCATGTGGCACATGCTGATGGATGTGCATTCTATTTGTTTATTTAGGGATGTGCACACATGTGGGAATGCTGTTGTTCCAACGATGGAGCATGGCTTCTGATGGGCTCCATTTGTTTTGGCGATCATCATGATCGCTAATGGAACGCGCACGTTTTTTGTGCTTTTAAGACATTCCTCGGCTTGTGCGCATGAGCGAAATTGTCTACATTCCAGCGGTGGAACGCATCGTCATACCGGAAGACGCGGTCCTTTAGTGCCGGCGGGAAGACTTTCACTTAGAGAAGCGTTTTTTTGGAATATGCTCAGATTACATATGGTATAAAGGTAAGAGTTTATTATACACGTAAGATATTTTCTCCTGAAGAAGTAACTTAACGTTACGAAACGCGTTGAGCTATTGCTTGTTTGCGCTATATTTAATATTTTTTTATATTATATTTTACGATTACAGATCTGTTTTAAAGGATATATATTTTTTATTTAATTCTAATAAACCAGTTTTCACCAGTACACCAGAAAGTTGCACCTTGATTTTGATTTTAGAATATTCAAGGTATTCCCTCACCTCCTGTGTGTACCATTTGGCTTTTTGATTATCAAGAAGCCCCCCTCCTTTTTTTTTTTTTTGGGACATTCAACTCCCCTATAGTTGGTTATTGATCAGAAGGCCAACAGAGGATTTAAGTAATACGTGGGAGATTTGTGAAGGAGGAGGATACCGATATACATGAGACCTATCTGGGGTCTAAACCAGAGAAGTGTTGTATACTGAGAGGCAGTATTTATAACCTCTTGAATAAGTGAGTGCATATACATCAGAGCACAGGGTGTTGGTGAAGGTTTCCACTGACTGAAGAATTACTAAGCTTAGAGAGACTTCTGCGCTTTTGTTTTTATATATTTGGGTAGCACCCGCTTGCCTGAGTTTAGTACCCTCAGAGGCCAGTACAGGAGTTGTGGGAGGTAAGTCAGAAGGATGAGAGGACAATCTACCCAGAGCCTTCTGCCGGCGCTCACGAAACGGGCCTCTCTCCCTGATAATGGCATCAACTTGCATGGGTTCGCAACCATCAGAAACAAGGCCAGGAGGCATGGGAGGCGAGGGAGGATAGGGTAGGCAAGAAGAACGAGAAGCCCATCTGCCCGAGACCCTCCCTAAACAAGGGTCTCTCCCTGATTCTAGTGTCAATCAGGATACAAAATGAAATCAATTCGTCCAAATCTTTAGGTAAATTGCGCGCCACAATTTCATCATTCAATGTGTCACACAGCCCTTGGGAAAAGGCGGATATCAAGGCCTCATTATTCCAGCCTACTTCCGCAGCCAAGGTGTGAAATTCAGTAGAGTAGTGTGCCACAGTAAGTACACCCTGACAAATAGTCATAAGGTTTTTTGAAGCTGAGGCCACGCAGCCTGGCCTATCAAAAATTTTCCTGAAGGAGTCCACAAACTCCGTAAAGTTATACACAATGGGTTTGTCCGTCTCCCATAGTGGGTTAGCCCAGGTCAACGCCCTACCAGTGAGGAGAGAAATCAGAAAGCCAACCTTACTGCGCTCAGAAGGGAAGGCATGCGGAACCATCTCAAAGTATATGCCGAGTTGATGGAGGAAACCACGGCAAGCATCTGGGTCCCCACCATACCGCTGTCGGAGCTGAGCGGAACCTGACAACCCCCTGATCATGCCTGCATCAGAAGAGGTTTGAGCCACTGGTGCCTGGGAGGGAGTGGGGGTGGCCACCACGCGGATTAGTGCGTTCAAGTTGCATGGTGCATTGCAACAATGTTTGTATGGCAGAAGACAATTGGTCAATTTGTTGATCCAATGCCTCCATCCTCTCCAGGATGCTTTGAAGAACTGCATTACTATCACCATCTGAATTTATGGCCCTTGCTTACTGTCACGTTTCCCCAGAGATGTTCAGGAGTCAGTACAGTATAGTAAAATGCAATTTATTAAACAACAATAAGGTAGCAAACAGAAGTAAATAGCAGGTACAAGCAAAGGGTCACAACCAGCAAGTGCTACTACCAGAAATAGTAAACTGCCACGGAGGACCACTCTACTAGAGACTAGGCTGAAGCCACTGGTAGTCTCTGCTGGAACCAGGAGCAGGAACACAGGCTCTTGATCCGACGTAGCAAGAATACTGACTCAAGCCTGCAGTCAGTATGGAGCGTATCTATCACGGTGCCAGTGGTTTTTGTTTTTGTTTTTCTGTCAGTCTAGTCTGTGCCTTGCTCCCATTGGCTACTGTGTGTTAGACCCTTTATATACTGGGCTAGGGGCACCCCTCCAGTGCCCTTTCGTGGAGTTCCTATGCCAGTGCGTTATCTGCACTTTGTTTCCCAGTGTACCGACTTGGCCTGCCTGACTACTCTGCATATTGTCCGCTGCCCTTGTGTTCTGACCCGGATTGCCTAACTATTCTCTGAGGTTCCTGCTCTGTGATTCGACCCGGCTCGGCTGACGTTCCTGCTCCGTGACCCTGACCTGGCTTTGGCTGACATTCCTGCTCCGTGATTCGACCTGGCTTGGCTGATGTTCCTGCTCCGTGATCCAACCCGGCTTGGCTGACGTTCCTGCTCCGTGATCCGTCCCGGCTTGTTGGCATTCCTGTTCTGTGTCGCCTCGACAACATTCTGACTGTCTGGCAGTCGGTCATCTCCTTGCAGAGTATCAGCAGCCAGTCCCGTTACCACTCTGGCTATTGAGCCACCGGTTGCCTCCGGTTAAGCTTTGCAGAGTGCAAGTTGTGTCCGTTACTGCTACGGCAGGTTTCCATTGGGCCTAGTCTCCTTTACTGCCTCTGCTCAAGCAAAGTGTCTGCCTCCGTTACCACTCTGGCTGTTGAGCCACTGGTTGCCTGTGGCTAAACTGTGCAGACTGCAAGTTGTCTCCGTTACTGTTACGGCAGGTTCCATTGGGCCTACTCTCCATTATTGCCTCTGCTCAAGCAAGTGTCAGCTCCGTTACCACTCTGGCTGTTGAGCCACCGGTTGCCTCTGGTTAAGCTTTGCAGAATGCAAGTTGTCTCCGTTACTGCTACGGCAGGTTCCATTGGGCCTAGTTTCCGTTACTGCCTCTGCTCAAGCAAAGTGTCTGCCTCCGTTACCACTCTGGTTATTGAGCCACCGGTTGCCTCTGGTTAAACTGTACTGAGCGCAGTGTTGACTCCGTTTTGCTACGGCAGGTTATCCTGGGCCTAGTCTCCGTTGTTGTCTTTGCTCAGAACAAGTGTTGCCTCCGTTACTGCTCCCGCAGTACCTCACGTCACTCTGTTCCAGTATTGCCTACAGCTCAGGCCAGGACTGCTGATCTGGCTATTGACTTCATCCACTCCTCAGCTGGTTATATGCAGAGAGACCCATCACTGATCTCTTTGAACATGGGACTGTTTTCACTCTGAAGTCCATTTACCCATTCTACACATTGTACCTGGGAAACCATTACTCTGCCTGACCTGTGTCAGTATAGACTATTGTGGTCGTATTGTTTATGCTGTACCTGTATGGGCTGATATTTATATAACCTGTCGTGTGTCTGTACAAGTCTGCTTACTACAGGACCTGTGAGGGTTATTCCTTTTAATAAAACTGTGTTTTATCCTAAACCTGTGTCTGTGTGTCAAACAAACCGTTACAGTATGAAAGGGCCATGACCTCAGACGGTAAAGGTGAAGGAAATTCACAGAACATCCACTGGAGGATGGATTACATGAGCAGCGTCTGGACCAGTTGGCGCTGGTTATACAAACTATTCTTGAGCGCATGGTGCATCTTGATAAACCAGTCCAAAATCTGGTGGTCTCCCCAGTTTTTATACCGGAGAATAAATCTGTGGCCACGGTGGCCTCAGTAAAAGGGTTATCGGCTTCTGCCCCGTTACCTCTTAGATACGATGGTGAACCCACCTTGTGCAGAGGCTTTATTAATCAATTGGAGATATTTCTGGAATTAACCCCTCATGCGTTTCCGAATGACCGTAGTAAGGTCGGGTTCATGATTTCACTATTAATGGGCATAGCCTTGGCATGGCCAAATCCCTTGTGGGAGAATGCTAAACCTTGCACCAGGAATTTCAGTGAGTTTGTACGAACCTTCCGGAGAGTATTTTAAGTTCCTGGGAGAGTTGCAATCATACTGTGGGCGAGTATGCCATAGAATTCCGTACACTGGCAGCAGAGTTGGGCTGGAATAATGAGGCACTGGTGGCAGCTTTTGCCCAAGGATTGGCTGACCATATTAAGGATGAAACGGCAGCTAGAGAATACCCAGTGATCTGGACGAGTATATTGACTATGCCATTTTAATTGATTCTCGTTTCGTGAGAGATTTATGGTCAAAGACCGTAGGTTAAGGCAAAGAAACTGTGGGCATGGCAGTTTTTTGAACCCACCCTCACCTCCCATTCCTCCTAAGCGCAAACCAGAACCCTGTGAACCGATGCAACTAGGGTTCACCAAACTAACAAAGGAGGAACAGGCACACCGCAGGAGGCAGGGGTTATGTCTATACTGTGGCAAGGCTGGCCATTTATTACGTACTTGTCCGGTGTGTCCGGGAAACCAACGCACCTAAGGTACCTTGGGAGACAGGCCCTAGGTGGTGTTCAGCAATCCCAAGATCCAATCCTACAGAAACCCACTATCCAGGTGGTGTTTTCTTGGGCAGAACATTCTGTGGAGGTTCTGGCCGCCAGTTATTTCATGGATGATTCTTTTGCTGCATTACATAAGATTCCGTTGTTCAAAGAGAATCTCCATTAGCCATTGAGGCCATTGATGGCAGACCACTAGTGCCAGCTCAGATAACTATGGAGACTGTTCCGCTTTCTATGTCTATTGGGGCCCTCCACACAGAGGAGCAACTATTTCAGATTATCTGTTCTCCTCATCATACGGTCATTCTGGGGTTTCCCTGGTTACACTTGCATAATCCCCAGTTTGACTGGCAGAGTTGCGAAATCACATCTTGGTCCGAATATTGTATGAAGCATTATGTGACTCAGCTGGTTAAGATTTTGTATGCCTCTCGCTCTGTGCCAGACGAATACCATCAATTCAGTGACGTTTTCAGTAAGGGAGAGGCTAGCACGTTGCCCCAGCATAGGGCTTACGATTGTGCCATTGATTTGCCCCCTGGGATCGTGCCCCCTAGGGGTTGCACGTATCCGTTGTCGTGCGAGGAAAACCAGGCTATGGAGGAATACATTAAGGATGCCCTCAAGAGAGGGATTATTCGAAAATCTACCTCACCTGCTGGTGCTGGGTTCTTTTTTGTAAAAAAGAAGAGTGGCGAGTTGAGACCTTGCATTGATTACAGGGGATTGAGTAAACTTATATCCAAGAACGCATACCCCATACCACTCATTACTGAGCTATTTGACAGGTTAAAAGGTTCCTCCATTTTTACAAAATTGGACCTACGTGCTGCCTATAACCTGATCAGAATAAGAGAGGGGGATGAGTGGAAAATGGCATTTAATACCAGATCTGGGCATTATGAATACCTAGTTATGCCATTTGGTCTTTGTAACGCACCAGCAGTGTTCCAAGAATTCATTAACGATATCCTCCATGATTTACTACAGTCCTGTGTAGTAGTTTACCTTGATGACATACTCATACACTCTAGCACTCTGACCTAACACATCAAGGATGTGTCCGAGGTCTTGCTTCTCTTACGCAAGAATAAGATATATTGTAAAATGGAGACGTGCGAGTTTCACAGGTCCCAAGTGCCTTTTTTGGGTTTTGTGATATCTAAGGAGGGTATTGCCATGGACCAGGAGAAACTCGCAGCAGTCTTGCAGTGGCCAAGACCCAAAGGGTTAAAAGCAATTCATCGCTTTCTTGGGTTCGCTAATTATTGCAGGAAGTTTAACAATAACTTCTCTACCATTGTTAAACCTCTGTCTAACCTTACGCATAAGGGTGCTAATCCCTCCCAATGGTCTGATGCCGCTGAGCTTGCTTTCCAGACACTAAAATCAGCTTTTGCTTCTGCTCCGGTACTATCCCACCCTATCCCCTCTCTTCCTTTCACGTTAGAGGTTGATGCTTCTGAAATAGGGGTTGGGGCAGTACTATCACAACGCCCAGTGGCTGGGGGCGCTCTCAGACCATGTGGGTTCTTCTCTAAAAAGCTGTCCAGTGCCCAGAGTCATTACGAAATTGGTGACAGAGAACTCTTGGCTATCATTTTGGCTGTGAAAGAATGGCGCCACCTGCTGGAGAGTACCAGGACCCCGTACTAATTCTTACTGATCACAAAAACCTAACTTATCTCTCGGAGGCTAAAAGATTATCTTCTCGTCAGGCCAGGTGGGCCCTGTTCCTATCTCATTTTAATTTTGTCGTATCCTACTTTCCGGGCTCCAAGAATGTTAGGGCTGATGCCCTGTCTAGACAATTTGGGCCAGAGATGGAGAAGGATGAGGTTCCCGTACCTATCATTCAGCCTGATCGCATCCTGGCTACCCTACGCACTAGTATAACTTCACCACTGGGGGAAGAGATTCTGGCTACCCAGGATACGGCACCTCCAGAAACCCCAGTGGGCAAGTGTTTTGTGGCTGAGCCATTTTGTAGACGGTTGCTCGAGACATACCAGTCTTCTAAGGCTGCTGGTCATATTGGGAGGGATCAACTAATATGGTCTCTCTCACAAGTTTTCTGGTGGCCTTCCCTACGGGCCGATTGCTCCGCCTTTACCGCAGCCTGTACCACCTGTGCCCGTGACAACACCCCTAGACACCTCCCGGTGGGCCTACTTCACCCAGTGCCTAATGGTGAACGTCCTTGATCCCACGTGTCCATTGATTTCCTGGGAGAGCTGCTGGTGTCTAGGGGTTACTCATTCATTCTTATGGTGGTCAATAGATTCTTTAAGATGGCTCATTTCGTGCCTCTTCCTGGCCTTCCCTCTGCCCAGGAGTTGGCTGTTGTCTTCGCTAAAGAAGTGTTCCGATTGCATGGGGTACCCAGAGTCTTGGTATCTGACCGTGGGAGTCAATTTGTGTCCAGATTTTGGAGAGCATTTTGTACCCAGATGGGCATTCAGCTGTCCTTTTCTTCTGCCTACCATCCCCAGACCAATGGAGCCGCTGAGCGTGCTAATCAGGGTTTGGAACAGTTCCTGCGCTGTTTTGTCACTGATCATCATGATAATTGGGCAGACCTGTTGCCGTGGGCAGAGTTTGCCAGGAACTGTGCGGTTAATTCATCGTCCGGGAGCTCCCCGTTTCTCATTAATTATGGGTTCCAGCCATGCTTGCTCCCAGACTCATTCCAGTCACAACAGATTCCAGCTCTGGACAAGCACATCGAGCAGCTCCGCACCACATGGGCACAGGTTCAGAGGGCCCTCAGTCAGTCGTTCCAGCATCATCAGCACCACGCTAACCATAGAAGGCTGCCAGCGGTCTCCTTTAAGGTTGGGGACAGGGTATGGCTCTCCTCCAGAAATCTTCATTTGCAAGTTCTGTCTAATAAGTTGGCTGCCCGGTTCATTGGTCCTTTTAGGTTGATTCGTAAAATTAACTCTGTGTCATATGCATTGGAGCTGCCAGCATCTATGCGCATTCACAATGTGTTCCATGTATCCTTGCTGAAACCCCTGATATGCAATCGCTACACTACCTCTCCTGTGGTGCCTGGTCCTGTGAAGGTTCAGGGCCAGGAAGAGTTTGAGGTCCAAAACATTATTGACTCTCGCAGATTTAGAGGAAAATTGCAATATCTGGTCCATTGGAAGGGCTATGGCCCTGAGGAACATTCTTGGGTTGATCAGAGCGACCTTCAAGCACCAAGACTTCTGCGCAGTTTTCACTCTAAATATCCTCAGAAGCCAGGCCCCTCTTCTAGGAGAGGGGGTCTTTGAGAGGGGGGTACTATCACGGTGCCCGTGCTTTTTGTTTTTGTTTTTCTGTCAGTCTAGTCTGTGCCTTGCTCCCATTGGGTACTGTGTGTTAGTCCCGCCCAGTGTGACCTTTATATACTGGGCTAGGGGTACCCCTCCGGTGCCCTTTCATGGTGTTCCTATGCCAGTGCGTTATCTGCTCTATGTTTCCCAGTTTACCGACTTGGCCTGCCTGACTACTCTGCATATTGTCCGCTGCCCTTGTGTTCTGACCCGGATTGCCTGACTATTCTCTGAGGTTCCTGTTCAGTGATTCAACCCGGCACGGCTAACGTTCCTGCTCCGTGACCCTGACCCGGCTTTGGCTGGCGTTCCTGTTCCGTGATTTGACCCGGCTTGGCTTATGTTCCTGCTCCGTGATCCGACCCGGCTTGGCTGACGTTCCTACTCAGTGATCCGTCCCGGCTTGTTGGCGTTCCTGTTCTGTGTCGCCTCTGCGAAATTCTGACTGTCTGGCAGTGGGTCATCTCCTTGCAGAGTATCAGCGGCTAGTCCCGTTACCACTCTGGCTATTGAGCCACCGGTTGCCTCCGGTTAAACTTTGCAGAGTGCAAGTTGTCTCCGTTACTGCTACGGCAGGTTCCATTGGGCTTAGTCTCCGTTATTGCCTCTGCTCAAGCAAGTGTCTGCTCCGTTACCACTCCGGCTGTTGAGCCACCGGTTGCCTCCAGTTTAGCTTTGCAGAGTGCAAGTTGTCTCCGTTACTGCTACGGCAGGTTTCCATTGGGCCTAGTCTCCGTTACTGCCTCTGCTCAAGCAAAGTGTCTGCCTCCGTTACCACTCCGGCTGTTGAGCCACTGGTTGCTTCCGGCTAAACTGTGCAGAGTGCAAGTTGTCTCCGTTACTGCTACGGCAGGTTCCATTGGGCCTAGTCTCTGTTATTGCCTCTGCTCAAGCAAGTGTCAGCTCCATTACCACTCCGGCTGTTGAGCCACCGGTTGCCTCCGGTTAAGCTTTGCAGAATGCAAGTTGTCTCCGTTACTGCTACGGCAGGTTCCATTACTACCTCTGCTCAAGCAAAGTGTCTGCCTCCATTACCACTCTGGTTATTGAGCCACCGGTTGCCTCCGGTTAAACTGTACTGAGCGCAGTGTTGACTCCGTTCTGCTACTGCAGGTTATCCTGGGCCTAGTCTCCGTTGTTGCCTTTGCTCAGAACAAGTGTTGCCTCCGTTACTGCTCCCGCAGTACCTCATGTTACTCTGTTCCAGTATTGCCTACAGCTCAGGCCAGGACTGCTGATCTGGCTGTTGACTTCACCCACTCCTCAGCTGCTTATATCCAGAGAGACCCAGCACTGATCTCTTTGCACATGGGACTGTTTTAACTCTGAAGTCCATTTACCCATTCTACACATTGTACCTGGGAAACCATTACTCTGCCTGACCTGTGTCAGTATAGACTATTGTGGACGTATTGTTTATGCTGTACCTGTATGGGCTGATATTTATATAACCTGTCATGTGTCTGTACAAGTCTGCTTACTACAGGACCTGTGAGGGTTATTCCTTTTAATAAAACTGTGTTTTATCCTAAACCTGTGCCTGCGTGTCAAACAAACCGTTACAGTATCTCTGACTCACGCCTGCAGTCAGTATAGGGAAACGTATACCTGACTCACACCTGCAGTCAGTATCAGAGCTAGTCTGCCAGAGCCCTAGGTCCTCACCAGATTGGGTGTCTGCTAGGTACAGGGGACAAACGTAAGAATAGTCAGACAGATCCACAGGTCAGCATCAGAGAGGGTAGTCAGACAAGCCAGATCATACACAGTTCAGGTAGTCAGCCAGAGCCACAAGTCTGCACCAGATTGGTTGTCCATTATAAGGATAAGACAAAAGAATAGTCAGACAGAGCCACAGGTCAGTGCCAGATTGTATGGAAGGCAAGCAGGGTCATACACAGAGCCCAAGGTAACAGAACTGCTTTGAACAACAATGCAAGGGCAGCTGAGTCAGGACTCAGACCTCAGACTCAAACCTTTATGGTTCGAGAGATATTCACAAGCAAAGTTTCCCCTCCTGCCCCTTTTACCTAGTGTAAGCCATCTCTTCTCAGATGTGGAATCCAGTCCATAGACCAGACAGATAAAAGCAGGGGACAATCTTCTTCCTATGAGAACAGTGAAAGCCCTGCCCCCTTTGACAAGTTTTTCAGGTTTTTCCCTTATCTTAATTGAAGATTGTCCCTCTCTGCAGTCTACCTGGGCACCTCCCTTCTGATCTGGATGAACAGTGTTACATCACTAAAAGGGGGATACTTTGTCATTCAATTACTCTTGAACTACAAGTCTGACAGTATTGATATAACACTCTCCAAAGTCCAAATACTATGATGATTAATTAGAGCCGCTTTTATTATGAAACATTACTATCCCTTTAAACCCCTCCTCAGGAAGTATGTAGGAGGAGCAGGCTCAGAGGAAGGAAGTAGGTAGGAGGAGACTACAGGAAGCATGGCATAAAACAGAGGCCTGCTTCATTCTGAAGCCTCGCACCTGCAGATGATGTGTGGAATGATGCTGAGTGTCGCTAAAAACAAGGTAAGCTGTGACAAAGGGATATTTATACTGCCTCAACCACAGAATGGATCCTAATACTCCACTTCAGGCATGTTCTAGGTTCCGGCTGCTCCTCAATACAACTCTCCAAGAGTAGAAAACATAGAAGAAAACAAACAGACAACAGAGAGCCCAGTAATAAGCACTATTGGGTGCCCACTTGTCTGTTTGTTTTCTCATCTGTTTAAAGAAAACTATCCAGCACTGCTTAGCTCCTGTCAGGCCTGCAGGGAGGAAGCCATTCTACTCCTGTCTCCCCAGCCACATCTTGCTGTCCTTGGCCGGACGGTTGCTATGGGCAGCATTGCTATGTGCGGCCGCACTAAGGGAAGCTGTGTGCGCATGCCAGGATGACGTCATCAGCAGCTGGCCCTGAACTGAGAGTGGCTATTCACCGGCGTTCCAGAGGGCCTCATCTGGAAACAGGTGAGCGGGGGTGGGATCTTCCACTCTGCGGAGCAGGACAGGTCCCTATAAATCCCAGGATTCACCTTGCTCTGGGCTCAGTAATTTTGTTCCTGGTGCAGATGTTTGACTTGAGCTCCTGTACTCTGTACTGTATTTGACCGCTTTTGACCCCTTTGCAAAACATGACTTAGTACTTGGTGGCAAAACCCTTGTTGGCAATTACAGAGGTCAGACGTTTCTTGTAGTTGGCCACCAGGTTTGCACACATCTCAGGAGGGATTTTTTCCCACTCCTCTTTGCAGATCCTCTCCAAGTCATTAAGGTTTCGAAGGCTGACGTTTGGCAACTCAAACCTTCAGCTCCCTCCACAGATTTTCTTTGGGATTAAGGTGTGGAGACTGGCTAGGCCACTCCAGGACTTTAATGTGCTTCTTCTTCAGCCACTCCTTTGTTGCCTTGGCCGTGTGTTTTAGGTCATTGTCATGCTGGAATACCCATCCACTACGCATTTTCAATGCCCTGGCTGAGGGAAGGAGGTTGAATCTTCAAAAGCAAATATGTGTAAAAACATTCAAATATTTTATTGTAGTCAAGTCTTGATAAAATATATATATATATTTGCTGTAATGACAACCCAAACTTATGAGCTAGGAAAGACTTACATACGGAACCAGTCAGGAGAAAAAGGCATGGTTACAGATCAACGCGTTTCGCGCTAACAGCGCTTACTCATGATCAAAGACGCCAAGCTCTTGCAACAGTTTCCCTTTTTAAACTTGATCCAACCAATCCGATTGGATTGATGACATCATAATAGTGAAAAACGGATACTCGTAGGAAAAAAGTAGCCGCTACTTAAAGTTGAATGAACCTTAACCCCTTTCACTTCAAAAACATTCCATGGCATCACCCACTCTCCAAATTAAACATGATCAATAAAAGAATCATGTTTCTCCACCAAGGGACAATGCATGTACGGGAGCTCGTCAAAAGCAGATCACAGAGGCAACCTTAAGTTAACCCCTTACTTATATACCAAAGGGCAACATGTATACCGGAACCCGTCAATTGCGAATCGTTAAGGCAACCTCAAATTAACCCTCTACTAATACAACAGAGGTCCCATACATATCCATGCCACTCGGTGCCAGCACGGGAGCTCATCAAATTTCG
The DNA here is from genome assembly GCA_037306005.1 of Rhinophrynus dorsalis. Lineage (NCBI taxonomy): Eukaryota > Metazoa > Chordata > Amphibia > Anura > Rhinophrynidae > Rhinophrynus > Rhinophrynus dorsalis. The sequence continues at coordinate 115,042,097 of CM074725.1, forward strand.
ATCGCGAAAGCGACCTTAAATTAACCCTCCATCAATAGGACAGAGCTCACCATACAAACCTATGTCACTTTGGTCCCAAACAAACCAAAAGAATTTTTTCTCTCTTTCAAAGAGTGAGAGAGCCCAAAGAATATAAAAAGCAATAGAAGGAACAGGGGTCAAGGCCCAAATCACAACCTTTAATATAAAGATGTTCATTTAAAGATCTTAAAAGAAAGAAAAGGGAAAAATGTTCTGAGTTAACCCATCATAAACATTATCATATTGAGCTTGTTAAATAAAAAAGGTTAATCAAGGGTTCCAGAAGGAACGATTGATTTTAACCTGCAACATAATTAAAAGAGACATAAGTACAGTATCAGAATACATATAAATCAATGTAAATATATAAACAAGGAAGAAAACAACAAGGTGAGGCGACAAGAATTTATACATAACAACTGACATCATACTCCTTATTTAATCCTGAGGGGTATCTAGTGCCTAGTTCAAAAATCCAAAAAACTTCACGCTTACTTAATCTCTGATCCAAGTCACCTCCCCTAATACCTAGCCTTACTCTCTCAATACCCTGAATTTGCACATGTGAAATGTTACAGTTGTCACTCTTGAAGTGAGAAGAAACATTAGAACGAAACTCAATGTGTCGAATATTACTGAGATGTTCATTCAATCGTTCCCTGATTGACCTGGTGGTTTTACCCACATACTGCTTTTGACACTGTTTACAGGTGATTAGGTAAACAACACCTCTAGTGCTACAATTAATATAACTCAAATTTTGATAAGTCTTTCCTGTCACTGTTGAGGTGAAGTTTCTCAAAGCACCTATAAATTTACAGCATCCACAGCGTGCACTCCCACATTTGAAAGTGCCTTTTGTCGTCAGCCATGATTTACGTCCCATGTCTCTTTTAGAAGAAAACAAACTAGGAGACAAGCTAGTAGCAAGAGTGGGAGCCTTCCTCGATACAAACCTAATCCCATTTGCTACAGCCTTCTGCAATCCCTCATCTGCATTCAAAACAGGGAGGTGTTTTTTAATAATAGCAATGATGTTATTATACTCCAAACTATATGGAGTGGAGAAAATAATTTTACCAAAACCTTGTTTATTATCCACACCATTCGACGTGGAGCTAGATTCCCTGTTAGGCTTGTATTTGAGGAGTTCTGCCCTATCTATTTTTGACGCTTTATCCATGGCTCTATTCAACATCCAAATAGGGTAACCACGAGAACGGAATCTAGAAAAGAGAGCCCTTGCCTGCACACGATACCGGGAATCTGTGGAGCAACCCCGCCTCAAACGGAGGAACTGTCCCACAGGGATTCCCCGAATCGTGTGTCTAGGATGGCAACTATTAGCACGAAGCAAACTGTTACCAGCAGTAGGTTTCCGATAAATATCAGTGATCACAGCTCCCAAATTTGGATCACCAATTACTTTTAAATCCAAAAAAGATATTGCATCAGGGGATGTATCAAAAGTAAATGCCAAATTCAAATTGTTGTTATTAAAATAAGACACCAACCCCTCTACAGTGGTTTCCATACCATTCCAAACAATAAGAAGGTCGTCAATAAATCTTCCATACCAGATAATCTGGTCTCTATAGGGATTGATATTTCCATAGACGCGGGACTCCTCCCACCAGCCCATATACAGGCAGGCATATGTAGGGGCAAATTTTGCCCCCATTGAAGTCCCGCGCCTTTGGAGATAAAAATCCCCATCAAACATGAAAAAGTTGTGTGTTAACAAATAATCAATGGCTCTCAGAATGAAACATATAAGATCATTCGAGTAGCCACTGTATTTATTTAAATGGTAATCCACAGCCTGAATGCCCAAATGATGTGGTATACATGAATAAAGAGATTTTACATCACAACTAATCCACCGATAATTTTTGCTCCAACTGACCTGATTTAACTGTTGAATGACGTGGGTAGTGTCTTTTAAATAACTAAACAGCCTCAAAACTAAAGGCTGCAACTTCTGATCGATCCATTCACCTAGCACCTCATTCAATGACCCAATACCGGAGACTATCGGTCTCCCCTCTGGATTTCTAAGTGATTTATGTATCTTAGGCAAATGGTGGAATATCGGGGTTACAGGATGTCTAACAGAGATAGAGTCCACCTCCCTCTGTGACAAAACACCCGATCTAAGACCACTCGCCAACAAAGAGTCCAAGAGACCAGAATACTCCCCGGTAGGATTCACAGATAGTGAGGTGTATGCATCCTTATCCTTCAATTGCCTAAGCGCCTCCTTGTGATAATCAGCGGCATTCATCACCACTACTGCCCCTCCCTTGTCAGCACTTTTTATAACCACATCCTTGAGTTGGGATAGATGTTTTAAAGCCATCCTTTCACCCGGGCTTAAGTTGGAGGGTCTTCTAACCCAACCATTGCTGAGTAGGATTAAATCCCTCTCAACCAAATTATGAAAGGCATCCAAAGCTCTCCCTCTCAAGCCAATCGGATAAAAGGATGATCTGGATGTTATCCTGGCTGACCCGCTAGCCGGCGTATCCGGTGAAACATAACAAGAGCCGTCCAACTGCAGGTCCGTCAGGTCAGTAACCACACAATGCTCCTGAAAGGAAAGTTTTGACAAAAAGGTAAGCTGAGAGACATTATGAGAAGAAGTGTCCGGAGAGATAGACTCTTCTGCAATATCAGAAGATATCTCTCTCGTAGAAGGAGCCTCACAGAAAATTTTTTTTAGAGTTAATTTCCTAGTGAATTTATTTAGATCTAATAAAGTGTTAAAAAGGTCAAAATGACAGGTAGGTGCAAAACCTAGACCTTTTTCTAGTAGGCTCTGTTCAGATGGAGATAAAGTATAATCTGATATATTGACCACAGAATTTATCACTTCTTCTTTTCCTTCCTCTCCTTCTGTTTTATATCTCCTTTTGTTCCTTCTTCTGGTGTTCTTGCTGCCTCCTCTGCGGACACATCTTTTGTAACTTTGGTCTTCGGTGGTCTGGATCTGGACGATGACCTCTTCGGAGGTTCTAGAACAGTTATCGCTTCTTCTATGTCGGTGGCAAAGACCTTTGAAACCTTCTCCCCTCGATTCGGTGACAAAAAAGAAGAAGATGAAGCAGAAGACTGGGCTATCACTGATGTACTTGCTGCATCATCTGTGTCAGGATAATCTGTAGTATCCAATTCAATGCTAGAAAAACTAACTTTTTTCTGCCTTTGTCGTGTTTTCAAAATGGATCTATGCCCTGACTTTGTTATATTCCTATAATATTTGGATTTCCAAGAATAAACATGATTGGATTCATAATCCTCTTTGTCTCTTAGAAACTTCTTCTGTTTCAAATCCATAATAGACTTTTCCAATTTTTCCAAATATGTTGACAATTTCTCATCCAAAGAAACAAAGTTAGGATTCTCTTGATGGATAACCACTTGACTCTGTTTCTCCTTGATATCAGACTGCAATTGTACCAACAAATTTTGTTTGTATTTCACAATCAAATTCATTAAAGTATTGGAGCAGTCTGTTAGGGCTTGATTCCATTCCTTCATAAATTCAACATCATCTTTAATAAAGGTAGGTGATTTTTTAATCCGTAAACCTCTCGGTATTCTTTCTATTTTAATATACTGTTGTAACGTGGTAATCTCCCACCATGCTCTAATTTCTTTCTCCATCAATTTCTCAAGATCTTTAAATAGAGAGGTCAGGTCAGGTATATCACTTGTTTTCTCCTTATTGCCATCTTCATCCATATTAAACAGCTTGTTAAAATTGGATAGTCTCATTGATGTATCTTCAACCGCACGTAAACACCTGCTGGAACCATGTTCATTTACGTTCATTACTTCACTTTCCATTATAGCTCAATTTAGGGTTGTAAAAATCTCCTTGAAAATGTTAATAATCTTTAAGGTGTGTTTAATCCAAAGAAACCACCTTCAAATTGTAGAAATTGGCAAAAGGAGCAACGCTCATAGGGAAAATACGAATACACCTGAACAAAGAATATCGAGCAGCTCAACTGTTGCCTGACAGGGGAGATCGTGATCCAAATACAATCATCAAACAGTCTGGGCACGTACTCCACCTCTTATAAATACATATAAACTTTCCATAACATTTCCAAATTTCTTGATAACCTCGTGTGCTTGATCAAATCCGATCCCAGGATTGCCACAATGTAAAGCGAATCAAATGCAAATATCAGCACCACAAAGGATTGAATCTTCAAAAGCAAATATGTGTAAAAACATTCAAATATTTTATTGTAGTCAAGTCTTGATAAAATATATATATATATTTGCTGTAATGACAACCCAAACTTATGAGCTAGGAAAGACTTACATACGGAACCAGTCAGGAGAAAAAGGCATGGTTACAGATCAACGCGTTTCGCGCTAACAGCGCTTACTCATGATCAAAGACGCCAAGCTCTTGCAACAGTTTCCCTTTTTAAACTTGATCCAACCAATCCGATTGGATTGATGACATCATAATAGTGAAAAACGGATACTCGTAGGAAAAAAGTAGCCGCTACTTAAAGTTGAATGAACCTTAACCCCTTTCACTTCAAAAACATTCCATGGCATCACCCACTCTCCAAATTAAACATGATCAATAAAAGAATCATGTTTCTCCACCAAGGGACAATGCATGTACGGGAGCTCGTCAAAAGCAGATCACAGAGGCAACCTTAAGTTAACCCCTTACTTATATACCAAAGGGCAACATGTATACCGGAACCCGTCAATTGCGAATCGTTAAGGCAACCTCAAATTAACCCTCTACTAATACAACAGAGGTCCCATACATATCCATGCCACTCGGTGCCAGCACGGGAGCTCATCAAATTTCGATCGCGAAAGCGACCTTAAATTAACCCTCCATCAATAGGACAGAGCTCACCATACAAACCTATGTCACTTTGGTCCCAAACAAACCAAAAGAATTTTTTCTCTCTTTCAAAGAGTGAGAGAGCCCAAAGAATATAAAAAGCAATAGAAGGAACAGGGGTCAAGGCCCAAATCACAACCTTTAATATAAAGATGTTCATTTAAAGATCTTAAAAGAAAGAAAAGGGAAAAATGTTCTGAGTTAACCCATCATAAACATTATCATATTGAGCTTGTTAAATAAAAAAGGTTAATCAAGGGTTCCAGAAGGAACGATTGATTTTAACCTGCAACATAATTAAAAGAGACATAAGTACAGTATCAGAATACATATAAATCAATGTAAATATATAAACAAGGAAGAAAACAACAAGGTGAGGCGACAAGAATTTATACATAACAACTGACATCATACTCCTTATTTAATCCTGAGGGGTATCTAGTGCCTAGTTCAAAAATCCAAAAAACTTCACGCTTACTTAATCTCTGATCCAAGTCACCTCCCCTAATACCTAGCCTTACTCTCTCAATACCCTGAATTTGCACATGTGAAATGTTACAGTTGTCACTCTTGAAGTGAGAAGAAACATTAGAACGAAACTCAATGTGTCGAATATTACTGAGATGTTCATTCAATCGTTCCCTGATTGACCTGGTGGTCAGGGCATAGATCCATTTTGAAAACACGACAAAGGCAGAAAAAAGTTAGTTTTTCTAGCATTGAATTGGATACTACAGATTATCCTGACACAGATGATGCAGCAAGTACATCAGTGATAGCCCAGTCTTCTGCTTCATCTTCTTCTTTTTTGTCACCGAATCGAGGGGAGAAGGTTTCAAAGGTCTTTGCCACCGACATAGAAGAAGCGATAACTGTTCTAGAACCTCCGAAGAGGTCATCGTCCAGATCCAGACCACCGAAGACCAAAGTTACAAAAGATGTGTCCGCAGAGGAGGCAGCAAGAACACCAGAAGAAGGAACAAAAGGAGATATAAAACAGAAGGAGAGGAAGGAAAAGAAGAAGTGATAAATTCTGTGGTCAATATATCAGATTATACTTTATCTCCATCTGAACAGAGCCTACTAGAAAAAGGTCTAGGTTTTGCACCTACCTGTCATTTTGACCTTTTTAACACTTTATTAGATCTAAATAAATTCACTAGGAAATTAACTCTAAAAAAAATTTTCTGTGAGGCTCCTTCTACGAGAGAGATATCTTCTGATATTGCAGAAGAGTCTATCTCTCCGGACACTTCTTCTCATAATGTCTCTCAGCTTACCTTTTTGTCAAAACTTTCCTTTCAGGAGCATTGTGTGGTTACTGACCTGACGGACCTGCAGTTGGACGGCTCTTGTTATGTTTCACCGGATACGCCGGCTAGCGGGTCAGCCAGGATAACATCCAGATCATCCTTTTATCCGATTGGCTTGAGAGGGAGAGCTTTGGATGCCTTTCATAATTTGGTTGAGAGGGATTTAATCCTACTCAGCAATGGTTGGGTTAGAAGACCCTCCAACTTAAGCCCGGATGAAAGGATGGCTTTAAAACATCTATCCCAACTCAAGGATGTGGTTATAAAAAGTGCTGACAAGGGAGGGGCAGTAGTGGTGATGAATGCCGCTGATTATCACAAGGAGGCGCTTAGGCAATTGAAGGATAAGGATGCATACACCTCACTATCTGTGAATCCTACCGGGGAGTATTCTGGTCTCTTGGACTCTTTGTTGGCGAGTGGTCTTAGATCGGGTGTTTTGTCACAGAGGGAGGTGGACTCTATCTCTGTTAGACATCCTGTAACCCCGATATTCCACCATTTGCCTAAGATACATAAATCACTTAGAAATCCAGAGGGGAGACCGATAGTCTCCGGTATTGGGTCATTGAATGAGGTGCTAGGTGAATGGATCGATCAGAAGTTGCAGCCTTTAGTTTTGAGGCTGTTTAGTTATTTAAAAGACACTACCCACGTCATTCAACAGTTAAATCAGGTCAGTTGGAGCAAAAATTATCGGTGGATTAGTTGTGATGTAAAATCTCTTTATTCATGTATACCACATCATTTGGGCATTCAGGCTGTGGATTACCATTTAAATAAATACAGTGGCTACTCGAATGATCTTATATGTTTCATTCTGAGAGCCATTGATTATTTGTTAACACACAACTTTTTCATGTTTGATGGGGATTTTTATCTCCAAAGGTGCGGGACTTCAGTGGGGGCAAAATTTGCCCCTACATATGCCTGCCTGTATATGGGCTGGTGGGAGGAGTCCCGCGTCTATGGAAATATCAATCCCTATAGAGACCAGATTATCTGGTATGGAAGATTTATTGACGACCTTCTTATTGTTTGGAATGGTATGGAAACCACTGTAGAGGGGTTGGTGTCTTATTTTAATAACAACAATTTGAATTTGGCATTTACTTTTGATACATCCCCTGATGCAATATCTTTTTTGGATTTAAAAGTAATTGGTGATCCAAATTTGGGAGCTGTGATCACTGATATTTATCGGAAACCTACTGCTGGTAACAGTTTGCTTCGTGCTAATAGTTGCCATCCTAGACACACGATTCGGGGAATCCCTGTGGGACAGTTCCTCCGTTTGAGGCGGGGTTGCTCCACAGATTCCCGGTATCGTGTGCAGGCAAGGGCTCTCTTTTCTAGATTCCGTTCTCGTGGTTACCCTATTTGGATGTTGAATAGAGCCATGGATAAAGCGTCAAAAATAGATAGGGCAGAACTCCTCAAATACAAGCCTAACAGGGAATCTAGCTCCACGTCGAATGGTGTGGATAATAAACAAGGTTTTGGTAAAATTATTTTCTCCACTCCATATAGTTTGGAGTATAATAACATCATTGCTATTATTAAAAAACACCTCCCTGTTTTGAATGCAGATGAGGGATTGCAGAAGGCTGTAGCAAATGGGATTAGGTTTGTATCGAGGAAGGCTCCCACTCTGGCTACTAGCTTGTCTCCTAGTTTGTTTTCTTCTAAAAGAGACATGGGACGTAAATCATGGCTGACGACAAAAGGCACTTTCAAATGTGGGAGTGCACGCTGTGGATGCTGTAAATTTATAGGTGCTTTGAGAAACTTCACCTCAACAGTGACAGGAAAGACTTATCAAAATTTGAGTTGTATTAATTGTAGCACTAGAGGTGTTGTTTACCTAATCACCTGTAAACAGTGTCAAAAGCAGTATGTGGGTAAAACCACCAGGTCAATCAGGGAACGATTGAATGAACATCTCAGTAATATTCGACACATTGAGTTTCGTTCTAATGTTTCTTCTCACTTCAAGAGTGACAACTGTAACATTTCACATGTGCAAATTCAGGGTATTGAGAGAGTAAGGCTAGGTATTAGGGGAGGTGACTTGGATCAGAGATTAAGTAAGCGTGAAGTTTTTTGGATTTTTGAACTAGGCACTAGATACCCCTCAGGATTAAATAAGGAGTATGATGTCAGTTGTTATGTATAAATTCTTGTCGCCTCACCTTGTTGTTTTCTTCCTTGTTTATATATTTACATTGATTTATATGTATTCTGATACTGTACTTATGTCTCTTTTAATTATGTTGCAGGTTAAAATCAATCGTTCCTTCTGGAACCCTTGATTAACCTTTTTTATTTAACAAGCTCAATATGATAATGTTTATGATGGGTTAACTCAGAACATTTTTCCCTTTTCTTTCTTTTAAGATCTTTAAATGAACATCTTTATATTAAAGGTTGTGATTTGGGCCTTGACCCCTGTTCCTTCTATTGCTTTTTATATTCTTTGGGCTCTCTCACTCTTTGAAAGAGAGAAAAAATTATTTTGGTTTGTTTGGGACCAAAGTGACATAGGTTTGTATGGTGAGCTCTGTCCTATTGATGGAGGGTTAATTTAAGGTCGCTTTCGCGATCGAAATTTGATGAGCTCCCGTGCTGGCACCGAGTGGCATGGATATGTATGGGACCTCTGTTGTATTAGTAGAGGGTTAATTTGAGGTTGCCTTAACGATTCGCAATTGACGGGTTCCGGTATACATGTTGCCCTTTGGTATATAAGTAAGGGGTTAACTTAAGGTTGCCTCTGTGATCTGCTTTTGACGAGCTCCCGTACATGCATTGTCCCTTGGTGGAGAAACATGATTCTTTTATTGATCATGTTTAATTTGGAGAGTGGGTGATGCCATGGAATGTTTTTGAAGTGAAAGGGGTTAAGGTTCATTCAACTTTAAGTAGCGGCTACTTTTTTCCTACGAGTATCCGTTTTTCACTATTATGATGTCATCAATCCAATCGGATTGGTTGGATCAAGTTTAAAAAGGGAAACTGTTGCAAGAGCTTGGCGTCTTTGATCATGAGTAAGCGCTGTTAGCGCGAAACGCGTTGATCTGTAACCATGCCTTTTTCTCCTGACTGGTTCCGTATGTAAGTCTTTCCTAGCTCATAAGTTTGGGTTGTCATTACAGCAAATATATATATATATTTTATCAAGACTTGACTACAATAAAATATTTGAATGTTTTTACACATATTTGCTTTTGAAGATTCAATCCTTTGTGGTGCTGATATTTGCATTTGATTCGCTTTACATTGTGGCAATCCTGGGATCGGATTTGATCAAGCACACGAGGTTATCAAGAAATTTGGAAATATTATGGAAAGTTTATATGTATTTATAAGAGGTGGAGTACGTGCCCAGACTGTTTGATGATTGTATTTGGATCACAATCTCCCCTGTCAGGCAACAGTTGAGCTGCTCGATATTCTTTGTTCAGGTGAGGGAAGGAGGTTCTCACCCAAGATTTGAGGATACATGGCCCCGTCCATCGTTCCTTTGATGCGGTGAAGTTGTCCTGTCCCCTTAGCAGAAAAACACCCCCAAAGCATAATGTTTCCTCCTCCATGTTTGACGGTGGGGATGGTGTTCTTGGGGTCATAGGCAGCATTCCTCCTCCTCCAAACACAGGGAGTTGAGTTGATGCCAAAGAGCTCGATTTTGGTCTCATCTGACCACAACACTTTCACCCAGTTCTCCTCTGAATCATTCAGATGTTCATTGGCAAACTTCAGACGGGCCTGTACATGTGCTTTCTTGAGCAGGGGGACTTTGCGGGGGCTGCAAGATTTCAATCCTTTATGGTATAGTGTGTTATCAATTGTTTTCTTGGTGACTATGGTCCCAGCTGCCTTGAGGTCATTGACAAGATCCACCTGTGTAGTTCTGGGCTGATTCCTCACCATTCTCATGATCATTGAAACTGCATGAGGTGAGATCTTGCATGGAGCCCCAGACCGAGGGAGATTGACAGTTATTTTGTGTTTCTTCCATTTGCGAATAATCACACCAACTGTTGTCACCTTCTCACCAAGCTACTTGGTGATGGTCTTGTAGCCCATTCCAGCCTTGTGTAGGTCTGCAATCTTGTCCCTGACATCCTTGGACAGCTCTTTGGTCTTGGCCATGGTGGAGAGTTTGGAATCTGTTTGATTGCTTCCGTGGACAGGTGTCTTTTATACAGGTAACAAGCTGAAATTAGAAACACTCCCTTTAAGAGAGTGCTCCTAATCTCAGCTTGTTACCTGTATAAAAGACACCTGGGAGCCAGAAATCTTGCTGATTGATAGGGGGTCAAATACTTATTTCACTCAGTAAATGCAAAACAATTTATAACTTTTTTGAAATGTGTTTTTCTGGATTTTTTTGTTGTTATTCTGTCTCTCACTGTTCAAATAAACCTACCATTAAAATTATAGACTGATCATTTCTTTTTCAGTGAACAAATGTACAAAATCAGCAGGGGATCAAAATGTTTTCACTCACTGTATATATAAAGTAAAAAACACTTTTTTGAAGGATTAAAAACATTGGGACACATAAATACATGGGTAAGCCAGTATCCTCTTTTGTATGCAGTTTCTCTTCTCAATAGTATTTACACTTGTCACATTATTATGCAAATGAATGTCATGCATGTGTTAGCATAATTTGGGTGAAATTCAGATTTCAGCTCCTTTTTCTGCACAAGGGTATTTATAAGGGGTTGGTGGTTTTTTTTTTTCTTGTCTTAAGGAAGTTTGCGAAATACAGCCTAAACATTTAACAGTCATTAAATTTTGTCTCACCTTTTCATACGCATTTCAGTCCTGAGAATAACTTTATATTCAATTTTGATAGAATGTTTACATTCCTGCAAGCGTCAGTGCTTTCCTTCATCTGAGTGATATATATTTTTTTAAATTTTTTAAATTTAGGATAGCCATGTTAGTCCAGGGATGTAGATGCCAAATGAAGGTGTATGTAATAATACCTTTTATATTGGACTAATCTTAAAATTTAGGGACATGCTACCCTTTTTCAAATGGCAGTATACTTTAGACTTTAAAAAGGGGCATTGCTCTCAAAAACTTGTCCCTACATTTGAAAGGTTAATCCAATAAAAAATGTTTCATTAAATACTGTCATACTCATTCATTTGGCATTATATATATTACCCCTGCCCCATTACACATCTGCCACATTCATTGTAGGTTGTACTTTTTTTTTTATCTCTTAAAATAATGGTTAACCAGCATAGCAGCAGGCTTAGACAGAAAAGCCAAACATAAGCCGTGAGTAGAATAGAATTTTAGTCTTGCCTTGTTAAATCCTTTTCTCTTAGTCCTTATGGAATACAGGTACCATGGGAGGTGATATTCCTTCTTGGAAGGCGGAGCATTTTCAGAAAAAAAGGTCTTCAAGGTGGAGCCTTCCCTCTTCTTCATCAGGCTGCCCTGCCTCCACCCTTCCAGTTTTGATATGAGAGAAATTCACTAGATAGGACAGCAAGAGAAGAAAAGGTAAGCTCCTGTGAGTAAAAGACCCAAGAAGGACTCCCATGTCCAGCCAATAACACCAAGCAAGGTCCCCTTTCTCTTAATAAGAGAAAAGGATTTAACAAGGTAAGACTAAAATCCTATTTTTTCTTTCGTCCAATATGGAATACAGGTACCATGGGCTATACCGACAGTAGTCTCTAAGCAGTGGGAAGTAATAGAAAGGACCTAGCACCAGTACCCATGATACCAGGGTTCCCTAGGACTATCCAGAACTAGGAATAGCCCAAACATAACTGTCAACGGACACTGAAAAACAGTAGCCCAGAACCCAAGAACGAGAGCCAACCAGGCTCAAACAGTTAAAGAACAGTAAGGAACAGGAAGGAGTAGGCCCTTACATAGGCAGTACTTCCTGAAGGACCTTCCTGCCAAAAATGGCTTAATTCAAAGACAGAACATTAACACGATAGTGTTTGGCAAAGGTGTGCATGGAGGACAAAGTTGCAGCCTTGCTCAGCTTTTCAGCTGAAGCCTGATTCTTGTAGGCCCAGAAAGCCCTAACAGACCTGGTGGAATGTGCTGTAACACGAAAGGGAACAAGTTTCTTTCTGAGTTCGTATGCCCTGCAAATGGTAGACACATAAGGCACGGGTCTTACGCAAAGACTTTGTACAGTGCACATAAAACTTGTGAGTTCGCACCATGTACAACAAGTGGAGATCCCTCTCCTTGTCAGATTTAGGGTCAGGACAAAAGGAAGGCACAGCAATCTCCTGATTGATGTGGAACTCAGAGACCACTTTAGGAAGGAATTCCTGAGATGTTCGAAGAACAGCCTTGTCTTTGTGAAACAAAAGGAAAGGCAGTCTGCAGGACAGAGCTTGCAGCTCAGCGACTCTGAGTACAGACACCACAGCCAAAAGAAAAGCCATCTTCCATGTCAAGAAATGTAAAGGAATAGTAGAAAGTGACTCAAAGGAAGTCTGTTGCAAGACTCCAGCACCAGACTAAGGTCCCACGGAGAAGTGGTAGCCTAGTGAAAAAGGTAAGCTCCTGTGAGTAAAAGACCCAAGAAGGACTCCCATGTCCAGCCAATAACACCAAGCAAGGTCCCCTTTCTCTTACTAAGAGAAAAGGATTTAACAAGGTAAGACTAAAATCCTATTTTTTCTTTCGTCCAATATGGAATACAGGTACCATGGGCTATACCGACAGTAGTCTCTAAGCAGTGGGAAATAATAGAAAGGACCTAGCACCAGTACCCATGATACCAGGGTTCCCTAGGACTATCCAGAACTAGGAATAACCCAAACATAACTGTCAACGGACACTGAAAAACAGTAGCCCAGAACCCAAGAACGAGAGCCAAGCAGGCTCAAACAGTTAAAGAACAGTAAGGAACAGGAAGGAGTAGGCCCTTACATAGGCAGTACTTCCTGAAGGACCTTCCTGCCAAAAATGGCTTAATTCAAAGACAGAACATTAACACGATAGTGTTTGGCAAAGGTGTGCATGGAGGACAAAGTTGCAGCCTTGCTCAGCTTTTCAGCTGAAGCCTGATTCTTGTAGGCCCAGAAAGCCCTAACAGACCTGGTGGAATGTGCTGTAACACGAAAGGGAACACATTTCTTTCTGAGTTCGTATGCCCTGCAAATGGTAGACACATAAGGCACGGGTCTTACGCAAAGACTTTGTACAGTGCACATAAAACTTGTGAGTTCGCACCATGTACAACAAGTGGAGATCCCTCTCCTTGTCAGATTTAGGGTCAGGACAAAAGGAAGGCACAGCAATCTCCTGATTGATGTGGAACTCAGAGACCACTTTAGGAAGGAATTCCTGAGATGTTTGAAGAACAGCCTTGTCTTTGTGAAACAAAAGGAAAGGCAGTCTGCAGGACAGAGCTTGCAGCTCAGCGACTCTGAGTACAGACACCACAGCCAAAAGAAAAGCCATCTTCCATGTCAAGAAATGTAAAGGAATAGTAGAAAGTGACTCAAAGGAAGTCTGTTGCAAGACTCTAGCACCAGACTAAGGTCCCACGGAGAAGTGGTAGCCTAGTGAAAAAGGTAAGCTCCTCTGAGTAAAAGACCCAAGAAGGACTCCCATGTCCAGCCAATAACACCAAGCAAGGTCCCCTTTCTCTTAATAAGAGAAAAGGATTTAACAAGGTAAGACTAAAATCCTATTTTTTCTTTCGTCCAATATGGAATACAGGTACCATGGGCTATATCGACAGTAGTCTCTAAGCAGTGGGAAGTAATAGAAAGGACCTAGCACCAGTACCCATGATACCAGGGTTCCCTAGGACTATCCAGAACTAGGAATAACCCAAACATAACTGTCAACGGACAGTGAAAAACAGTAGCACAGAACCCAAGAACGAGAGCCAACCAGGCTCAAACAGTTAAAGAACAGTAAGGAACAGGAAGGAGTAGGCCCTTACATAGGCAGTACTTCCTGAAGGACCTTCCTGCCAAAAATGGCTTAATTCGAAGACAGAACATTAACACGATAGTGTTTGGCAAAGGTGTGCATGGAGGACAAAGTTGCAGCCTTGCTCAGCTTTTCAGCTGAAGCCTGATTCTTGTAGGCCCAGAAAGCCCTAACAGACCTGGTGGAATGTGCTGTAACACGAAAGGGAGCACGGTTCTTTCTGAGTTCGTATGCCCTGCAAATGGTAGACACATAAGGCACGGGTCTTACGCAAAGACTTTGTACAGTGCACATAAAACCTGTGAGTTTGCACCATGTACAACAAGTGGAGATCCCTCTCCTTGTCAGATTTAAGGTCAGAACAAAAGGAAGGCACAGCAATCTCCTGATTGATGTGGAACTCAGAGACCACTTTAGGAAGGAATTCCTGAGATGTTCGAAGAACAGCCTTGTCTTTGTGAAACAAAAGGAAAGGCAGTCTGCAGGACAGAGCTTGCAGCTCAGCGACTCTGAGTACATACACCACAGCCAAAAGAAAAGCCATCTTCCATGTCAAGAAATGTAAAGGAATAGTAGCAAGTGACTCAAAGGAAGTCTGTTGCAAGACTCCAGCACCAGACTAAGGTCCCACGGAGACATGGTAGCCTAGTAGCCAGGGAAAGCACGGGTAAACCCTTGAAAGAACACCTTGTTAGCAATACGTCTCTGGAAAAACACAGAGAGGGCAGAAGTTTGAGCTTTCAAGGAACTCAGACTGAGTCCTTTGTTCACACCGTCCTGAAGAAAAGACAGGACCACCAGGAGGTCTAACTCCTTTGAAGACAGATCCCTGTCAACACACCAAGAATGAAAAAGAGACAAAGCCCTGTTGTAGGCCTTAGAGGATACAGTCTTCCTAGCCTGTAACATAGTGGAGATGACCTCAGGGGAGAATCCCTTTTTCCACAGGATGGAGGCTTCAATAGCCTTGCCATCAAAGCCAGCCTCTCCACTTCCTCCTTCCAAAGGTACCCTGGTCTGGGTGGCAGTGGGAGCAGGGTCAGCTTCAAAGGGATCCCCCTCCTCTTTGTCATCCTCACAGGAGTCCTCCTCAGAGGAGTCCACAAATGCAGGAAAACCTGGGGTCTTAAGGGCCACAAACCTGAAAGTGGTAGGGGGTTCAATGAATGGATAACCCCTTGTAGAGAAAGGGGAAATTGTGCCATAGTGGACATTAATTCTTTCACCCAGACTGGCTCTTGTTCAAGGCTAGAGGGGCCTTTAGGGGTAATAGGGGCCACAGAGGGGCATAAAGATCCCGAATATTGTCTAGGGAGCCCCACTTGGCATGAGTAACAGTAAGTATGTGGGGTCAGTGATGCCCTTGAGTCCTTTGCCTTAGGTCTAGCCCCATGTCCCTTTGAATCCAACATCCTAACAGGAGTAAGGTCTAAGAACCATAATAAATATCAATAACTGTATCCCAGAATATAAATTAACCCTAGAAAAGCAGAGAAAGGTACTTATCTGGCAGGCGAAGGGTTAATCAGAGGAGAGCAAGGAGAGGCAATCTCTACGTAGGATAAGCAAATGAGAAGTAAAATTGGTGTCTGTAAAACCAGTAGCCAATCGGAAAAAAGCCTGCAAAATGGGCATTCTGGAAATGTAGTCTTCTCTATAACTGTTACCTAGCAACACCTACAACTGCACTCGTGGGGCCCCAAGACACTGGTGATGTATATCGGATACCAGGGCATGAGGAGACAAGAAGAATGAGCCCTCTCTGAACTCTGTATGACAAAAAGTTGCAGAGATATGTCACAGAGAATTCTATCCCATATGAGTCAATGGAGCAAGTGCGGCTGCAGCAGGAAGAATGCCTTAAAGGCGCCATGTACCCAAAAACTAAAATTTTAGAAAGTTGTCAAAAACACCCAAACACCCAAGAGGACATATGGTGGTGGTGGTGGTGGGAGGTAATAAAAATGTATAACTCTGGAGGGAAAACCCAGGAAATAGCCCCAAACCCAGGGAAACCAGCAAGGAAGAAGTTTATAACATGAAAGCAGCCACCCAACCTGTGCCTGTCCCAAGGGAAAAATATTCCCACACCCATGATTTCAGTGAGGGGAGAGCTGGTGAAGAATGGTCTTCTTTTTCTCAGGAATCACCGTCACTGACTGCAGCAGGTGATGCTGCTGCCTCAACATCATCACTGCAGGTACCAGGATTATTGATGGCAAGTGAAGCAGGCCCTGGTTTCATATTGCTGCTTGAAGAAGCCAGTTCCCTGGTGCTCAGACTGTAGAATGCTAGCACTCAACCCCTTCCTGCTGCTTAGACAGCTGAAACAAGTCTGCTGCCCCCAGATCACAATGAAAGCACAATGTTGAGGGACTCTGCCTCATTGGTTCTGGGGAATGTGGGCTGCCAGTCCTGTTAGTGGCAGTGCCAATGTTAATGTCACATGTCTCCTCAGATGGTGAGTCACTAGCCTCAGCGTCCAACCAGCTTCTCTATTTTCAACCAGCACTACGGACGCTAAGTAACCACTTTACAGATTTGATTTCAGTTTATTTTCATTTTTTCTCTCTACTTCTACTATGCTTTTTTTTCTAAAATACACCAGAGTACAGAAAATTATATATATGGGCAGGGAGTTTCGCCTCATTGGGTAACATGGATGGGAAATGGAAGAATTTGAGAAATTTTCAGTGGTTTTAGTGAAAAGGAGGTAAATTTACTTATGGTAAGGGGCCTCCAGGGGGAGGTAGAGGAATCAGTAAGCCTGATTAGATGGCTTACCTTAAATAATGTATTAAAGGAGGGGAGGGAGCAACTGGGATGGGCTTTCGGTTCACATGACGTACCCTGTTGCTGCGGCTACCTGTTTAAGTACATTACGGCCATTCTGTAACGGTTTGTTTGACACACAGACACAGTGGTTTAGGATAAAACACAGTTTTATTGAAAAAAACAATAATACAATAACCCTCACAGGTCCTGTAGCATCTTATCAGAATAATACAGAGACAAGACAGGTTACATATACATATGCCTACACAGGTCCAGTATAACCATAGAGTCCATAACAAAATATACTGACACAGGTCAGGCAGAATACGAAGGATTCCCAGGGTATCTGTACTGCATGGGTTAATGGCCTTCAGCGAGTGTCAACAGTACCAGGTGAAGAGAGGTCTGTGAAGGAGCTCACTTCATAGACAGCTTAAGGATGAGTAATGCCCAGTAATAAACAAATGAGAACTACCTGAGCAGTATCAGAGACAGAGCAACACGGAACACTGCCGTAACAGTAACGGAGACTAGATGTTACGGTTTTTACGACACTCAGACCAAGGTTAGAAATAAAACACAGTTTTATTGAGGTAAAATTAAGGAACAGCGCCCCTGGGGGCCAGAATAGGTAATAGCAGTAAGGTAAGTAATGGATGAACTACAAGCCCAATGTAGCAGGAGCAGGTAGCATGAGCAGAAACACAAGATAAAGGGTTAAAACCCAATACAAATACTCAGTCTCTGTGGTGGTGATTAGGCCAATGCCCGGTGCTATAAACAGTCCCAGAGTAGTGAAGAAAGCAAGCTCAAGCAATGCGACTGAACTGAATCACAACCAGATAGCTGAATCGTAATGCCCAATAGTATAGCAAGGACCAACTGGAGCTGGAGCCAATACCCCCACTGGGGTGCGATAACGGAGGAGAGACACTGCCAGAGTCAATAGAGCCAGAGCCAGGAGCACCCCTACGTGCGGTAACCGGGGAGACACTGCATATGCAAATGGAACTGGAGCCAAGAGCACCCCTTAGGTGCGGTAACGGAGGAGACACTGCACAAGCCAAGATACCGTGAGCCAAACGCACTTCCAGGTGCGATCTGATAGAACAACACTGTGAGCAATAGAAGACCAGAGCCAAGGCACCCTTCCAGTGCCAGAATGGAGCAAAACACTGCTAGAGTAAAGGGATGCCCAATAGCACCACGCGGTGCAACCACTCTTAAGGAACGAGCACCTACATATCGGTAATGCTCTGCAGTGTAAACGGGTAGGCTCGGTGACGGAGGCAACAAGCTCAACAAGTGTTAAACGGCTCAGGATCGGAGGCAAAAAGCTCGGCAAGTGTATACAGACAGGCTCGGTACAGGAGGCAACAAGCACAGCAAGTGTTCTCTGACAGACTCAGTACAGAGGCAACAGCTCGGCAAGTACTCTCTGGCAGGCTCGGTAACGGAGGAAACAGACAGGCTCAATAACGGAGGCCACAGTAAACACCGGAGGCGTGATCAGTCAGTGCAAGCTGCGAGCAAGCTTCAGAATGTCGCCAGGCAAGAGCCCAGAGTACGCAGGAATACTGGAAGCAACACGGAGCAGGAACGTAGTCAGAGCCGGGTCGATCACAGAGCAGGGATCTCAGCCAGAGCCGGGTCAATCACGGAGCAGGAAGTCATCCAGAGCCGGGTCAATCACGGAGCAGGAACGTCAGCCAGAGCCGGGTCAATCACGGAGCAGGAATATCAGCCAGAGCCGAGTCAATCACAGAGCAGGAACGTCAGCCAGAACCGGGTCAATCACGGAGCAGGAACGTCAGCCAGAACTGGGTCAATCACGGAGCAGGAACAGCAGAGTAGTCAGACGAGCCGAGCTGGTACACAGGAACGCAGGAACACAGCAACAAAGGCGCAGGAACAGGAGCACCACGAAAGGGCACCTGACAGGTGTCATAGGCCCAGTATATAAAGGGACACCCTGGGAGGGCCAATCAAGCTCCGCCAATGGAAGAGCGCCACCACAGAGAGTGACAAGGAATCACGGGGACTGTGATAGTACCCCCCTCTCAAAGACCCCCTCCCCTGGTCAAGGGTCTGGGTTTCTGAGGATATTTAGAGTGAAAATTGCGCAGTAATCTTGGAGCATGAAGGTCCCTCTGGTCGACCCAAGAACGCTCTTCAGGCCCGTAACCCTTCCAGTGGACCAAATACTGCAATTTACCTCGAAACCTCCTGGAATCAATAATGCTCTGTACTTCGTACTCCTCTTGGCCCTGAACATCCACCAGCCCAGGAACCACCGGAATGGTAGTATAGCGGTTGCATACCAAGGGCTTCAATAGTCACACATGGAATACATTGTGAATGAGCATAGATGCCGGGAGTTCCAGTGCATATGCCACGGGGTTAACCTTGCAGATAACTTTGAACGGACCAATGAACCGGGGTGTCAATTTGTTGGATGGCACTTGCAGATTGAGATTTCTGAAGGAGAGCCATACCCTGTCCCCAACCTGGAAGGAGACCGCTGGCAGCCTTCTACGATTGGCATGCCGCTGATGTCGCTGGAAAGACTGGCTGAGGGACTTCTGCACCTGTGCCCAAGTGGATCGGAACTGCTCAATATGCTCATCCAGAGCTGGAATCTGCTGTGACTGAAATGAGTCCGGGAGCAGACATGGCTGGAACCCATAATTGATGAGAAATGGGGAGCTCCCAGACGATGAATTAACTGCACAGTTCCTGGCAAACTCTGCCCACGGCAACAGGTCGGCCGATTTGTCATGATGATCAGTCACAAAGCAGCGCAGAAACTGCTCCAGTCCCTGATTGGCACGCTCAGCGGCCCCGTTGGTCTGGGGATGGTAGGCGGAGGAGAAGGGCAGTTGTATGCCCATTTGGCTACAGAATGCCCTCCAGAATCTCGACATGAACTGACTCCCTCGGTCCGATACTATCACTCTGTGAACCCCATGCAAGCGTAACACCTCTCTGGCAAAAACTACTGCCAGTTCCTGGGCCGAGGGAAGACCAGAGAGGGGCACGAAGTGAGCCATCTTAGAGAACCTGTCTACCACCATTAGGATAAATGTATAGCCCTTACATACTGGCAATTCTCCCAAAAAATTAATAGATATGTGGGACCATGGGTGTTCACCGTTAGGCACTGGTTGGAGTAGGCCCACTGGGAGATCTCTGGGGGTCTTAGCGCGGGCACACGTGGCACAAGCTGCAGTAAAAGCGGAGCAATCGGCCTTAAGGGAGGGCCACCAAAACACCTGTGAGAGAGACCATATCAACTGATCCCTCCCAATATGCCCTGCTGCCTTAGATGAGTGGTTAGTCTCGAGCAAACAGGTATGGAAAGGCTCATCCACAAAGGACTTGCCAACTGGGGTTTCAGGAGGTGCCTGTGCTTGAGAATCCGATCTGGCTGAATAATAGGTACCGGGGCTTCATCCCTCTCAATGTCCGGGCTAAACTGTCTGGATAGGGCGTCTGCCCTAACGTTCTTAGAACCTGGCAAGTAGGACACTATAAAATTAAACCGAGACAGGAATAGTGCCCACCTAGCTTGACGGGAGGACAGCCTTTTAGCCTCTGAGAGATAAATCAAATTTCTATGGTCAGTAAGAATTAACACCGGGGTTCTTGGGCCTTCCAATAAGTGTCGCCACTCCTTTAATGCCAGGATGATAGCCAACAATTCCCTATCACCAATTTCGTAATGGCTTTGGGCATTAGAGAGCTTTTTGGAAAAGAACCAACAAGGTCTCAGATTGCCACCCTCTTTGGGGCGTTGAGAAAGAACTGTCCCTACCCCAACTTCGGAGGCATCGACCTCCAATGTAAACGGCAGGGTGGGATTGGGGTGGGACAGTATAGGAGCGGAGGCAAAAGCAGATTTAATTGTCTCAAAGGCCATCTCAGCTGCCTCAGACCATTGAGAGGGATTAGCACCCTTGTGTGTGAGGTCAGACAGAGGTTTCACAATGGTAGAGAAATTCTGAATACATTTTCTATAATAATTGGCAAAGCCCAAGAACAGTTGAATAGCTTTTAACCCTTTGGGCCGTGGCCACTGTAGGACTGCTGCCAATTTCTCTTGGTCCATGGCAATGCCATCCTTAGATATCACAAAACACAGGAAGGGTACTTTGGAACTGTGAAATTCACATTTTTCTAATTTACAGAACAATTTGTTCTTGAGTAAACGGAGCAACACTTCCGACACATCCTGGATGTGTTGAGTTAGGTTGGCAGAGTGTATCAATATATCGTCAAGGTATATGACCACACAGGACTGTAGCATGTCACGGAAGATATCATTGACCAACTCTTGAAATACGGCAGGTGCATTACATAATTCAAAAGGCATCACTAAGTATTCATAGTGCCCCGACCTAGTATTGAATGCCGTTTTACACTCATCTCCGGCCCTGATCCTTATCAGGTTGTAGGCGGCCCGTAGATCGAGTTTAGTAAATATAGAAGAGCCCTTCAACCTGTCAAATAACTCTGTAATGAGTAGTATGGGATACGCATTCTTGGACATGAGCTTATTTAGTCCCCAGTAATCAATACATGGTCGTAATTCGCCATTTTTCTTTTTCACAAAAAAAACCTCCTGCACCTGCCGGAGAGGATGATTTGCGAATGATTCCTCTCTTGAGGGCATGCTCAATGTACTCCTCCATGGCCCTGTTCTCTTCACAGGACAAAGGGTATGTCCTACCCCTAGGAGGCACCACCCCCAGGGGCAAATCAATAGCTCAATCATACGGCCTATGCTGCGGCAATGCGCTAGCCTCTCCTTTACTGAATACGTCACTGAACTTGCTATATTCAGTTGGCACGGAGGGAGAGGTACACATAATCTTGACCGGATGTGACAAACAGTGATTAGTGCAGTACTCAGACCATGACTTAACCTCACATCTTTGCCAATCAAACTGGGGGTTGTGCAGCAATAACCATGGGAACCCCAGAATGACCGCATGATGGGGTGTGTGTATAATTTGGAAACACACTTCCTCCCTGTGGAGAGCCCCAATCGACATAGAGATAGGAGTTGTTTCCATAGTGACGAAAGCTGGTTCTAATGGTCTACCGTCAATGGCCTCAATGGCTAGCGGAGTATCTCTTTTAGACAATGGAATATTGTGCTGTTCAGCAAAGGAACGGTCCATGAAATAACCTGCTGCGCCAGAGTCTACCAGAGCCAGTACCTCCACAGCTTGGTCACCCAGGAGGAAACTCACCTGGATGGTGGTTTTTTTTGTACAGGAGTCTGGGGACAATTGTACGCCACCTAGGGCCTGTCCCCCAAGGTACCCTAGGTGCGTGCGTTTCCTGGCCGTACCAGGCAAGTGCGTAGTATGTGCCCATCTTTGCCACAATATAAAGATAAACCCTGCCTTTTACGGTGTGCCTGCTCCTCCTTAGAAAGTCTAGTGAACCTGAGTTGCATAGGCTCACTTGGTTCGGATACTTGATCAGGAGGATTGGGAGGCGAGGGTGGGTTTAAAGGACTACCGTGCCCATAGTTTCTGGATTTTGCCCTTTTTGCCAGATGCCTCTCGCGAATGCGAGAATCAATGAGCATGACATAGTCGATATACTCGTCTAAGTCACTGGGTACATCTCGGGCCACAATCTCATCTTTAATGGAATCAGACAACCCCTGAGCGAAGGCTGCCACCAGTGCCTCATTATTCCAGCCTACCTCTGCTGCCAGTATCCGAAATTCTATGGCATAATCGCCTACCGCACGATCGCCCATTTGTATTTCCATCAGTTTTTTGGCAGCAGAGGCGAGCCGCCTCTGCTCGTATCTCAAATACTCTCCAAAACTTCCTTACAAACTCATTGAAGTTTAGAGTACATGGATTGGCATTCTCCCATAAGGGGTTTGCCCACGCCAGGGCTTTACCCGTTAATAGAGATATCATGAACCCCACCTTGCTACGGTCATTCGGGAAGGCATGAGGTGTCAGTTCTAAGAATATCTCTAATTGGTTAATAAACCCCCTACACAGTGTAGGTTCGCCATTGTATCTTACCAGTAACGGTACCGCCGCCGTTAGACTTCTGGAATGTGCAACAAATTGCCCAGCCTGATTATCCGGTGTCGGAACTGGGGGGACCACCGGATTTTGGTTAGGTTTATCGAGGTGTACCGTACGTTCCAGTAATGTCTGCATGGAGAGTGCCAACTGATCCAAGCGTTGCTCATGGACATCCATCCTCCAGTGGAGGTTCTGTGTATTACTGTCATGGATTTGAAGACTCTCAGACTTAAGGTTTGGTAAAAACTCAACTTTATTAAAAGTTAAAGGCAGTCCCCGTAGGGTAAACATACATAACAATACAGCAGTAATAGCAGATATAATAGGTTCTACCGGCCTTGCCTAAATACCGGGCAAGGCAACCCAAGTGACAGTAATAATGACAGGCTCTACCAACCTTGCCTATACCGGGTAAGGCAACTGTGAGATGACATATACCGGTTCTACCGGCCTTACCAATACCAGGCAAGGCACCCCAAAGAATGCGGAATGGATGCTCTACCGGCCCTGCCAATACCAGGTAAGGCAACCTTAAAGATGGTGAAATACAAGGTTCTACCGGCCTTACCAATACCGGGCAGGGCAGCCCAAAGGAGTACTGTAGTAGGCTCTACCGGCCCTGCCAATACTGGGTAAGGCAACCTTAAGGATGGTAACGTACAAGGTTCTACCGGCCTTACCAATACCGGGCAGAGCAGCCTGAGCGAGTAGACCAGCTGTCAGATGGCTAAGACAGCAGAGAGAAATAGGAATATGGTCTTACTCAGCAGAAGTCTATTGCCATTGGATCATTCAGGAGCAAACCAACGTCCGCACGTTGGGACCAACAGTAAATAACACCACCAGGTTAATGGAGTAAACCAGCGTCCGCACGCTGGGACCAATAATAGATGTCGCCACCAGGTTAATGGAGTAAACCAGCGTCCGCACGCTGGGACCAACAGTAAATGTCGCCACCAAGTTTAATGGAGTAAACCAGCGTCCGCACGCTGGAACCAACAGTGTATCTCACAACCAGGTTTAATGGAGCAAACCAGCGTCCGCACGCTGGAACCAACAACGTATATCGCAACCAAGTTTAGGGGAGAAAACCAGCATCCGCACGCTGGAACCAACAATGTAATCGCAACCAGGTTTAGTGGAGTAAACCAGCGTCCGCACGCTGGAACCAACAATGTATATCGCAACCAGGTTTAGTGGAGTAAACCAGCGTCCGCACACTGAACCAACAATGTATATCGCAACCAAGTTTTAGTGGAGTAAACCAGCGTACGCACGCTGGAACCAACAATGTAATCGCAACCAGGTTAGTGGAGTAAACCAGCGTCCGCATGCTGGAGCCAACAATGTATGATCAGCAGAGAGAAGAACAATGTCGCCGGAGCGACGGCTGGAGCAGGAGATTCAGGAACTCAGTAAGATTAACCCACGAGGTGCTGGAACACAGGAACACTAGAATACAGGCACCCAGGAACACTGGAACACCGGAACACTAGCATACAGGAACACTGGAACACTGGAGCACTGGAACACAGGATCAGCAAGTACAGCAGGAATAGGCCCAGAAGCCTGACCAGCAGGTCAGGCACAGTGAAGTCAGAAACACCACGAAAGGGCAACCTGGAAGTGCTCAGCCTGGGTTTAAAAAGGCTGTGTGAGGAGGGCTAATCACAGACAGCCAATCATGATTACTCAGCAAGTGACAGACACTGCACAGCACGAATCACGGGCACCGTGATAGACAGCCAATCATGATACTCAGCAAGTTACAGACACTGAACAGCACCAGTCACGGCACCGTTATAGTACCCCCCTTTCAAAGACCCCCTCTCCTAGAGTAGGGTCTAGGCTTCTGAGGGTATTTGGCATGAAATATTCGTAGTAAATTGGGTGCATGAAGGTCCTTACTGGCTACCCAGGAACGATCCTCAGGACCATAACCTTTCCAATGCACCAGATACTGTACCCCTATTCTACGTCTGCGGGAATCAATAATATTTTGTACTTCATACTCCTCCTGCCCCTCGCTTCAACAGGACCTGGCCTCACAGGTGTGGTAGTATAATGGTTACAAACCAGAGGTTTAAGGAGAGACACATGGAATACATTATGAATGCGCATAGAAACAGGTAATTCCAAGGCATAAGAAACAGGGTTAATTTTGCGAATGTTCTTGTACGAACCAATGAACCGAGGTGCCAGCTTATTAGATGGGATCTTGAGCTTTAGATTCTTGGAGGACAGCCATACTCTATCCCCGACTTGGAAAGAAACTGCTGGAAGCCTTCTGTGATTGGCATGACGCTGATGTCGCTGAAAAGACTGGCCCAATGCCCTGTGAACTTGTGCCCATGTGGAACGGAGTTGCTCTATATGCTCATCCAGACCTGGAATCTGCTGTGTCTGAAAGGAATCCGGGAGCAGACAGGGTTGGAACCCATAATGATCAGAAACGGAGAGCTCCCGGAAGAAGAATTAACTGCGCAGTTCCTGGCGAACTCTGCCCAAGGCAACAAGTCGGCCCAATTATCATGATGGTCAGCCACAAAACATCGCAGAAACTGTTCCAATACTTGATTGGCCCTCTCAGCGGCCCCGTTAGTCTGGGGATGATATGCAGAGGAAAATTATAGTTGTATGCACATCTGTTCGCAAAATGCCCTCCAGAATCTGGACACAAACTGGCTCCCCCTGTCAGACACCAGTACCCTGGGTACTCCATGTAACTGTAAAACTTCTCGAGCGAATACCATTGCCAGTTTTTTGGCCGAAGGAAGGCCACGGAGGGGTACGAAGTGTGCCATTTTAGAAAACCTGTCTACCACCATCAATATGAAGGAGTACCCTCTAGACCTGGGCAATTCTCCCATAAAGTCGATAGAAACGTGAGACCAAGGGCGTTCACCATTAGGCACCGGCTGAAGCAAGCCCACAGGGAGATGTCTAGGGGTTTTGGCACGGGCACAGGTGGCACAGGCATTAGTAAAATTGGCACAATCTGCTCTCATAGAAGGCCACCAAAATAGCTGAGAGAAAGACCAGAACAATTGATCTCTACCAATATGTCCCGCAGCCTTAGAGGAGTGGTAGGATTCAAGTAATCGAGTACGGAATGGCTCAGAGACAAAACATTTGCCCACTGGAGTCTCATGAGGAGCAGAGGCTTGGGATGCCAAAATCTCCTCCCCTAGTGGTGAAGTTATACTAGTACGTATGGTAGCCAATATTCGATCAGGTTGAATGATAGGTGCTGGTACCTCTTCTCTGTCAACCTCCGCTTCAGATTGTCTAGACAGAGCATCAGCACTAACATTCTTTGATCCCGGCAAGTATGATACAACGAAATTGAATCGGGATAGAAACAGTGCAAACCGGCCTGGCGAGAAGACAGTCTCTTGGCCTCAGAAAGATACGTCAGTTTCTTGTGATCAGTTAGAATCAAAACGAGGTTTTTTGTGCCTTCAAGTAAATGACGCCATTCTTTGAGAGCGAGGATAATGGCCAGTAATTCTCGATCACCAATCTCGTAATGACTTTGAGCACTAGTCAATTTCTTTGAGAAGAATCCACAGGGTCTGAGTGTACCGCCTTTAACCTGTCACTGAGAGAGCACCACCCCGACCCCAATATCTGAGGCATCAACCTCTAAGGTAAAGGGAAGTAGTGGATTAGGGTGGGACAACACAGGCGCTTCAGCAAAGGCTACCTTCAACTTCTCAAAGGCCTCTTCAGCAGCCACCGGCCAGAGGGATGGGTTAGCGCCCTTATGCGTGAGGTCAGACAGAGGTTTCACGATAGAGGAGAAGTTTTTAATAAACTTCCTGTAATAATTGGCGAACCCCAGAAACCGTTGGATGGCTTTGAGGCTCTTGGGTTTAGGCCATTGTAAGACTGCCGTCAATTTCTCTTTATCCATGGCAATGCCGTCTTTGCCAATTATAAACCCCAAAAACGGTACACTGGTTTTGTGGAACTCGCATTTCTCCAGTTTACAGGATAATTTATTTTTTCGTAAGAGCAGCAAGACTTCAGACACATCCTTGATGTGTTGTGACAGGTCTTTGGAGTGGATAAGTATGTCGTCAAGATAGACTACAACACAAGATTGTAGCATATCTCTAAGAACGTTATTGATCAGTTCTTGAAATACTGCAGGAGCATTACATAGACCAAATGGCATGACTAGGTATTCATAATGCCCAGATCTCGTATTGAAGTCAGTTTTCCACTCATCACCGGCTCTGATATGTATTAAATTATAGGCTGCCCTTAGGTCCAATTTGGTGAAAATCGAGGACCCCTTAAGTCTATCAAACAGCTCGGTGATGAGTGGTATTGGGTAGGCATTCTTTGCCATCAGCTTATTCAGCCCACGATAGTCTATGCATGGTCGCAGTTCGCCACTTTTTTTCTTAACAAAAAAGAACCCGGCGCCGGCCGGAGAAGTAGATTTCCTTATGATCCCTCTACTGAGGGCATCTGCCATGTATTCCTCCATAGCTTGGTTCTCCTCACAAGAAAATGGATACATGTGTCCCCTCGGTGGCACTGCTCCAGGACTCAGTTCTATGCGACAATCGTATGGTCTGTACTGAGGCAGGGCGCCAGCCTCTCCCTTACTGAAAACGTCACTAAACTGCCGGTAGACATCCGGTAGTGAAGGGGAGGTGCACAAGAGCTTAACAGGGTGGGTAACGCAATTATTCATACAGAACTGAGACCAAGCAGCAATCTCACATTCCTGCCAATCAAATTGTGGGTTGTGCAACTGTAACCAAGGAAAGCCCAAAATCACGGCATGGTGAGGAGAATTAATAAATTGGAACTGCTGCTCTTCCTTGTGAAGAGCCCCAATGGTCATAGACAAGGGCATCGTTTCAAAAGTAACTTGGGCGGGTTCCAAAGGTCTGCCATCAATTGCTTCAATAGCAAGAGGGGTTCCTCTCTGAATCCGTGGTACCCCATGCAATTCGGCAAAGGTATTGTCCATAAAATACCCAGCTGCACCAGAATCAACCAAGGCCAAAACCTCAACTGAGCGTTGTGCCCATGACAATACCACCTGTATGGTGGGTTTAAGTGTGCCCAACAATGGGGACGATTGGACACCACCTAGGGCCTGTCCCCCAAGGTACCCTAGGTGTGTTCGTTTCCCAGCCGTACCGGACAAGATCTTAACAGGTGACCATTTTTACCGCAATACAGACATAATCCTTTTGTCTTGCGATACCTCCTCTGCTCCTTAGTTAACCAAGTGAAACCCACCTGCATAGGTTCATTTGGTTCCTGTATGGGTTCACTAGGTTTGGATGCAGAGGGAGGGTTGGGTGGGCAAAATATGCTACTGGACCCATTATCGTTTAACCATACTCGTCGGTCTCTGGCGGTTAATCTCTCACGTATTCTGGAGTCAATTAGAATCACGTATTCGATATAATTATCTAGGTCAGTAGGTAAATCTTTAGCTGAAATCTCATCTTTAATCTGGTTACTCAATCCTTGAGCAAAGGCTGCCAACAGGGCCTCGTTATTCCATCCTACCTCTGCTGCCAAGGTGCGGAATTCAATGGCATAATTGCCAACCGTGCGCCTGCCCTGTTGTATCTCCATGAGATGTTTAGCAGCAGAGGTAGTTCTACCAGGAGGCTCAAATACTCTTCGAAAGGATTGCACAAAATCACAGAAATTCTTTGTGCAAGGTTTAGCGTTTTCCCAAAGTGGGTTGGCCCAAGCCAATGCTCTGCCAGTCAGCAGGGATATCGTGAACCCAACCATGCTGCGATCACTGGGAAATGCGCTTACCGTCAATTCCATAAATATTTCAAGTTGATTGATAAACCCCCTGCATAGTTGAGGGTCACCGTCATATCTCAGCGGCAAGGGTGCAGAAGCCGTTAACCCTTTGACTGCGGTCCCTGGGAACCTAGACTCATTCTCCGGTGTCTGAATTGGCGAGACCACCGGGCTAGAACCGGACTTATCAGCAAGTACCATACTGCGTTCGAGAATAGTTTGGATAGCAACCGTTAGCTGATCCAAATGTTGCTCGAGCGTATCCATCCTCCAATGGATATTCTGTGCGTTACCGTCACTCTTACTGTCTGAGGTCATGGCCTTTTCGTACTGTCACGGATTTGAAGACTCTCAGACTTAAGGTTTGGTAAAAACGTAACTTTATTAAAAGTTAAAGGCAGTCCCCATAGGGTAAACATACATAACAATACAGCAGTAATAGCAGATATAATAGGTTCTACCGGCCTTGCCTAAATACCGGGCAAGGCAACCCAAGTGACAGTAATAATGACAGGCTCTACCGACCTTGCCTATACCGGGTAAGGCGACCGTGAGATGACATATACCGGTTCTACCGGCCTTACCAATACCAGGCAAGGCAGCCCAAGGAATGCGGAATGGAGGCTCTACCGGCCCTGCCCATACCAGGTAAGGCAGCCTTAAAGATGGTAAAATACAAGGTTCTACCGGCTTTACCAATACCGGGCAGGGCAGCCCAAAAGAGTACTGTAGTAGGCTCTACCGGCCCTGCCAATACCGGGTAAGGCAACCTTAAGGATGGTAACGTACAAGGTTCTACCGGCCTTACCAATACCGGGCAGAGCAGCCTGAGCGAGTAGACCAGCTGTCAGATGGCTAAGACAGCAGAAAGAAATAGGAATATGGTCTAACTCAGCAGAAGTCTATTGCCAGGGATAATCAGACGACTGCATAGGAGTGGACAGCGACCTGGCCAAAGTACTGGATCATTCAGGAGCAAACCAACGTCCGCACGTTGGGACCAACAGTAAATAAAGCCACCAGGTTAATGGAGTAAACCAGCGTCCGCACGCTGGGACCAATAATAGATGTCGCCACCAGGTAAATGGAGTAAACCAGCGTCCGCACGCTGGGACCAACAGTAAATGTCGTCACCAAGTTTAATGGAGTAAACCAGCGTCCGCACGCTGGAACCAACAGTGTATCTCGCTTCAGGTTTAATGGAGCAAACCAGCGTCCGCACGCTGGAACCAACAACGTATATCACAACCAAGTTTAGGGGAGAGAACCAGCGTCCGCACGCTAGAACCAACAATGTAATCGCAACCAGGCTTAGTGGAGTAAACCAGCGTCCGCACGCTGGAACCAACAACGTATATCGCAACCAAGTTTAGGGGAGAAAACCAGCATCCGCACGCTGGAACCAACAATGTAATCGCAACCAGGTTTAGTGGAGTAAACCAGCATCCGCACGCTGGAACCAACAATGTATATCGCAACCAGGTTTAGTGGAGTAAACCAGTGTCCGCACACTGAACCAACAATGTATATCGCAACCAGGTTTTAGTGGAGTAAACCAGCGTCCGCACGCTGGAACCAACAATGTAATCGCAACCAGGTTAGTGGAGTAAACCAGCGTCCGCACGCTGGAGCCAACAATGTATGATCAGCAGCGAGAAGAACAATGTCTCCGGAGTGACGGCTGGAGCAGGAGATTCGGGAACTCAGTAAGATTAACCCACGAGGTGCTGGAACACAGGAACACTAGAATACAGGCACCCAGGAACACTGGAACACTGGAACACCGGAACACTAGCATACAGGAACACTGGAACACTGGAGCACTGGAACACAGGATCAGCAAGTACAGCAGGAACAGCAGGAATAGGCCCAGAAGCCTGACCAGCAGGTCAGGCAGAGTGAAGTCAGAAACACCACGAAAGGGCAACCTGGGTTTAAAAAGGCTGTGTGAGGAGGGCTAATCACAGACAGCCAATCATGATTACTCAGCAAGTGACAGACACTGCACAGCACGAATCACGGGCACCGTGATAGAAAGCCAATCATGATACTCAGCAAGTGACAGACACTGATCAGCACGAATCACGGCACCGTGATAGTACCCCCCTTTCAAAGACCCCCTCTCCTAGAGTAGGGTCTAGGCTTCTGAGGGTATTTGGCATGAAATATTCGTAGTAACTTGGGTGCATGAAGGTCCTTACTGGCTACCCAGGAACGATCCTCAGGATCATAACCTTTCCAATGCACCAGATACTGTACCCCTCCTCTACGTCTGCGGGAATCAATAATATTTTGTACTTCATACTCCTCCTGCCCCTCGACTTCAACAGGACCTGGCCTCACAGGTGTGATAGTATAACGGTTACAAACCAGAGGTTTAAGGAGAGACACATGGAATACAGTATGAATGCGCATAGAAGCAGGTAATTCCAAGGCATAAGAAACAGGGTTAATTTTGCGAATGATCTTGTACGAACCAATGAACCGAGGTGCCAGCTTATTAGATGGGACCTTGAGCTTTAGATTCTTGGAGGACAGCCATACTCTATCCCCAACTTGGAAGGAAACCGCTGGAAGCCTTCTGCGATTGGCATGACGCTGATGTCGCTGAAAAGACTGGCCCAATGCCCTCTGAACTTGTGCCCATGTGGAACGGAGTTGCTCTATATGCTCATCCACAGCTGGAAGCTGCTGTGTCTGAAAGGAATCGGGGAGCAGACAGGGTTGGAACCCATAATTGATCAGAAACGGAGAGCTCCCGGAGGAAGAATTGACTGCGCAGTTCCTGGCGAACTCTGCCCAAGGCAACAAGTCGGCCCAATTATCATGATGGTCAGTCACAAAACATCGCAGAAACTGTTCCTATCCTTGATTGGCCCTCTCAGCGGCCCCGTTAGTCTGGGGATGATATGCAGAGGAAAATTATAGCTGTATGCCCATCTGTTCGCAAAATGCCCTCCAGAATGTGGACACAAACTGGCTCCCCCTGTCAGACACCAGTACCCTGGGTACTCCATGTAACCGAAACACTTCTCGAGCAAATACCATTGCCAGTTCTTTGGCCGAAGGAAGGCCACGGAGGAGTACGAAGTGTGCCATTTTAGAAAACCTGTCTACCACCATCAATATGAAGGAGTACCCTCTAGACCTGGGCAATTCTCCCATAAAGTCGATAGAGACGTGAGACCAAGGGCGTTCACCATTAGGCACCGGCTGAAGCAAGCCCACAGGGAGATGTCTAGGGGTTTTGGCACGGGCACAGGTGGCACAGGCATTCGTAAAATTGGCACAATCTGCTCTCATAGAAGGCCACCAAAATAGCTGAGAGAGAGACCAGAACAATTGATCTCTACCAATATGTCCCGCAGCCTTAGAGGAGTGGTAGGATTCAAGTAATCGAGTACGGAATGGCTCAGAGACAAAACATTTGCCCACTGGAGTCTCATGAGGAGCAGAGGCTTGGGATGCCAAAATCTCCTCCCCTAGTGGTGAAGTTATACTAGTACGTATGGTAGCCAATATTCGATCAGGTTGAATGATAGGTGCTGGTACCTCTTCTCTGTCAACCTCCGCTTCAGATTGTCTAGACAGAGCATCAGCACTAACATTCTTTGATCCCGGCAAGTATGATACAACGAAATTGAATCGGGATAGAAACAGTGCAAACCGGCCTGGCGAGAAGACAGTCTCTTGGCCTCAGAAAGATACGTCAGATTCTTGTGATCAGTTAGAATCAAAATGAGGTTTTTTGTGCCTTCAAGTAAATGACGCCATTCTTTGAGAGCGAGGATAATGGCCAGTAATTCTCGATCACCAATCTCGTAATGACTTTGAGCACTAGTCAATTTCTTTGAGAAGAATCCACAGGGTCTGAGTGTACCGCCTTTAACCTGTCGCTGAGAGAGCACTACCCCGACCACAATATCTGAGGCATCAACCTCTAAGGTAAAGGGAAGTAGTGGATTAGGGTGGGACAACACAGGCGCGTCAGCAAAGGCTACCTTCAACCTCTCAAAGGCCTCTTCAGCAGCCACCGGCCAGAGGGATGGGTTAGCGCCCTTATGCGTGAGGTCAGACAGAGGTTTCACGATAGAGGAGAAGTTTTTAATAAACTTCCTGTAATAATTGGCGAACCCCAGAAACCGTTGGATGGCTTTGAGGCTCTTAGGTTTAGGCCATTGTAAGACTGCCGTCAATTTCTCTTTATCCATGGCAATGCCGTCTTTGCCAATTATAAACCCCAGAAACGGTACACTGGTTTTGTGGAACTCGCATTTCTCCAGTTTACAGAATAATTTATTTTTTCGTAAGCGCAGCAAGACTTCAGACACATCCTTGATGTGTTGTGACAGGTCTTTGGAGTGGATAAGTATGTCGTCAAGATAGACTACAACACAAGATTGTAGCATATCTCTAAGAACGTCATTGATCAGTTCTTGAAATACTGCAGGAGCATTACATAGACCAAATGGCATGACTAGGTATTCATAATGCCCAGATCTCGTATTGAAGGCAGTTTTCCACTCATCACCGGCTCTGATATGTATCAAATTATAGGCTGCCCTTAGGTCCAATTTGGTGAAAATCGAGGACCCCTTAAGTCTATCAAACAGCTCGGTGATGAGTGGTATTGGGTAGGCATTCTTTGCCATCAGCTTATTCAGCCCACGATAGTCTATGCATGGTCGCAATTCGCCACTTTTTTTCTTAACAAAAAAGAACCCGGCGCCGGCCGGAGAAGTAGATTTCCTTATGATCCCTCTACTGAGGGCATCTGCCATGTATTCCTCCATAGCTTGGTTCTCCTCACAAGACAATGGATACGTGCGTCCCCTCGGTGGCACTGCTCCAGGACTCAGTTCTATGCGGCAATCGTATGGTCTGTGCTGAGGCAGGGCGCCAGCCTCTCCCTTACTGAAAACGTCGCTAAACTGCCGGTAGACATCCGGTAGTGAAGGGGAGGTGCACAAGAGCTTAACAGGGTGGGTAACGCAATTATTCATACAGAACTGAGACGAAGCAGCAATCTCACATTTCTGCCAATCAAATTGTGGGTTGTGCAACTGTAACCAAGGAAAGCCCAAAATCACGGCATGGTGAGGAGAATTAATCAATTGGAACTGCTGCTCTTCCTTGTGAAGAGCCCCAATAGTCATAGACAAGGGCATCTTTTCAAAAGTAACTTGGGCGGGTTCCAAAGGTCTGCCATCAATTGCTTCAATAGCAAGAGGGGTTTCTCTCTGAATCCGTGGTACCCCATGCAATTCGGCAAAGGAATTGTCCATAAAATACCCAGCTGCACCAGAATCAACCAAGGCCAAAACCTCAACTGAGCGTTGTGCCCATGACAATACCACCTGTATGGTGGGTTTAAGTGTGCCCAACAATGGGGACGATTGGACACCACCTAGGGCCTGTCCCCCAAGGTACCCTAGGTGTGTTCGTTTCCCAGCCGTACCGGACAAGATCTTAACAGGTGACCATTTTTACCGCAATACAGACATAATCCTTGTGTCTTGCGATACCTTCTCTGCTCCTTAGTTAACCAAGTGAAACCCACCTGCATAGGTTCACTTGGTTCCTGTATGGGTTCACTAGGTTTGGATGCAGAGGGAGGGTTGGGTGGGCAAAATATGCTACTGGACCCATTATCTTTTAACCGTACTCGTCGGTCTCTGGCGGTTAATCTCTCACGTATTCTGGAGTCAATTAGAATCACGTATTCGATATAATTATCTAGGTCAGTAGGTAAATCTTTTGCTGCAATCTCATCTTTAATCTGGTTACTCAATCCTTGAGCAAAGGCTGCCAACAGGGCCTCGTTATTCCATCCTACCTCTGCTGCCAAGGCGCGGAATTCAATGGCATA
Organism: Rhinophrynus dorsalis; assembly: GCA_037306005.1. Lineage (NCBI taxonomy): Eukaryota > Metazoa > Chordata > Amphibia > Anura > Rhinophrynidae > Rhinophrynus > Rhinophrynus dorsalis. The sequence goes on from CM074725.1 coordinate 115,076,756, forward strand.
ATCGCCAACCGTGCGCCTGCCCTGTTGTATCTCCATGAGATGTTTAGCAGCAGAGGTAGTTCTACCAGGAGGCTCAAATACTCTTCGAAAGGATTGCACAAAATCATAGAAATTCTTTGTGCAAGGTTTAGCGTTTTCCCAAAGTGGGTTGGCCCAAGCCAATGCTCTTCCAGTCAGCAGGGATATCATGAACCCAACCTTGCTGCGATCACTGGGAAATGCGTGTGCCGTCAATTCCATAAATATTTCAAGTTGATTGATAAACCCTCTGCATAGTTGAGGGTCACCGTCATATCTCAGCGGCAAGGGTGCAGAAGCCGTTAAACCTTTGACTGCGGTCCCTGGGAACCTAGACTCATTCTCCAGTGTTTGAATTGGCGAGACCACCGGGCTAGAACCGGACTTATCAGCAAGTACCATACTGCGTTCAAGAATAGTTTGGATAGCAACCTCTAGCTGATCCAAATGTTGCTCGAGCGTATCCATCCTCCAATGGATTTTCTGTGCGTTACCGTCACTCTTACTGTCTGAGGTCATGGCCCTTTCGTACTGTCACGGATTTCAAGACTCTCAGACTTAAGGGTTGGTAAAAACTTAACTTTATTAAAAGTTAAAGGCAGTCCCCGTAGGGTAAACATACATAACAATACAGCAGTAATAGCAGATATAATAGGTTCTACCGGCCTTGCCTAAATACCGGGCAAGGCAACCCAAGTGACAGTAATAATGACAGGCTCTACCGACCTTGCCTATACCGGGTAAGGTAACCGTGAGATGACATATACAGGTTCTACCGGCCTTACCAATACCGGGCAGGGCAACCCAAAGGAGTACTGTAGTAGGCTCTACCGGCCCTGCCAATACCGGGTAAGGCAACCTTAAGGATGGTAACGTACAAGGTTCTACCGGCCTTACCAATACCGGGCAGAGCAGCCTGAGCGAGTAGACCAGCTGTCAGATGGCTAAGACAGCAGAGAGAAATAGGAATATGATCTTACTCAGCAGAAGTCTATTGCCAGGGATAATCAGACGACTGCATAGGAGTGGACAGCGACCTGGCCAAAGTACTGGATCATTCAGGAGCAAACCAACGTCCGCACGTTGGGACCAACAGTAAATAACGCCACCAGGTTAATGGAGTAAACCAGCGTCCGCACGCTGGGACCAATAATAGATGTCGCCACCAGGTTAATGGAGTAAACCAGCGTCCGCACGCTGGGACCAACAGTAAATGTCGCCACCAAGTTTAATGGAGTAAACCAGCGTCCGCACGCTGGAACCAACAGTGTATCTCGCTTCAGGTTTAATGGAGCAAACCAGCGTCAGCACGCTGGAACCAACAACGTATATCACAACCAAGTTTAGGGGAGAGAACCAGCGTCCGCACGCTGGAACCAACAATGTAATCGCAACCAGGTTTAGTGGAGTAAACCAGCGTCCGCACGCTGGAACCAACAATGTATATCGCAACCAGGTTTAGTGGAGTAAACTAGTGTCCGCACGCTGAACCAACAATGTATATCGCAACCAGGTTTTAGTGGAGTAAACCAGCGTCCGCACGCTGGAACCAACAATGTAATCGCAACCAGGTTCAGTGGAGTAAACTAGCGTCCGCACGCTGGAGCCAACAATGTATGATCAGCAGCGAGAAGAACAACGTCGCCGGAGTGACGGCTGGAGCAGGAGATTCAGGAACCCACAAGGTGCTGGAACACAGGAACACTAGAATACAGGCACCCAGGAACACTGGAACACTGGAACACCGGAACACTAGCATACAGGAACACTGGAACACTGGAGCACTGGAACACAGGATCAGCAAGTACAGCAGGAACAGCAGGAATAGGCCCAGAAGCCTGACCAGCAGGTCAGGCAGAGTGAAGCCAGAAACACCACGAAAGGGCAACCTGGGTTTAAAAAGGCTGTGTGAGGAGGGCTAATCACAGACAGCCAATCGTGATTACTCAGCAAGTGACAGACACTGCACAGCACGAATCACGGGCACCGTGATAGACAGCCAATCATGATACTCAGCAAGTGACAGACACTGAACAGCACGAATCACGGCACCGTGATAATTACCGTCACCCTTACCATCTGAGGTCATGGCCCTTTCGTACTGTTACGGTTTTTACGACACTCAGACCAAGGTTAGAAATAAAACACAGTTTTATTGAGGTAAAATTAAGGAACAGCGCCCCTGGGGGCCAGAATAGGTAATAGCAGTAAGGCAAGTAATGGATGAACTACAAGCCCAATGTAGCAGGAGCAGGTAGCATGAGCAGAAACACAAGATAAAGGGTTAAAACCCAATACAAATACTCAGTCTCTGTGGTGGTGACTAGGCCAATGCCCGGTGCTATAAACAGTCCCAGAGTAGTGAAGAAAGCAAGCTCAAGCAGTGCGACTGAACTGAATCACAACCAGATAGCTGAATCGTAATGCCCAATAGTATAGCAAGGACCAATTGGAGCTGGAGCCAATACCCCCACTGGGGTGCGATAACGGAGGAGAGACACTGCCAGAGTCAATAGAGCCAGAGCCAGGAGCACCCCTTGGTGCGGTAACCTGGGAGAACACTGCATATGCAAATGGAACTGGAACCAAGAGCACCCCTTAGGTGAGGTAACGGAGGAGACACTGCACAAGCCAAGATACCGTGAGCCAAATGCACTTCCAGGTGCGATCTGATAGAACAACACTGTGAGCAATAGAAGACCAGAGCCAAGGCACCCTTCCGGTGCCAGAATGGAGCAACACACTGCTAGAGTAACGGGATGCCCAATAGCACCACGCGGTGTGACCACTCAAGGAACGAGCACCTAGATATCGGTAATGCTCTGCAGCGTAAACGGGTAGGCTCAGTGACGGAGGCAACAAGCTCAACAAGTGTTAAACGGCTCAGGATCGGAGGCAACAAGCTCGGCAAGTGTATACAGACAGGCTCGGTACAGGAGGCAACAAGCACAGCAAGTGTTCTCTGACAGACTCGGTACAGAGGCAACAGCTCGGCAAGTACTCTCTGGCAGGCTCGGTAACGGAGGCAACAGACAGGCTCAATAACGGAGGCCACAGTAAACACAGGAGGCGTGATCAGTCAGTGCAAGCAGCGAGCAAGCTTCAGAATGTCGCCAGGTAAGAGCCCAGAGCACGCAGAAATACTGGAAGTAACATGGAGCAGGAATGTAGTCAGAGCCGGGTCGATCACAGAGCAGGGATCTCAGCCAGAACTGGGTCAATCACGGAGCAGGAAGTCAGCCAGAGCCGGGTCAATCACGGAGCAGGAACGTCAGCCAGAGCCGGGTCAATCACGGAGCAGGAACGTCAGCCAGAACCGGGTCAATCACCCAGGGTATACTCACCAAACAAGAATTTGATTTTCTATTGGTACAGTACCCAGAGGTGGCCTTTTTCTTCCATATCCCTAAAATACACAAAGATCAGGTTCATCCCCCTGGAAGGCCCATTATAGCTGGTATAAATTCATTTACATCCAATTTATCAGCTTATGTTGATTCCTTCCTCCAAAAATACGTCCTAGGGTTGGCATCATACATTCGAGACTCCCAGGACATGTTACAAAAATTGTCATCTATTCAGTGGAAAGAAGAATATATTTGGGCGACCATGGATGTTAGTTCCCTTTATACTTGTATTGACCATACATTGGGACTTCAGGCCATTAAGTACTTTTTGGCGGAATTTTTGTTGGAGTGCCTATCTTTTATTCTATATCATAACTTCTTCATATTTCAGGACTGTTTCTTTTTACAAATCAAGGGTACTGCCATGGGCACCAGGTTTGCCCCCTCATATGCAAACCTTTTTATGGGTTTGTGGGAGGAATTGTCCATTTGGCCTTCCAGCAGGTGGGGGGACAGCCTGGTGTTCTATGGCAGATACATTGATGACATTTTGATCATATGGAAGGGTCCTATGGAATATTTGGAGAAGTTTTTTCTATTATGCAATTCCAACGATATGGGTCTGCACTTTACTTCTACAGTATCTAAAGACCATATAGAATTCTTAGATCTGTATCTATATGGCAAATCAGGAGAGTCTGTTGGTAGCTCTATTTATCAAAAAGAAGTCAGCAGAAACCAATACTTGAGAGCTGACAGTTGTCACCATCCTAAATGGATTTCCAACATTCCATACGGCCAGTTCCATCGCCTATGTAGGAACTGTAGCTCTTTTGAGGACTTCCAAATGAAGGGAGAAACCTTGGGAGCACAGTTCCTGGAGAGGGGATATTCTCTGGCTACGATTCAGACAGCTAAAAATAGAGCTAGTACTTTAGACAGAAATAGTCTGATGGCACCTAAAGTTAAAAACAACAAATCTCATCGAAATCCCCACAAAAAACGACAACCGGCTATTATCACCCAATATAATTCTGCTGCTAATACCATTCAGAATATTGTATCAAAATATTGGAATATCTTATTGCAAGATCCTTTATTAGTTGGTAAAATTAGTACATCAAGCAGAATTATTTACCGAAAAGCAAAAACGATGCGAGGATATGTGGCCCCAAGTCGTCCAAAAAAACTAAATACCAAAAGAACTAAAGGTATTTTTGACACAGCCTTACCTACGGGCAATTATAGATGCTTACATGCCAGATGCATGAATTGCAGCTATATTTCCAATAGGAATAATCAGATTTGTAGTCATGTCAATGGGAAGGAGTTCCCAATTAAACAATTGATCACTTGTGACACTACATTTGTAATATATGTTATACAATGTGGCTGTGGTGTACAGTACGTGGGACGTACGACGAGAAGCCGGAGGGACCGGGCGGGTGAACATCGACGGCTGATCTCCAAAAAATCAGAAAACCATGCAGTACCGCGTCATTTTAATGCCTGTGCACAGGGAGGACTTGCTAACTTTAGAGTATGTGGCATTGAGCATATTATTCCCTCTACTGCCAATAGATATAAAAACTATGTAGGAGAGAGGCATTTTGGATTTATACATTACAAACACTGTCACCCAATGGCCTCAATGAGGAATTGGAAGTTAGTAACTTCCTATAATAGTTGGAATCATCCTTTTTGCCCTCTGATTTAAGCTTATAATGGTTATCTATAAGAGTGCTGGATTTGTTTTGGGTCTATATATTTGGTAAATATTTTGGACTCCTTAGGGGTCTCTGTAGAGGGAGCTATGTACAGTTTTTATTTGTATTTTTTATCTACACCTATGTATATTTTTTGTGTATTTTTCATATATACATTTTTCATACATACTTTTATGCATTTCTTATACTTTTTTGTATTTTTGTGTATTTTTTAGTCTCAGGTGTATTTTAATATTCTTTTGCTGATTATTTCTGCTACAATATTGCATCCGTTTTTCTCACAGCTCCGAGACACCTGGGCGGAAGTTTCCATTAATGCCTCAAGGTAGCCTCACAATACCCGCTGCATGTTTTAGCTTCGTCAGGTTGCTTAGCAACTCTGAGAACGAGGCCTGAAGCGCAGTGCAGTGAAGGTGGAAGTGGGCTAACGGAAAAGAGGTTCGGATGGATCACCGCGAAGCGGGAGAACTCGGAGCGGTGATTGGAATGGTATGTCTCATGATTGTATATATTTACATCTGTTTATGCATATCCTTTTATCCCTGAAGAAGTGAGCAGATAGCTCACGAAACATGTTGGATATCATTACTTAATAAATTTTATTTTTATGGTGGTTGAGTCCTATTGGAGCCTCTGGAACGTGTTTTTCACATATGCATTAAGTTGCCTACACATTTGGGAAAGTTTGGAGATATACCCATTAGTTTGAAGAAGAGACCTGGGAAATAAAAGACTTTCATCTACCCAAGAGTCTATGGGCTATTTCTTCTCTAATGTTCTGTGAGTAGAATTATTTTTATTTATTTTGGTGGAATACAGATGCTTCTCTCAGATCCTCTTGCGCTTCTGTTTATTTCAGTTGTGAGTCTACGTGGGACTTTGTCCTAAAAGGTGTTTGCTGGACATCATTCAGAAAGCTGCAGAGGAGATATCTGGTAGAATTTTATTATTGTGGAATCCAATAGTTGCCATATATAAGATTATTGCGCACTGTTTTTTTGTATACAATCACGGAGCAGGAACGTCAGCCAGAACCGGGTCAATCATAGAGCAGGAACGTCAGCCAGAACCAGGTCAATCACGGAGCAGGAACAGCAGAGTAGTCAGACAAGCCGAGTCGGTACGCAGGAATGCAGGAACACAGCAACAAAGGCGCAGGAACAGGAACACCATGAAAGGGCACCTGACAGGTGCCATAGGTCCAGTATATAAAGGGACACCCTGGGCGGGCCAATCAAGCTCCGCCAATGGAAGAGCGCCACCACAGAGAGAGACAAGGAATAACGGGGACCGTGATACTAGGCCAATTACACTCTGCAGAAGTAGTAATGGAGACAAGGCCACTTGCACACTGCCATAGCAGTAACGGAGACAAGGCCACTTGCACACTGCCATAGCAGTAACGGAGATCAGGCCGCTTGCACTCTGCAGGAGCAGTAACGGCGACAAGGCCACTTGCACACTGCCGCAGCAGTAACGGAGACTAGGCCACTTGCACTCTGCAGGAGCAGTAACGGAGACTAGGCCACTTGCACACTGCCGTAGCAGTAGCAGAGACAAGGCCACTTGCACACTGCCCTAGCAGTAACGGAGACAAGGCCACTTGCACACTGCCCTAGCAGTAACGGAGACAAGGCCACTTGCACACTGCCGTAGCAGTAATGGAGACTAGGCCACTTGCACTTTGCAGAAGCAGTAACGAAGACTAGGCCACTTGAACACTGCTGTAGCAGTAACAGAGACAAGGCCACTTGCATACTGCCGTAGCAGTAACGGATACTAGGCCACTTGCACTCTGCAGGAGCAGTAACGGAGACTAGGCCACTTGCACACTGCCGTTGCAGTAATGGACTGAGCAACTGAGCAACTCGCCCTGAGGTCGCAACCAACCGGGAGTGTCACGAATGCCTAACCAATAGGAATGTCGCCAAGGCGACACAGAGCCAGCCAGAGCAGGAACGTCAGCCAAGCCGTGTCGATTCACGGAGCAGAAACATCAGCCAAGTCAGGTCGATACACAGAGCAGGAACGTCAGCCAAACCGGGTCGATACACGGAGCAGGAACATCAGCCAAGCCGGGTCGGTACACGGAGCAGGAATGTCAGTCAAGCCGGTTGGTGCACAGGAGCAGGAGAAGAAGAATGGTCAGGCGGTCCGGGTCGGTTCACAGGCAGGAGACGAGATGCAGAGTAGTCAGGCAGGCCGGGTCAATACACAGGGAATACTGAGAGCAGGAACAAGCACTGGTACAGGAACACCACGAAAGGGGCACTGGAGAGGTGCCAGAACTCAGCATATAAAGGCCATACTGGGCAGGACAAGCACAGTATGGCCAATAGGAGTAAAGCAAAGTGTAGACTGACAGAATGTCGCAAGAGGAAGCATGGGCACCGTGATACATTCCCACAAATCCAGACGAGGTCTTATACATATGATCGAGGCCTCCAGGGTGAGGTAGAGAAGACAGGTGGACCCGAGGTCCATGTGGTTTAACCCAGGGGCCCTATTAAACCTCTGGATTCATCGATGAAGCTGTAAGCCTGATTAGAGGCCAAAAATGATACGTAACCAGAAAACAGAAAAAATTATTTATTGTAAACCAACACAATTTAACGAGTCAGGGTGGAGAGAGCTCTCTGGATTTCATAGTAACATAGTAAGTTAGGTTGAATAAAGACACAAGTCCATCAAGTTCAACCCTCTCCTCATACCCCAGCAACTGAGAATTTTATAGCTTTCCTGTTACCAATTAAGTTAGTCTTTATCAGACCTTCCTGATCTGTCTACTGATAAACAGTATAATTTTGTATGTTCCCTTTTGAAATAAATGTATCTAATCTTCTCTTAAATGTATCAATTGCATCTGCCATAACCACCTCCTTGAGCAAGGAATTTAGCAGACCTTATTCTAAAAAAACCCTTCCTCTGCTGAAGTCTAAACCTCCTTTTCTCTAATCTCAAGAGGTGTCCCATGGTCACCTGAGCAGGCCTTGGAATAAATAGCTCACCGCAGAGATCCTTGTATTGACCTTTCATATACTTGTACATGTGATAAGGTCTCCTGTTAGTCATCTTTTCTCTAGAGTAAATAAGCCAAGTTTGTCTAGTCATTCCTCATATGTCAAGTCCTCCATTCCCTTAATTAATTTTGTTGTTCTTCGTTGTACCTTCTCTAGTTCTAGTATATCATTTTTCAGAACTGGTGCCCAAAATTGCACTGCATACGCAAGGTGAGATCTTACCAGTGATTTGTATAATGGCAAAATAATGTTATCCACTCTTGCTTCGATACCTCTTTTTATGCAAGACAGGATTTTGTTTGCCTTTGCTACTGCTGTTTCACACTGGTCACTGTTTCCAAGTTTGTAGTTAACAAGGATACCCGGGTCTTTCTCTAGCAATGAGTCCCCTAAAATGATTCCATTAAGTTCATAAGTAGCCTTGGGATTGTTTCCTCCCAAATGCATGACTTTACACTTCCCCACATTAAACTTCATATTCCATTTGTTTGCCCAATCTGACATTGTATGTAAGTCCTTCTGTAGAGAGAGAAAATGTCATGTTCTGAATTAATGACCTTGCATAATTTTGTATCATCTGCAAATATTGATATTTTGCTTTCCATATCTATTTCCAGGTCATTTATAAACATGTTAAAAAGCAGTAGACCTAACACTGAACCCTGAGGTACTCCACTCTCCACTTTAACTGTATTGGAGAATTGTCCATTTACACCCACACTCTGTTCCCTATCCTTCAACCAGTTTTGTATCCAATTGCAAAGGTTATCTTCTAGCCCCAATTTCCTTACTTTATACACCAGCCTTCTGTGTGGCACTGTATCAACTGCCTTTGCAAAGTCTAGATATACTACGTATACTGCCTTGCCATTGTCAAGGTTGCTGCTTACTTCCTCATAGAAGCTGAAAATATTAGTTTGGTATGATCTACTCTTCATAAAACCATGTTGATTTGTGCTAATGATCTTATTTTTTGTGTTGTAATCCTGAATATAGTCCCTTATTATCCCTTCTAGCAGTTTCCCACTTCAGAGGTCAAACTCACAGGTCTATAATTCCCATGTATAAGGTTAGGAATACAATGACTGAAAAACGCAGACTTCCATCTCCCCAATTTGTGGATTATGTGCGGTGGAACATTTCTGTTTGGATGCTGAAGAGGCTGTGCCAATACGGAATGAATGCCCTGAATATAACATAGGGTTAAGAACTAAAAAGGAAAGGAGTAACCTAATCACTTTAATGAATGTGGCAGTCTTAAGGGGGCTGTTGGGTATGGGTAGTAGTGGGCAGACAGGTACACTGGATGAGTTGAGCAATATGATTAAGGCCTTTGAGAAACAGTTTGATGCTGTGTGATGAAAATATGGATGGTAATGAGGGATACTTAAGGAAAATGAAATGTTGAATGCTGGCCAGATACAGTCTAATAGAAACTGGCAATAATCTGAAGGCAGAATGACAGTATGATGCGAAAGCTAAGACAACTGTATGGGATAAGGGCCAAGTGGGTTTAGTACGTAACAAAAAATTATTTTTTTTTAAATTCAATTTTTATTGATTTTGAAATAAATGGGAATACAGAACACAAAAATAAGGAGGGGGTACAGAGAGCACAAAAAACAGAAGGCACAAAAGAAGCATTTCAACATAAGCGAAATGGTTAGCCTCATTTGGCCCCGGAGTGGTGAAGATGCCAAGAAAAAGAGAGAGTGAGAAAAGAGAAAAGAAAGAGAGGAGAAAAAAAAGGAGGGGGATGGTGAAAACATGGGGGAAGGGAAGCAACAGGAGAATTAACTCTCTTACAACCGGCTCCCACAAAATCAGTGCAGAAGTAAGTCGCAATGAAAGTCGGGGGAGCCACTGAATCAATCCATGTGGACCAGATTCACAGATATGAAGAAGAAGAGTTGTGTATGTAAGCTGTCAACTTTTCCATACGAATCAGCCTCCAAATGTGATTGTCCGGCAGGGCATGACATGGTGGCAAAAATTTCCAATGGTATGAAATGTGGCAACGAGTCATGGAGCATACCCTATAGACTAGTTTATTAGCCACATAAGACAGCGGAGGATATCTAGAAGGTCTGCTGAGTAAGGCAGTCCAAGAGTTCAGTTGGAACATGACCCCCAAGGCCGAACCCAAGAGCGTGAAAGCATGAGTCTACAGGGCTAACACCGAAGGACAGGACCACCACATAAGTAGGTATGTGCCAGTCTGGCCACAGCCCCGATAGCATAAATGAGACAAGGATGGGTAAATACGATGTAGTTTGGCTGGGCAGTAATACCAACGAGCTAACACTTTGTATACATTTTCCCTCACCAGTGTGCATGGAGTCACGGTTCCAGTGTTAACCAAAATGTCGTTCTACTCCTCATTGTCCAGGGTCTTGCCCAGATCAGACTCCCATAGGGCCCGATAAGAGGGGGGCTGAGGGTAAGAGACTGCTACAAAATGTGAATAAAGTTTAGAGATAACCCCTTTGCCAGAGAAAGAGGAAGTGCATAGATGTTCGAAAAGAGTCCTATGTGAAAGGATTGCATAACATATAGAAGGGTTAAATATTCTTAGGGTTAAATTGTTTGTGTAACAAGTCATTACATATTTGTCAAACAGGCCATGTTAACATTATAAAGGGACGCAGCAATACTAGGGTTAAAATTGACATTTGCTAAGGTTTGTAGAAACCTGTGTAAAGGAGAAATGATTAACCCAAATACAGCCAGCCACATTCTGTTTTTTTTTTCTGGTTTCTTATCTATATGCTGAAGGCTAAGCTGTTCTCTTGCAAGAAATGTGCTCAAGGTTGTTTTAGGGAGTTTTTTTTTTGCAGAATTTCCACTGTATTACAAATCTTAGCGAAAGGGGGGTCAGATGTGTAGAAGCTGAAATATAGTAGTTTTCCATTACTTGCTTTACCTCCCCTCTCCCTCCCTGAACTATGGGAGGGACGTTCTGTGTATCCTGTAACGTTTGCTATAGAATTTGTAAGTTAATGCCGCTCCTTCCCCCTTAAGGGAGGGGGGCTGATTGAGAGTATAAAAATGCTGTGTGGTAACAATAAAGGGAGTCAGGTTATCAAACTGCTGCTCTGTTGCTGTGCATGCCACGCCCGTAACTCCCCTGCCAATCTGTATGCCCCTTACTTGAAAATGTTATCCCGCCGCCCTACCTCTCCCACCCCTTGCTAAGACGATGTCCAGGGCCCAATGTAATTCCCAGAGTTTAGTTTGGTGAATCAGTTTAGTACTGATTCAAAGAAGGGATTGAAGGGAACAGGGATAAGGTGTGTAATACTTGTGTTCGGCACCCATAGGGTTAATAGTTACATTTGACTGCTTTGCAGAGATTCATGTACTAGGGAGGAAATCACTAGACTGGCTTATTCCAGCCTCTTATCTGTGTAATTGCAACAATCGTTAGAATATGTTCAAAGCTGCAAAGTTTCCAGACCCCCCCACGGGGGAGGAGATGGGATGCTGAAGAATATGTTATCTGCATTCTCTCCCCTTCCCCCCCTTCCTGTGAACAAGTTTTGCTTTTCTGTTTTTTTATAATTTTCTGCTCTATGTTGAAACTGTGAAACTGTGCACCTCGCCCCTCCCTGTAGGGGAGGGGGCTGTATAGGGCTATAAAGGTTTTGTATGATAAGAATAAAGAGAGAGCTTGTATGGTATAAGCTGTTGTGTGTGTTTTTCCTTGCGATCCTTACAGCCTCCTGGTACCAGAATTTGACATAGATTCCACAGATTGATCATAAGGGAGTAAAAAGGTACCATACCTAACAAAGATAACATAAGAGGGTGAAAGGTATCTCTTCAGGCAGCGATCCAGGTAAAGATTCCCTAACACTATGTGGGGGAGGCTTGCCCTTAAAGTACTTTCCTACAAAGTGCTTGACTTGCAGGAATCAAAAAAATTCTCCACCAACAAAATGGGTCCGGAGAAAGACCAGGAGGAAAGGTCCGGTCAAAAAAAAAAGAGGGCACATTCTAGAATGTAGGGCCTGAAGGTGATTGATTACCTGATACCTACACCAAAGAGCCAGCGTATGAGACAGGGTCAGGTTAACCTGCAGTGCCTTGGTTCACTGGGTAGGGAGCCATAACAGATCAGTCGTCGGAGGTGAGTGACATAATGAAACCTCCAGAACCACCCAGCTCTGTGCGTTATACGTAAAGTGTAGTTGAGTAGCTTTGGCAAATTGGGGATCCTTGTAATAAGACCAGAGTTGTGGGACCGACAAGCCCCCCGCCCATTTAAGTTTATAGAGTAACCCCAAGCTCACCCTAGGTTTTGCGGAGGCCCAAACGAACTGAAAAATATGACGCTGACGTGTCTGAATGTCCAAACTCCTGAGAGGCATGGCAAAGGACCGAACAAGGTAGAGGAGTTTAGGCAACAAAGTAATTTTGACTGAAAAGATCCTACCAAACCACGAGATACGATAAGACCAGCAACTGAGACAACCACCGAAGGATTGACATAAAGGGCTTGGATTCCCCTGAATATAGGACCCTCAAATCTAAAAGCACCCAAAACCCCCCAAATATATTCCCAATAAATTCTGTCAAATGCCTTCTCGTCATCCAAAGATAAAAGCATAGCTCGGATTGAACGAGTCCTGGCCGCCTGGACTAAGTTCAAAACTCCCCTGATGATGCTGACCTGGATGAATCAGATCAATCAAGAGTCGAGAAAGCATGGAGGCAAGGACTTTTGAGTAAAGTTTAACGTACACATTAATGAGGGAAATAGGAGGATAGCTAGAACAGGCAGTGGGGTCTTTGCCCTCTTTCGGAATGGCCACTAAGAGAGTCGACAGCATCTCTGCTGGCAGATGATCACCTTGCAAAAAAGTGTTAAAAAGCGAGGTTAGATGCAGGAGGAGGGAAACTTGAAATGCCTTGTAGTATCCTACCGTATAACCGTCAGGACCAGGCACTTTCAAAGACTTAAAAGCCTTCAGAGCCAAAGCCACTTCTTCCACAGAAATTTCAGCATTTAGGCTTGAAAGGTCTGTCTGGGACAGATGAGGTAGATGGTAGGAAGTCAGAAAGACCTGCAAGCGGGTGTGCAGCGGGCAAGAGAAGGAAACCCGGTGGCCATCATAAAGAGCTTCGTAAAACCTGACAAAGGTAGAGGCAATCTGGGGTGTTTTATAAGTCAGTGAACCCGAGCAGAGAGAGAGAGCCCGAAGCTTGGCAGACAACATGGCATCTGGTTTGTCACACTTCTCAAAGTACAACTGGTGGGTCCACTGCAACACACGAAGGGCCTCCTTCAAAAGTAACAAATTCAGTTCCCCTTTCAAATTAGTGAGTCCAAGAAGATTCGAGGCGGTGGGGTCCCATTTGTGAGCCAATTCTGCATCATGCAGAATTGCCTCAAGCCTACTGCGTTCCGCCACTCTAGACTTTTTCAAACAGGAAGCAGTTGCAATAATCTTGCCTCGGACAGCTTTGTGTGCCATCCACAAAGTACCCACCAAGACATCAGGAGAAGAGTTGAGGGTAAAATACTCCTCTAAAGACGAGGTGAGATCGGCCCAAACAGCCAGGTCAAGTAAAAGAAAGTCAATAAACCACCAAGAGGAAAGAGCAGAAGCCCTGAAAGGCCTGAGAAGGATCACTCCATGATAGTGTGATCAGACCAAGTTAAATCATGAATCTTTGGGGGCGTGTCCGGACGTCCAACATCGTGGACGTGTGAGCGTCGAGCTCCGGAGCCCTTCTAGTTATTGATCCTGCTTCTATAGCTTTCTCACGGCAGAAGACGGCATGTTACCATCTCTTTCTTCCTTCTCCTGCCCTGGATCATATATGACGGGGAAAAAGAAGAAAACTCTGCCGATCGGTACTTATTTTGGAGCTACTCCCTCGTGGCAGAAAAAGGGGGTGAAACCGCTTATGGACTCTTCACCTGACTCACCTATGGCTGCTATTGAGGATGCAGATACCCACTCCCGCTCCTCTACTGATGTCCCCTGGGGTGATCTCCCGACTCAGGCTGACATTGAGCATTTGATGTTCTCTATCAGAGACTCCATTAAGATGGGCATTGCAGATCTGTATACTGACTTATGCAGTCTTGGATCCCGCGTACAGGATCTTGAAACAGCACAAGACTCCCTGTCTATGGCTCAAGATTGCCTACAGCACCGGCTCGTCTATCAGGAGGATACCACTGATCTCCTTCGAACGCAGCTGGACGACCTGGAGAACCGCACCAGGCGATCGAACATTAGAGTAAGAGGCCTACCTGAATCTGTGACCGCTTCCCAAATTGAACATAATCTGCAAGACCTTTTTGGGAAACTCATAAATGTCCCTAGTGATACAATTCAGTTCGATCGGACCCACAGGGCTTTGCGACCTCGGAGTCAACTGGGTGATCGGCCCTGTGATGTGGTGTGCTGCCTACAATCTTTCCCTCAGAAGGAACTCATTATGGCGCTGGCCAGGGAATCTGGGCCCCTCCAGTTTGGGGACTCGCAGGTTTCCCTTTTTCAAGATCTGTCCCCTCGTACGTTGCAACAGAGACGCCAGCTTAAACCACTTGCGGACGAATTGAGGAACCGGCGCGTTCCTTACATGTGGGATTTTCCCTTTGCCATGATCGTGACTTTGGAGGGTCGCACTTACACTATCCGTAAGGCCGAGGATGTACAAGATTTCTGTAAGCTCTTGGACGTCTCCCTGGTCCCAGTGCTGGCTGACCCGCTTCGCCCAGTCCCTCTCCAAGCTTCACTCCTCCCTCAGAGAGACAGATGGCAGCCGGTTGCCCAGAAGAGAGCCAGAGTGCCTCTGGAACTGTCTGCTGCAGCTGTGGCACCCTGATGGACTTCTCAGGTTCCATAGGCCACTGTATCTCGTATAATGATATTAATGTATTGAGATTGTTTCTACCTCCTTACCTGTTAGCTATATATGTTTTTTTTTACTGTCATCCTGTTTCGCGGGACGAGAGCACCCTGCATTTATTGGTTTCATTTTTGGAGACTCTCCTAGCCCCCTACGATGCCCTGTTGGCGGACAGCGGGATGCTCTCATTCAGTGACCTGTTCAGATTGGCAAGTCTTCTCCTGAATGGGATGTTTTTGCCCTGATGATCACTGTTTTGGTGACTGTATGCTAACTCTTGTGGTTTGGACCCCTTATGTGGTCCACTCCTTTCACTTACCTATGTTAATTTCATGGTTACTGTCTCATCTGTACACATTTGATCCTGATGTTCTTCCATATATATAAAATGCTTTTACACTGCTGTGTTTATGCCCTGTCTCCCTCCTTCACTCTCTGTCTTCCCCTTGCCCTTTTTCCCTATGCTAACCCTCTCTGGATACTCTCTTCCTGTCTCTGGGATCCGCAAGGGATGGTGTCCTTCTGGTCTCTGCTCTTGACCCATTCCTCTATCAGTCATTTTCCCCTTACCTCTTTCTATGCCATTTTCTCTGCATTAGTTTGCCACCGGCAGGACCACTGCATAATCATACCTTTGCTGTGGGCTCCACGCTTTCCCTTGACATCTTGTGGACCCCACGCTAACTGCCTGGGCTCTTGTTTGATGTGCACCTACCTCTTCTTTAAGAGCAGTTTTGTATCTTTGGTCGCAGACCATTCCTCCTGCCCAGGCTATGGTCTGTCTAGCCTGAGTTCTTCTTTTTCTTGCTTTTCTTTTTTCTCCTTCCCCTTCCCACTCTCCTACCCTTTCTGGTCCCCTCTCCTTCCCCCGGATGAGCAAGTCACTAGTCTCTGTTTCTCCGCTAATTTTGATGAGACCTTGGTGTGACACCCATGCCCAATATGGCTTATAGGTTCAAGGTTATTTCAATTAATGCAAAAGGTCTCAATACACCGCAGAAGAGATCTCTCCTTTACCGGGAGTGTTCTCGTTTAGGGGGCAAAGTTTGTTTTGTCCAGGAGACCCATTATGCCTCTTCCCATATGCCTAGGACAACCAGCTGTTTGTATCCGCACCAATACTGTAGCTCTGTATCACGGTGCCCGTGCTTCCTCTGGCGACATTCTGTCAGTCTACACTTTGCTTTACTCCTATTGGCCATACTGTGCTTGTCCCGCCCAGTATGACCTTTATATGCTGAGTTCTGGCACCTCTCCGGTGCCCTTTCGTGGTGTTCCTGTACCAGTGCTTGTTCCTGCTCTCAGTATTCCCTGTGTATCGACCCGGCCTGCCTGACTACTCTGCATTTCGTCTCCTGCCTGTGAACCAACCCGGACCACCTGACCAGTCTTCTTCTCCTGCTCCTGTGCACCGACCCTGCTTGGCTGACGTTCCTGCTCCGTGTATCGACCCGGCTTGGCTGATGTTCCTGCTCCGTGAATCGACCCAGCTTGGCTGACGTTCCTGCTCTGGCTGGCTCTGTGTCTCCTTGGCGACATTCCTATTGGTTAGGCATTTGTGACACTCCTGGTTGGTTGCGACCTCAGGGCGAGTTGCTCAGTTGCTCAGTCTGTTACTGCTACAGCAGTGTGCAAGTGGCCTAGTCTCCGTTACTGCTCCTGCAGAGTGCAAGTGGCCTAGTCTCCGTTACTGCTACGGCAGTGTGCAAGTGGCCTTGTCTCCGTTAATGCTCCTGCAGAGTGCAAGTGGCCTAGTCTCCGTTACTGCTACGGCAGTGTGCAAGTGGCCTAGTCTCCGTTACTGCTCCTGCAGAGTGCAAGTGGCCTAGTCTCTGCTACTGCTCCTGCAGAGTGCAAGTGGCCTAGTCTCCGTTACTGCTACGGCAGTGTGCAAGTGGCCTTGTCTCCGTTACTGCTCCTGCAGAGTGCAAGTGGCCTGATCTCCGTTACTGCTACGGCAGTGTGCAAGTGGCCTTGTCTCTGTTACTGCTATGGCAGTGTGCAAGTGGCCTATCTCCGTTTACTGCTATGATAGTATACTAGTTGCCTGGTCTCCGTTACTGCTACGGCAGTGTTCCATGTTGCTCTGTCTCTGATACTGCTCAGGTAGTTCATGTTTGTCTATTACTGGGCATTACTCATCCTTTAGCTTTCTATGAAGTGAGCTCCTTCACAGACCTCTCTTCACCTGGGACTGTTGACACTAGCTGAAGGCCATTAACCCATGCAATACAGATACCCTGGGAATCCTTCGTATTCTGTCTGACCTGTGTCAGTATATTTTGTTATGGACTCTATGGTTATACTGGACCTGTGTAGGCATATGTATATGTAACCTGTCTTGTCTCTGTATTATTCTGATAAGACACTACAGGACCTGTGAGGGTTATTGTATTATTGTTTTTTATCAATAAAACTGTGTTTTATCCTAAACCACTGTGTCTGTGTGTCAAACAAACCATTACACTCTGCTTCTTCTAAGCGTAGCAGAGCAGCTAGTCTTCTGCACAAATCCTTTAATTTTTTCCATGGAGGATTCCATGTCTGATTCCGAGGGCAGGTACATCTTTCTTAAGGGGAAACTTGGCTCCCAGCTTTGCACATTTGCCACTCTCTATGCACCAAACTCCCTTCAGATCCTGTTTCTTACTTCTACTCTGTCCGCTCTTATTTCCTTTGCTGAAGGCCTTATTATCCTTGGGGGGGATTTCAATACGGTCCTGAATCCTGTCTTAGACTGCTCTCAGGGCTCCTCCTCTCTACCGGCTTCACATTATGCTAAACTCCAGGGGCTGCTGGCCCGTTACTCTCTCCTTGACCCCTGGCGCCTTTTACATGAAGCTGACTATTCCTACTCTTTCTTCTCACCCCCGCATTCTACGTATTCCTGCATAGACTTTTTTTTGGTACAGCAGTCTTTCATTCACTATGTTTCCTCGGCTTCTCTGCACTCTATTTGGTCTACTTGGTCGGATCACGCACCTGTAGAGGTCGAAATCTCTCTACCCCTATGTCTGTCTTCCCCTGGATCTTGGAGAGTGAATGAGTCCATCCTATCTGATCCGGCCGCTGTAGCAAATCTTCGCTCTGCTTTGGAGGAATATCTCCGTAACAACAACCCACTCTCAGTGTCTGCTATGACTTATTGGGAAGCCTTAAAGTGTGTGATACGTGGAACGTGCATTCGCATTTGCTCTGATAGAAAGAAAAAGGCCAGACGGGACCTGGACTTATTGCTTTCACGAATAGCTGACTTGGAACGCACCCATCAATCCCTTGGTACTGATGTTATATTGCGAGATCTTCTAGCGCAGCGTAAACTAGCTAAATCGCTTCTCTTGTCCATGATTAACAAATCCTATGTTAGGACGAAACACTTTACTTATGAGCAGGGCAATAAGTGTGGGAGATGGCTCTCTCACCAACTGGCGTTGGTGTCTCCTCCCACGGTTGTGAAATGTATTCAGACACCTATAGGGACTAAGGTCTATGATCTTCTGGCCATTGGGGATGCATTTCAGGCCTATTATTCGGGCCTCTACAACTTGTGGTCTTCTGTCGATCCCCATTTTCTTGCTTCGCAACAGCTATATATTGAGGAGTCTCACCTTCCTGCTATGACCCCATCCCAGGCCCTTCGATTGGAGGAGGACATTTCAGAATGGGAAATCTCTTCTGCTATCAAACAGCTGCCTTCTGGGAAGTGTCCAAGCCCGGATGGCTTCCCGGCGTCCTTTTACCGCATATTTGCTGACCTTCTTGTTCCCCCTCTCCTGCGTGCTTTCAATCTTCTACCTGACTCTGTCTCTTCTCACCCGCTCTTCACTGTGGCCCACATCTCTGTCATTCCAAAACCGGGTAAAGACCCGGTCCTGTGTTCTAGCTATCTTCCCATCTCCCTTCTCAACGTGGACGCTAAGATATATGCCAAGATTCTTTCTAACCGACTGAAGCCCTTTCTTCCTGCTTTGATGCATACTGACCAAGCTGGTTTTGTCCCTGGGAGAGAGGCCAGGTATAACACCATCCGACTAATCTCACTGGTGGACCGGGCTAAGTCACTCACCTCTCCCTCTCTCTTCCTCTCAGTTGATGCTGAGAAGGCATTTGATAGGGTGAATTGGGACTTCATCTTGGCGGTACTTCGTGGCTTTGTACTGGGTACTCGGTACATTTCCTACGTTAGCGCCCTATACACAAACCCTTCAGCGAAGGTAAGGGTTAATGGGTGCTTGTCTTCTGCTTTTTCCCTTCGCAATGGCACTAGGCAGGGATGTTCCCTGTCACCCCTCATCTTCATCATGGTCATGGAGACTCTGGCGAACCGGGTTTGTTCTTCGCCAGTGATCACTGGCTTGCCCATGGCTGGCAGGGACCATAAACTTGCACTGTTTGCGGATGACCTAATTTTTCTTCTGACCCGCTTACTTCCCTTCCTGGAGTCCTCCAGGAGTTGGAGACATTTGGTCTAGTCAGCAACTTTAAGGCCAATCTGCAGAAATGTGAAATGCTCAATCTCTCTGTCCCGTACCATCAGATACCTGCTGTAACTTCTGCTGTCGCATTCCGTTGGTCGGGATCCTCAATTCCCTATCTGGGAATCCGCCTTACCTCATCGATTTCTTCACTCCTCAGGGTCAATTATCTACCCCTTCTCTCTTGATTGGATAGGGAGATGAAGGCTTTGCGACATTCTTACTTGTCGTGGTTTGGACGTATCAATGTATTGAAGTCTATCTTTTTAGCGAAAGTCCTGTACCTTATGCAATCTGGCCCCATTTCACTCTCTAAAACCTACCTAAAATCCCTCCAGCATGTCTTTACTTTGTTTTCCTGGAACTATAAGCCTGCTAGGATTTGCCTTGCTATTCTAACTAGATCTCGCAGGGATGGTGGCCTAGGTGCTCCAGATATTTTCCTTTACTATCAAGCTATACACTTATCCTCTCTACTGCATTGGTTCCGCTCCTCTGCGGATAAGCCTTAGATTTCTCTGATGCAATCCCTCTCCCCTGATATTCCTTTGACAAATCTGCTCACTCTGCCTGCGCAGAGCCAGCCGATTTCTCTACGCTCTTCTCCACTTTTACATCCCATTTTTGCTACTTGGGATGTTGTTTCTTCTTCCATTTCCAGTATTCCGTCTCCTCTACTCTCGCTTCTTTCCAACCCTAACTTTGCTCCTGGTTTACCTTCACTAGCATTCGCGCATTGGCGAACTGAGGGTCGTCTGTTGGTTGCGGATTTGCTTGATGGTGGTTCCTTATCTGCTTTCTCCTCCCTCCAATCTAAGTTTCACCTCCAATCTCATGATTATTGGAGCTTTCGGCAAATCTCCCATTACATCAGGACGCACCCTGATAAAGACTGTCTGTTGCGGACACTTACTCCATTTGAATCATTATGCAGACCCAAAACAGCCTGTTTTCGTCCTGTATCTCATGTTATTTCCAAACTCTACTCCATTCTGGCGGACAGGGAACATCCTTTTATGCGCTATCGCCTCTCCTGGGAGAGGGAGCTTGGTGTTTCTATTAGTGAGATGGATTGGCTATCTGAGATCTGGAACGCTCTATCCGCCTCGTGCAACCTGATGGAGGTGGAGACGAACTATAAATTACTCCTTCGCTGGTACCGTACTCCTGCACTGTTGCACACCTACTACCCAGATGTTCCGCCACTGTGTTGGAGATGTGGATTGGCGACGGGTCATATGTCCCATATTTGGTGGTCCTGTTCGTCACTCAAGCCCTATTGGACTGAAGTACTTTCTAAAATCAGGAAAATCCTTTCCTTGGATCTGCCCTTGGACCCGGTTCTACTCGTCTTCTCTATTGGCCTCCGTTCGCTTGCTGAAGCTAAGGCGCACAGGATACTACTTACTCATCTTCTTACTGCAGCTAGGATGTGCATACCACTTTGTTGGAGAAGCTCGGTCCCACCTACCCTTCAGATGTGGCTTGCTAAGGTGCACGATGTTGTGCTTTATGAGAAGCTCTCTTTTTATCGCTCCGGTGGGTTGGCTGCTTACCTTCGCATATGGGGACCCTGGCTTGATTCTTAATCTGCTGTGGCAGCGATCCCTGCACCTTCTGATTGAGATTTAACTCTATGTTTATGCCTTGCTCGTCACTCCCCCTCCGCCTCCCCTCCCTCCCTATCCTCCCTCATCTTCCCCCTCTATCTTGCTATCCTTTTCCTACTCTTTTCTATTATTGTCTCTTTTATTTGATTTCTTTTTTCTTCTAGTCTCATCTTTTCTTTCCTCTTTATCCTTTCTGTTTCACTGCATCATTGCCGCTGTCTTACTGCCACTGTTATTTCCATATCTACCTAATGCCCATGACATGCCTCAAGTGTCTTAAGTGCTCTCTGTATTCTCATTTCCCTCGCATGATATATTTGTATGCTTCTTTGCTCCACAGTGGAAAGTGTTTCTTTTTCTCACTTATTTGTGGTATTTATCCAATAAGTTCATGTCTTCCTTTTTGCCTCTGTTATGTGCTGATTATTCTCAATAAACTTTATTTAAAAAAAAAAAATCATGAATCTTGGCAGAGCTCAGACAATCTGACAGAGATTGGTTAGAGAACAAGTAATCCAGCCTGGAGTAGAGCACATGAGAATGAGAAAAAAAAAGAATGATCTATAGTCTTTGGGAGCAAGAGTCGCCAGCAGTCAAACAATGTATGAGTGTGGACCAAATTGGTAAGAAGTTTAGATTTGGGGGTAAGTCACAGCCTGGGGGAGGGGCAGAGAGATTGAGGATTGGATCAATTAGTGCATTAAAATCCCTGCAAAGCAAAAGAGGAGAGGTCTGGCACTGGTCCAGAACAGTTGAAAGTGGAGAAAAAAACTGAGCATCTGGTACAGTAGGAGCATAAACATTCAGCAAGGACAAAGGGGAGCCCTGAACTTCACCCTTCAACAATAGGTACCTACTCACACAATCCTGAACTATCTGTGTCACCTGGAAACCCAAAGTATTCCGGATCAGGATGGAGACCACATTTCTCTTGAAAGGATCTGAGGAGTGGAAGTGCATCTGGTAGCGTCTGTCCCAAAATTTCGGGAGAGCTGAGGAGCAAAAATGCGTTTCCTGAAGAAAAATTATATCTGCCCGGACAGATATGTAGTTTCTCATTGCCATTCGATATTTATGGGGAGCATTCAGACCCTTCACATTATGAGACACAACTTTCAGTGCAACAGAGGGGGAAGGGTGCAGAACCGACTCTTCCTAGGGATACTGACTCAGACATGATCGAGAAACTAGAACTATAGTGAAATGCGTCAAGGTCCTAGAGCAAGGTAGGTAAACAGGTACAACAAGGGGAAAAGAAAAAAAAAAGGGGGGGGGGAGAAGAGAGAGACCCCCGAAAATGGAGAAGAAGTAGGTCAGGAAATGAAGAGGACAAAAATAAGAAAGGGAGTAGGATGGAGATCACCAGGGAAGGGGACACATAAAGGTGTCAAAGTGATCGTCCACAAAAATAAAAAAATGACACAGGGGGAAAACTACAGCCAAGAGAGCAAGCCACCGCTCCTGATCGCCCAAAAAATATAACAGACACACAGATCACCCGCTTGGCGGACCAAATGAGGCCAAACACTTGCACAGAGGTAATAAGGCAAGATCTCCCGATCACCAGTTAGTACACAAAGCAATACAATAAACATGATCATGTATATTCAAATTAAACATGAACAGGGGTCAGTAGTAGTAACCCAGAAATATAGCCCACCGCACTACCCCCCTCCCAAGGGGAGAGGGCAGCACACCAAGCAACAATCGAATCTCCTGCAAGCAAAACCACACGGGACCCGGGGGAGCCCAGGGGGCAGGACAGGGCACATCTCCCCTCAGCCACAAGCGGATGTTATACACCAGAAAGGCTCCCCAACAGATATTATAGAGAAGCGGTCTCCCATATAAGGTTATCAGGAGTGGAATAAGCCAATGAGGGAAGGACAACAGGGCAGGGAAGGGCGTGGAAGAAAGTGAGATAGAGAACGGGACAAAGGCCCAGGGGACAGGGGAAAGGAGGACCCCCTGTTACTGTTTTTACAACACTCAGACCAAGGTTAGAAATAAAACACAGTTTTATTGAGGTAAAATTAAGAAACAGTGCCCCTGGGGGTCAGAATAGGTAATAGCAGTAAGGCAAGTAATGGATGAACTACAAGCCCAATGTAGCAGGAGCAAGTAGCATGAGCAGAAACACAAGATAAAGGGTTAAAACCCAATACAAATAATCAGACTCTGTGGTGGTGATTAGGCCAACGCCCGGTGCTATAAACAGTCCTAGAGTAGTGAAGAAAGCAAGCTCAAGCAGTGAGACTGAACTGAATCAATACCCGATAGCTGAATCGTAATGCCCAATAGTATAGCAAGGACCAACTGGAGCTGGAGCCAATACCCCCACTGGGGTGTGATAACGGAGGAGAGACACTGCCAGAGTCAATAGAGCCAGAGCCAGGAACACCCCTAGGTGCAGTAACCGGGGAGACACTGCATATGCAAATGGAACCGGAGCCAAGAGCACCCCTTAGTTGCGGTAACGGAGGAGACACTGCACAAGCCAAGATACCATGAGCCAAACGCACTTCCAGGTGCGATCTGATAGAACAACACTGTGAGCAATAGAAGACCAGAGCCAAGGCACCCTTCCGGTGCCAGAATGGAGCAACACACTGCTAGGGTAACGGAATGCCCAACAGAACCACGCGGTGCGACCACTCTTAGGGAACGAGCACCTAGATATCGGTAATGCTCTGCAGTGTAAACGGGTAGGCTCGGTGATGGAGGCAACAAGCTCAACAAGTGTTAAATGGCTCAGGATCGGAGGCAACAAGCTCGGCAAGTGTATACAGACAGGCTTGGTAACTGAGGCAACAAGCACAGCAAGTGTTCTCTGACAGACTCGGTACAGAGGCAACAGCTCGGCAAGTACTCTCTGGCAGGCTCGGTAACGGAGGCAACAGACAGGCTCAATAAAGGAGGCCACAGTAAACACAGGAGGCGCGATCAGTCAGTGCAAGCTGCGAGCAAGCTTCAGAATGTCGCCAGGTAAGACCCCAGAGTACGCAGGAATACTGGAAGCAACACGGAGCAGGAACATAGTCAGAGCTGGGTCGATCACAGAGCAGGGATCTCAGCCAGAACCGGGTCAATCACGGAGCAGGAAGTCAGCCAGAGCCAGGTCAATCACGGAGCAGGAACGTCAGCCAGAGCCGGGTCAATCACGGAGCAGGAACGTCAGCCAGAGCCGGGTCAATCACGGAGCAGGAACATCAGCCAGAACCGGGTCAGTCACGGAGCAGGAACAGCAGAGTAGTCAGACGAGCCGAGTCGGTACAAAGGAACGCAGGAACACAGCAACAAAGGCGCAGGAACAGGAACACCACCAAAGGGCACCTGACAGGTGCCATAGGCCCAGTATATAAAAGGACACCCTGGGAGGGCCAATCAAGCTCCGCCAATGGAAGAGCTCCACCACAGAGACTGACAAGGAATCACGGGGACCGTGATAGTACCCCCCTCTCAAAGACCCCCTCCCCTGGTCGAGGGTCTGGGTTTCTGAGGATATTTAGAGTGAAAATAGCTTAGTAATCTTGGAGCATGAAGGTCCTTCTGGTCGACCCAAGAATGCTCTTCAGGCCCGTAACCCTTTCAGTGGACCAAATACTGCAATTTACCTCGAAACCTCCTGGAATCAATAATGCGCTGTACTTCGTACTCCTCTTGGCCCTGAACATCCACCGGCCCAGGAACCACCGGAGTGGTAGTATAGCGGTTGCATACCAAGGGCTTCGAACACATCGAACACATTGTGAATGCGCATAGATGCCGGGAGTTCCAGTGCGTAAGCCACAGGGTTAACCTTGCAGATAACTTTGAACGGACCAATGAACCGGGGTGTCAATTTGTTGGATGGCACTTACAGATTGAGATTTCTGGAGGAGAGCCATACCCTGTCCCCAACCTGGAAGGAGACCGCTGGCAGCCTTCTACGATTGGAATGCCGCTGATGTCGCTGGAAAGACTGGATGAGGGACCTCTCCCCCTGTGCCCAAGTGGAGTGGAGCTGCTCAATATGCTTGTCCAGAGCTGGAATCTGCCGTGTCTGAAATGAGTCCGGGAGCAGACACGGCTGGAACCCATAATTGATGAGAAATGGGGAGCTCCCAGACGATGAATTAACTGCACAGTTCCTGGCAAACTCTGCCCATAGCAACATGTCGGCCCAATTGTCATGATGATCAGTCACAAAGCAGCGCAGAAACTGCTTCAGTCCCTGATTGGCACGCTCAGCAGCCCCGTTGGTCTGGGGATGGTAGGTGGAGGAGAAGGACAGTTGTATGCCCATTTGGCTACAGAATGCCCTCTAGAATCTCGACACGAACTGACTCCCTCGGTCCGACACTATCACTCTGGGAACCCCATGCAAGCGTAACACCTCTCTGGCAAAAACTACTGCCAGTTCCTGGGCCAAGGGAAGACCAGAGAGGGGCACGAAGTGAGCCATCTTCGAGAACCTGTCTACCACCATTAGGATAAATGTATGGCCCTTACATACTAGCAATTCTCCCAAAAAATTAATAGATATGTGGGACCATGGACGTTCACCGTTAGGCACTGGTTGGAGTAGGCCCACTGGGAGATGTCTGGGGGTCTTAGCGCGGGCACACGTGGCACAAGCTGCAGTAAAACGGAGCAATCGGCCTTAAGGGAGGGCCACCAAAACACCTGTGAGAGAGACCATATCAACTGATCCCTCCCAATTCGCCCAGCTGCCTTAGATGAGGCTCATCCACAAAGCACTTGCCAACTGGGGTTTCAGGAGGTGCCTGTGCTTGAGATGCCAAAATTTGCTCCCCCAGTGGCGAAGTGATACTGGTGCGTACTGTTGCCAGAATCCGATCTGGCTGAATAATAGGTACCGTGGATTCATCCCTCTCAATGTCCAGGCTAAACTGTCTGGATAGGGCGTCTGCCCTAACATTCTTAGAACCTGGCAAGTAGGACACTATAAAATTAAACCGAGACAGGAATAGTGCCCACCTAGCCTGACGGGAGGACAGCCTTTTAGCCTCTGAGAGATACATCAAATTTTTATGGTCAGTAAGAATTGACACCGGGGTTCTTGTGCCTTCCAATAAGTGTCGCCATTCTTTTAATGCCAGGATGATAGCCAACAATTCCCTATCACCAATCTCGTAATGGCTTTGGGCACTAGAGAGCTTTTTGGAAAAGAACCCACAAGGTCTCTGATTGCCACCCTCTTTGGGGCGTTGAGAAAGAACTGCCCCTACCCCAACTTCGGAGGCATCGACCTCCAATGTAAACGGCAGGGTGGGATTGGAGTGGGACAGTATAGGAGCGGAGGCAAAATCAGATTTAAGTGTCTCAAAGGCCATCTCAGCTGCCTCAGACCATTGAGAGGGATTAGCACCCTTGTGTGTGAGGTCAGACAGAGGTTTCACAATGGTAGAGAAATTCTGAATACATTTTCTATAATAATTGGCAAAGCCCAAGAACAGTTGAATAGCTTTTAACCCTTTGGGCTGTGGCCACTGTAGGACTGCTGCCAATTTCTCTTGGTCCATGGCAATGCCATCCTTAGATATCACAAAACACAGGAAGGGTACTTTGGAACTGTGAAATTCACATTTTTCTAATTTACAGAACAATTTGTTCTTGCGTAAACGGAGCAACACTTCCGACACATCCTGGATGTGTTGAGTTAGGTTGGCAGAGTGTATCAATATATCGTCAAGGTATACAACCACACAGGACTGTAGCATGTCACGGAAGATATCATTGATCAACTCTTGAAATACAGCAGGTGCATTACATAATCCAAAAGGCATCACTAAGTATTCATAGTGCCCCGACCTAGTATTGAATGCCGTTTTACACTCATCTCCGGCCCTGATCCTTATCAGGTTGTAGGCGGCCCGTAGATCGAGTTTAGTAAATATAGAAGAGCCCTTCAACCTGTCAAATAACTCTGTAATGAGTGGTATGGGATACGCATTCTTGGACATGAGCTTATTCAGTCCCCGGTAATCATTTTTCTTTTTCACAAAAAAAACCCTGCACCTGCCGGAGAGGATGATTTGCGAATGATTCCCCTCTTGAGGGCATCCTCAATTTACTTCTCCATGGCCCTGTTCTCTTCACAGGACAAATGGTATGTCCTGCCCCTAGGAGGCACCAACCCCGAGGGCAAATCAATAGGGCAATCATATGGCCTATGCTGCGGCAATGCGCTAGCCTCTCCTTTACTGAATACGTCACTGAACTTGCTATATTCAGTTGGCACGGAGGGAGAGGTACACATAATCTTGACTGGATGTGACAAACAGTGATTAGTGCAGTACTCAGACCATGACTTAACCTCACATCTTTGCCAATCAAACTGGGGGTTGTGCAGCAATAACCATGGGAACCCCAGAATGACCGCATGATGGGGTGAGTGTATAATTTGGAAACACACCTCCTCCCTGTGGAGAGCCCCAATCGACATAGTGATAGGAGTTTTTTCCATAGTGATGAAAGCTGGTTCTAACGGTCTACCGTCAATGGCCTCAATGGCTAGAGGAGTATCGCTTTTAGACAATGGAATATTGTGCTGTTCAGCAAAGGAACGGTCCATGAAATAACCTGCTGCGCCAGAGTCTACCAGAGCCAGTACCTCCACAGCTTGGTCACCCAGGAGGAAACTCACCTGGATGGTGGGTTTTTTTGTGTACAGGAGTCTGGGGATGATTGTACGCCACCTAGGGCCTGTCCCCCAAGGTACCCTAGGTGCGTGCGTTTCCCGGCCGTACCGGGCAAGTGAGTAGTATGTGCCCCTCTTTGCCATAATATAAACATAAACCCTGCCTTTTACGGTGTGCCCGCTCCTCCTTAGAAATCTAGTGAACCCGAGTTGCATAGGCTCACTTGGTTCGGATATTCGATCAGGAGGATTGGGAGGCGAGGGTGGGTTTAAAGCACTACCGTGCCCATAGTTTCTGGATTTTGTCCTTTTTGCCAGGTGCCTTTCGCGAATGCGAGAGTCAATGTGCATGACATAGTCGATATACTCGTCTAAGTCACTGGGTACATCTCTGGCCGCAATCTCATCTTTAATAGAATCAGACAACCCCTGAGCAAAGGCTGCCACCAGAGCCTCATTATTCCAGCCTACCTCTGCTGCCAGTATCCGAAATTCTATGGCATATTCGCCTACCGCACGATCGCCCATTGGTATTTCCATCAGTTTTTTGGCAGCAGAGGCGGCTCTCCCAGGTATCTCAAATACTCTCCGAAACTTCTTTACAAACTCATTGAAGTTTAGAGTACATGGATTAGCATTGTCCCATAAGGGGTTTGCCCACGCCAGGGCTTTACCCGTTAATAGAGATATCATGAACCCCACCTTGCTACGGTCATTCGGAAAGGCATGAGGTGTCAGTTCTAAGAATATCTCTAATTGGTTAATAAACCCCCTACACAGTGTAGGTTTACCATTGTATCTTAATGGTAACGGCGCCGCAGCCGTTAGACTTCTGTAATGTGCAACAAATTGCCCAGCCTGATTATCCTGTGTCAGAACTGGGTGGACCACCGGATTTTGGTTAGGTTTATCGAGGTGTACCGTAGGTTCCAGTAATGTCTGCATGACCAGTGCCAAC
Organism: Rhinophrynus dorsalis; assembly: GCA_037306005.1. Taxonomy (NCBI): domain Eukaryota; kingdom Metazoa; phylum Chordata; class Amphibia; order Anura; family Rhinophrynidae; genus Rhinophrynus; species Rhinophrynus dorsalis. The sequence goes on from CM074725.1 coordinate 115,105,421, forward strand.
TGGTCCAAGCGTTGCTCATGGACATCCATCCTCCAATGGAGGTTCTGTGTATTACCGTCACCCTTACCATCTGAGGTCAAGGCCCTTTCGTACTGTTACGGTTTTAACGACACTCAGACCAAGGTTAGAAATAAAGCACAGTTTTATTGAGGTAAAATTAAGGAACAGCGCCCCTGGGGGCCAGAATAGGTAATAGCAGTAAGGCAAGTAATGGATGAACTACAAGCCCAATGTAGCAGGAGCAGGTAGCATCAGCAGAAACACAAGATACAGGGTTAAAACTCAGTACAAATACTCAGTCTCTGTGGTGGTGATTAGGCCAATGCCCAGTGCTATAAACAGTCCCAGAGTAGTGAAGAAAGCAAGCTCAAGCAGTGCGACTGAACTGAATCACAACCAGATACCTGAATTGTAATGCCCAATAGTATAGCAAGGACCAACTGGAGCTGGAGCCAATACCCCCACTGGGGTGCGATAACGGAGGAGAGACACTGCCAGAGTCAACAGAGCCAGAGGCAGGAACACCCCTAGGTGCAGTAACCGGGGAGACACTGCATATGCAAATGGAACCGGAGCCAAGAGCACCCCTTAGGTGCGGTAATGGAGGAGACACTGCACAAGCCAAGATACCGTGAGCCAAACGCACTTCCAGGTGCGATCTGATAGAACAACACTGTGAGCAATAGAAGACCAGAGCCAAGGCACCCTTCCAGTGCCAGAATGGAGCAACACACTGCTAGAGTAACGGAACGCCCAATAGCACCACGCGGTGCGACCACTCTTATGGAACGAGCACCTACATATCGGTAATGCTCTGCAGTGTAAACGGGTAGGCTCGGTGATGGAGGCAACAAGCTCAACAAGTGTTAAATGGCTCAGGATCGGAGGCAACAAGCTCGGCAAGTGTATACAGACAGGCTCGGTAATGGAGGCAACAAGCACAGCAAGTGTTCTCTGACAGACTCGGTACAGAGGCAACAGCTCGGCAAGTACTCTCTGGCAGGCTCGGTAATGGAGGCAACAGACAGGCTCAATTATGGAGGCCACAGTAAACACAGGAGGCGTGATCAGTCAGTGCAAGCTGCGTGCAAGCTTCAGAATGTCGCCAGGCAAGAGCACAGAGTACGCAGGAATACTGTAAGCAACACGGAGCAGGAACGTAGTCAGAGCCGGGTCGATCACAGAGCAGGGATCTCCGCCAGAACCGGGTCAATCACGGAGCAGGAAGTCAGCCAGAGCCGGGTCAATCACGGAGCATAAACGTCAGCCAGAGCCGGGTCAATCACGGAGCAGGAACGTCAGCCAGAGCCGGGTCAATCACGGAGCTGGAACGTCAGCCAGAACCGGGTCAATCACGGAGCAGGAATAGCAGAGTAGTCAGACGAGCCGAGTCGGTACACAGGAGCTCAGGAACACAGCAACAAAGGCGCAGGAACAGGAACATCACGAAAGGGCACCTGACAGGTGTCAAAGTCCCAGTATATAAAGGGACACCCTGGGCGGGCCAATCAAGCTCCGCCAATGGAAGAGCGCCACCACAGAGAGTGACAAGGAATCACGGGGGCCGTGTTACCCTGGAGTCCCATACAGCAATACAACCCATCATAATGCAAAATCTAAAACTAGGGATCCAAAGGGGCAGGGAGTAGGGGCAGAGTGTCACATTTTTGAAGACTCTCAGACTTAAGGTTTGGTAAAATAACTTAACTTTATTAAAAGTTAAAGGCAGTCCCCGTAGGGTAAACATACATAACAATACAACAGTAATATAACATATAATAGGTTCTACCGGCTTTGCCTAAATACCGGGCAAGGCAACCCAAGTGACAGTTTTAATGACAGGCTCTACCGGCCTTGCCTATACCGGGTAAGACAACCGTGAGATGACATATACCGGTTCTACCGGCCTTACCAATTCCGAGCAAGGCAGCCCCCACGGAATGCTGAATGTAGGCTCTACCGGCCCTGCCAATACCGGGTAAGGCAACCTTAAAGATGGTGAGTTACAAGGTTCTACCGGCCTTACCAGTACCAGGCAGGGCAGCCCAAAGGAGTACTGGAGTAGGCTCTACCGGCCTTGCCAATACCGGGTGAGGCAACCTACAGGATGGTATCGTCAAGGTTCTACCGGCCTCACCAATACCGGGCAGGGCAGCCTGAGCAAGTAGACCAGCTGTCAGGTGACTAAGACAGCATAGAGCATAAGTATAGAGGTCTTACTCAGCAGGAGTCTATTGCCAGGGATACTCAGACAACTGCAAGGAAGTGGACAGCGACTGACCACAGTTCTGGATGTTCAGGAGCAAACCAACGTCCGCACGTTGTGACTAATGGTAATAGCGCCACCAGGTTTAATGGAGCAAACCAGCGACCGCACGCTGGAACCAACAATGTATATCGCAACTGGGTTTGGTGGAGTAAACCAGCGTCCACACGCTGGGACCAACAACGTATATCGCAACCAGGTTTAGTGGAGCAAACCAGCGTCCGCACGTTGGAACCAACAATGTATCGCGCAACCAGTTTAGTGGAGTAAACCAGCGTCCGCACGCTGGGACCAACAATGTATATAGCAACCAGGTTTAGTGGAGTAAACCAGTGTCCGCACGCTGGGACCAACAATGTATATCGCAACCAGGTTTAGTGGAGTAAACCAGCGTCCGTACGCTGGGACCAACAATGTATATCGAAACCAGGTTTAGTGGAGTAAACCAGCGTCCGCACGCTGGGACCAACAATGTATATCGCAACCAGGTTTAGTGGAGTAAACCAGCGTCCGCACGCTGGGACCAACAATGTATATCGCCACCAGGTTTAGTGGAGTAAACCAGCGTCCGCACGCTGGGACCAACAATGCATATCGCAACCAGGTTTAGTGGAGTAAACCAGCGTCCGCACGATGGGACCAACAATGTATATAGCCCCAGGAACCAACAAAGTATGATCAGCAGCGAGAAGAACAATGTCGCCAGAGCGACGGCTGGAGCAGGAGATTCAGGAACTCAGTAAGATTAACCCGCGAGGTGCTGGAACACTGGAACTCAGTAAGATTAACCCGCGAGGTGCTGGAACACAGGAACACTGGAACTCTGGAACACAGGAACACTAGCATACAGGAACACTGGAACACTGGAACACAGGATCAGCAAGTACAGCAGGAACAGGCCCAGAAGCCTGACAAGCAGGTCAGGCAGAGTGAAGTTAGAAACACCACGAAAGGGCAACCTGGAAGTGCTCAGCCTGGGTTTAAAAAGGCTGTGTGAGGAGGGCTAATCACAGACAGCCAATTATGATACTCAGCAAGTGACTGACACTGAACAGCACCAATCACGGGCACCGTGATAGTACCCCCCTTTCAAAGACCCCCTCTCCCAGAGTAGGGTCTAGGCTTCTGAGGGTATTTGGCATGAAATATTCGTAGTAACTTGGGTGCATGAAGGTCCTTACTGGCTACCCAGGAACGATCCTCAGGACCATAACCTTTCCAATGCACCAGATACTGTACCCCTCCTCTACCTCTGCGGGAATCAATAATGTTTTGTACTTCATACTCCTCCTGCCCCTCGACTTCAACAGGACCTGGCCTCACAGGTGTGGTAGTATAACGGTTACAAACCAGAGGTTTAAGGAGAGACACATGGAATACATTATGAATGCGCATAGAAGCAGGTAATTCCAAGGCATAGGAAACAGGGTTAATTTTGCGAATGATCTTGTACGAACCAATGAACCGAGGTGCCAGCTTATTAGATGGGACCTTGAGCTTTAGATTCTTGGAGGACAGCCATACTCTATCCCCGACTCGGAAGGAAACCGCTGGAAGCCTTCTGCGATTGGCATGACGCTGATGTCGCTGAAAAGACTGGCCCAATGCCCTATGAACTTGTGCCCATGTGGAACGGAGTTGCTCTATATGCTCATCCAGTGCTGGAATCTGCTGTGATTGAAAGGAATCCGGGAGCAGACAGGGTTGGAAACCATAATTGATCAAAAACGGAGAGCTCCCGGAGTAATAATTAACTGCGTAGTTCCTGGCGAACTCTGCCCAAGGCAACAAGTCGGCCCAATTATCATGATGGTCAGTCACAAAACATCGCAGAAACTGTTCCAATCCTTGATTGGCCCTCTCAGCAGCCCCGTTAGTCTGGGGATGATATGCCGAGGAAAATGATAGCTGTATGCCCATCTGTTCGCAAAATGCCCTCCAGAATCTGGACACAAACTGGCTCCCCCTGTCAGACACCAGCACCCTGGGTACTCCATGTAACCGAAATACTTCTCGAGCGAATACCATTGCCAGTTCCTAGGCCGAAGGAAGTCCACGGAGGAGTACGAAGTGTGCCATTTTAGAGAACCTGTCTACCACCATCAATATGAAGGAGTACCCTCTAGACCTGGGCAATTCTCCCATAAAGTCGATAGAGACGTGAGACCAAGGGCGTTCACCATTAGGCACCGGCTGAAGCAAGCCCACAGGGAGATGTCTAGGGGTTTTGGCACGGGCACAGGTGGCACAGGCATTCGTAGAATTGGCACAATCTGCTCTCATAGAAGGCCACCAAAATAGCTGAGAGAGAGACCAGAACAATTGATCCCTACCAATATGTCCCGCAGCCTTAGAGGAGTGGTAGGTCTCAAGTAATCGAGTATGGAATGGCTCAGCGAGAAAACATTTGCCCACTGGATTCTCATGATGAGCAGAGGCTTGGGATGCCAAAATCTCCTCCCCTAGTGATGAAGTAATACTAGTACGTATGGTAGCCAATATTCGATCGGGTTGAATGATAGGGGCTGGTACCTTTTCTCTGTCAACCTCTGCTTCAAATTGTCTAGACAGAGCATCAGCCCTAACATTCTTTGATCCCAGCAGGTATGATACAACGAAATTGAATCGGGATAGAAACAGTGCCCATCTTGGCCTCAGAAAGATACGTCAGATTCTTGTGATCGGTTAGAATCAAAACGGGGTTTTTTGTGCCTTCCAGTAAATTACGCCATTCTTTGAGAGCGAGGATATTGGCCAGTAATTCTCGATCACCAATCTCGTAATGACTTTGAGCACTAGTCAGTTTTTTTTTAGAAGAATCCACAGGGTCTGAGTGTACCGCCTTTAACCTGTCGCTGAGAGAGCACCGCCCCGACCCCAATATCTGAGGCATCAACTTCCAAAGTAAAGGGGAGTATTGGATTAGGGTGGGACAACACAGGCTCTTCAGCAAAGGCTACCTTCAACTTCTCAAAGGCCTCTTCAGCAGCCACCGGCCAGAGGGATGGGTTAGCACCCTTATGCGTGAGGTCAGACAGAGGTTTCACGATAGAGGAGAAGTTTTTAATAAACTTCCTGTAATAATTGGCGAAGCCCAGAAATCGTTGGATGGCTTTGAGGCTCTTGGGTTTAGGCCATTGTAAGACTGCCGTCAATTTCTCTTTATCCATGGCAATACCGTCTTTCCCAATTATAAACCCCAGAAATGGTACACTGGTTTTGTGGAACTCGCATTTCTCCAGTTTACAGAAAAATTTTTTTTTTTGTATGCGCAGCAAGACTTCAGACACATCCTTGATGTGTTGTGACAGGTCTTTGGAGTGGATAAGTATGTCGTCAAGATAGACTACAACACAAGATTGTAACATATCTCTAAGAACGTCATTGATCAGTTCTTGAAATACTGCAGGAGCATTACATAGACCAAATGGCATGACTAGGTATTCATAATGCCCAGATCTCGCATTGAAGGCAGTTTTCCACTCATCACCGGCTCTGATACGTATCAAATTGTAGGCTGCCCTTAGGTCCAATTTGGTGAAAATCGAGGACCCCTTAAGTCTATCAAACAGCTCGGTGATGAGTGGTATTGGGTAGGCATTTTTTGCCATCAGCTTATTCAGCCCACGATAGTCTATGCAAGGTCGCAGTTCGCCACTTTTTTTCTTAACAAAAAAGAACTCGGCACCGGCCGGAGAAGTAGATTTCCTTATGATCCCTCTACTGAGGGCATCTGCTATGTATTCCTCCATAGCTTGGTTCTCCTCACAAGACAATGGATACGTGCGTCCCCTCGGTTGTACTGCTCCAGGACTCAGTTCTATGCGACAATCGTATGGTCTGTGCTGAGGTAGGGTGCCAGCCTCTCCCTTACTGAAAACATCGCTAAACTGCTGGTAGGCATCAGGTAGTGAAGGGGAGGTGCACAAGACCTTAACAGGATGGGTAACGCACTTATCCATACAGAACTGAGACCAAGCAGCAATCTCACATTTCTGCCAATCAAATTGTGGGTTGTGCAACTGTAACCAAGGAAAGCCCAAAATCACGGCATGATGAGGAGAATTAATCAATTGGAACTGCTGCTCTTCCTTGTGAAGAGCCCCAATAGTCATGGACAAGGGCATTGTTTCAAAAGTAACTTGGGCGGGTTCCAAAGGTCTGCCATCAATTGCTTCAATAGCAAGAGGGGTTTCTCTCTGAATCTGTGGTACCCCATGCAATTCAGCAAAGGTATTGTCCATAAAATACCCAGCTGCACCAGAATCAACCAAGGCCAAAACCTCAACCGAGCATTGTGCCCATGACAATGCCACCTGTATGGTGGGTTTAAGTGTGTCCAACAATGGGGACGATTGGACACCACCTAGGGCCTGTCCCCCAAGGTACCCTAGGTGTGTTAGTTTCCCGGACGTACCGGACAAGATCTTAACAGGTGACCATCTTTGCCGCAGTACAGACATAATCCTTGTGTCTTGCGATACCTTCTCTGCTCCTTAGTTAACCTTGTGAAACCCACCTGCATAGGTTCACTTGGTTCTGAAATAGGTTCACTAGGTTTGGATGCAGAGGGAGGGTTGGGTGGGCAAAATATGCTACCGGACCCATTATTCTTTAACCGTACTCGTCGCTCTCTGGCGGTTAATCTTTCACGTATTCTGGAGTCAATTAGAATCACGTATTCGATATAATCGTCTAGGTCAGTAGGTAACTCTTTTGCTGCAATCTCATCTTTAATCTGGTCACTCAATCCTTGAGCAAAGGCTGCCAACAGGGCCTCGTTATTCCACCCTACCTCTGCTGCCAAGGTGCGGAATTTAATGGCATAATCGCCAACCGTGCGCCTGCCCTGATGTATCTCCATGAGACGTTTAGCAGCAGAGGTAGTTCTACCAGGAGGCTCAAATACTCTCCGAAAGGATTGCACAAAATCACAGAAATTCTTTGTGCAAGGTTTAGCGTTTTCCCAAAGTGGGTTGGCCCAGGCCAATGCTCTGCCAGTCAGCAGGGATATCATGAACCCAACCTTGCTGCGATCACTAGGAAATGCGTGTGCCGTCAATTCCATAAATATTTCAAGTTGATTAATAAACCCTCTGCATAATTGAGGGTCACCGTCATATCTCAGCGGCAAGAGTGCAGAAGCCGTTAACCCTTTGACTGCGGCCCTTGAGGGCTTAGACTCATTCTCCGGTGTCGGAATTGGCGGGACCACCGGGTTAGCACCGGACTTATCCGCAAGTACCGTGCATTCAAGAATAGTTTGGATAGCAACCGCTAGCTGATCCAAACGTTGCTCGTGCATATCCATCCTCCAATGAATATTCTGTGCGTTACCGTCACTCTTAGGGCTCGATTTAAAGGCATCCGTTAGCAAAAAAAATCACTAAAGGGTGCGTTAAGTGTCATGTTGCAATTCAAAGATCCGTCTAAACAACAGCTAACGGCAGTTGCAGAATCCTAACGGCCGATACACTTACGTGCATTCAGACGCATGGAACAACATACCCCAGAGCTATTCAAAGGCTTGCAGTACTGATAACGGCTGAAAAAAAGACACACCTAACGGCTAAAAGTTAAGACCCACTTTTCTCACACGTTAGACACTTAACGGCCAAAACTAAACACCCGTTACAGAGTAAAAGACACAAAAGGCTTACCGCACAACCATGTAAATGGGAAAATTAACCCGTGCAATGCCAAAACAACACAAAAACATGTACACACAACACAAATCACTACACACACAACAACAAACAACACCACAGGGACAATGACACACAAAAAAACAACAACACAACATGGCACGGAACAATGGGGGTCATCACACAAAGTGGACCCTGCAAATACAAGCTCACCTGGGCAACATCAACACGCGACCTGCACCCCACAACTGCACGCCCGCAAATGGCACACACAGAACAAGCACAACACACCACATCTTATAACACACACACACCTGCAAAAACTTACCTGGACACAAACAACTCTCCATTGGTCAGCACTCACCTCATCACCACACCTACACAACGCCCTAGTAAGTACTTAAAGGGACAACTCAACACACTCACTTGTGGCTTGTTTTCTACTCAGGGAGGGAGAGAGAGAGCTAGACACAGAGAGAGAGAGGTAGAGAGAGAGAGAGGCAGATAGAGACAGATAGAGAGAGCATGTTGGGTTACATATTGTTGCGAAGACTGCGGAGAAGGCGTGCAAGGGAGAGAGCTAGGGAACATCAGCAACCTCCAAGCACGCCTCATCAACAGCCTTCACCTGTTGCAAGTGAGGCGGCTCTGGCTCAGCAGCCACACAGGAGTCCATCCCCACCTGGAGGGCACAGGATGTATAGACGACCACCAAGGCCCAGGGTATACCGCCCAAGGGTCACACTCTTTGGAATGGCTGATGACGAGGTCATTGATCACTACAGGTTGAGGCCTGACAGCATCATTGCCTTGTATGAGGTCATCAAGGAGCAGGTGGATCCCATCTACATCCACAACCATGTCCTAACTGGCCTGAAGAAACTACTCTGTGCCATACACTTCATGGCAAGTGGGGCCTTCCAGTCCACTGAGGGTTACGCATCTGGCATGTCACAGGCCACATTCTCCAGAGTGCTGGCCCAGGTCCTGCCAGCCCTCAAAAGCAAGGCCAGTACCTATATACATTTTCCCACCACCGACATGGACTGGATACACGTCAAGCAGGCCTTTTACGCAAAGGGAGGCATGCCCAGGGTCATGGGTGCTATAGATTGCACCCATGTCCGGATTAAGGCCCCAGCACGTGACGCACAGATATTCATCAACAGGAAGAACTTCCACTCCATCAACGTGCAGATGGTGTGTGACAGCAACATGAGGATCATGAATGTCTGTGCAAAATATCCTGGCAGCACACATGATGCATACATTCTACAAAACTCCTCAGTACACAGATTTTGAGAATGGAACCTTTACAGGGGGATGGCTAGTGGGTGAGTTCACAAAACAAAATCACACCACACACACAGGCGTACACACCACTCTGCTCAGCGTGCACCTGACCCACAGATACTACGTCCACCACACAAAACATCATTCACACAACATGTGCTCCCTGTCTCACCATGTCACTCACATTACACAGGTGATGCTGGCTATGGATGCAAGTCCTGGCTACTGACCCCTCTGGCCAATCCCCAAACACATGCCCAGGAAAGCTACAACCAGGCTCATGCCAGAACGAGGAATGCTATTGAGCGCACATTTGGGCTTCTCAAGTCAAGATTCCGATGTCTGGACCACTCTGGGGGAGCACTGCAGTATGCACCGGCTAAGGTGTGTGACATCATTGTGGCGTGCGCAATACTGCACAACATCGCAGTGGACACCAGACTGCTGGATCACATCCCGGACCCCCCCATACAGGAAGTGGCCATGGACATCGGGCATGTGGAGGAGACCATGAGAGGGGCACAGATCAGAGACAGGCTCATTACGGAACACTTCACCTGTGAGTATAACACATGCATGCAAACAATCCATGCAAGTCCCCCATCAGTCCTGTGACACTAACCACACTGCACATGTTGTTCTGTCTCACCCCACAGGAACAGTGACACAGCACTGCACTGGCAGTGGACGTGGCAAATTGTGTGTGTGGACTCAACAACCATCCTCCATTCCACTCTCCACGTTGACATACAGACCCCAAGGATATCACGCACACCCCCAGGAGAAACAAGGTACAACATTTTACCCATGTTCATCACCTTACATGGCTTGATTGACAGCAACTAACTGGATATGTCATGATTATAGCCTGAACAACCATGCTAGCCCAGTAGCGAAAGAGTATTATCTAATGATATGCATTGGATAATACTCAGGCACATCGGGGGTTAAAGGGACATTAGACTCAATATGGGACCTGTACTGTGCTAGAGCTGAGAAGAGCAGCACAAGGGTGGATGTACAGTGGTATTGTCACACAATGTAGAGGTCATGAGACGTAGATCAGATTACCAGGGACTCCATGCTGACCTGTGAGTGTGCAGACATATGTGCCCCTGACATGAATACACACATCAACAAATGTGTCCTAACAGTTCCATGGAACAAATGACATTGGGCTGCCACTGTCACTTTCACAGTGGCAGCACAATGTCATTACTTCCATGGAGCTCTCAGAACACTTGTTAATGTGTGTATACATGTCAGGGGCACATATCCATAGGGCTGATGCACATGTCCTTAGTTACCCACAGAATTGGTTACAGATGAGTACACAACACATTGTCAAACAATGGTTTGTGTACTCACCTGTAACTGTGAAAACTGAGGGGATGAAAAAGACTAAATTGTTGTTGCTTGATGATCAGTTCAGGTCTACTGCTCCAAATCCTGTCCTCTTGTCCCGCAGGCATCCGTAACATGATCCATCCTTGAACTGAAGATCTTCCATGTGACTGGATTGATGTCTTGACAACACCTTCATGAAGATCACCCCTTGCTGTTTATGGTGATGTTGTTGGTGATGCAAAGTTTGACCTGAGGTTCACACAAACCTCTACTGGAACATTCTCATATAGACACAGAAAACACTAATTCTTGAGTGTTTTAACCTGTACAGTTAGGATGCTCAGCTACAGAATTGTCAAACCTTATGGACAACACATGAGCAGGGCAGCAGTGTTACTGAAGTATTACGATTTAGTTTCAAAGTACATTTAGTGTTCTCATACAGGTGTTCAATGCATATAGGCAATACACACACAAAACACATGTACATTCTAATGTACTTTGAGACACAATAAAGATGAACCATCACCATTCTATCTGTGTCTGTAGGAGGATATATTTGAGAACACATTTGTCAATGCGTAACCACACCCAGGATAGAGTATCCCCCATACATGGAAAGGCATCACCCACATCACTGGAGTCCACCACTTGTTTGCCAGTGACTGGACTCTGTGATGTATCCATGCAAACAGATGATGGTGGCAGTGATGCACCAATGTTTTGTGGGAGTGATGAAGAGGTGATACAGGGGACATACTTCCACAGTGAATACCTGTCCACAGTATCTGTATTGCTCAGTATAATCCATGTTCTGAGATTTTGCTCCACTTTGACATATCTCAGTACATGGGCTAACGAACAACCAGACTAAGTGGACATGTGTTATCACTGGTGAAGTCTGTTACACCCTTAGGGAAACAGCAACTCAACTTACAGGAGACCCCAATGCTCAGCCCAGGATATCAATGTGTGTGCTACACATTGAAATCCTAGGTTAAAAACATTGGCTTCCCCAGTAAGTCAGTTGCACAATGAGTGTGTGAATCCAAGACAACATGGATACATGTCCCATTTATCTATCTTGCTTATAATGTCCCTGCTAAGTCACAGAGCTGTTTGTCTGGTTATCCCATTAACCCACTGAGTGCAAGAGTGGTCCCCAATGCATTTCTTTACAATGCGTTGTCTACCACTCTGGCACTCAAAGGGTTAAACACAACATATGATGTAGACAAATGTTCAGTGTTGTACAATTTGTTGTGCTAAGGGGTATGTTTTGTTGTTCAAATTCAACACACAACACCGCCATATAACACAGTGGTGTAATATGGCTCCAGGGATGTATTACAAGTTGAATTTGTACAACGGTGTGTGTGTGAACCCATGTTGTAGCATCCCACTAACATTTCACCCAGGCAGAGGTTGTGTTCACTGCCTTGTATGGCAATGCATTGGAGACAACCCTGTCACCCAATCCATAACTTAATACACAACAGATCAGACAGGAATACAAAAAAAAGGTTTTTTTATTGAGGGGAAAGTTGACAGGTTGGGCCTTTCATTTTTTCCTTTTTGGGTGGGGGGCCTTAGCCTGGGTGCCAGAGGTGGATGCCCTTGTTGAACTCCTGGTAATCCTCTGCCCCCTAGGTATGGCTTCAGGGGTAACACTAGAGGGGGGGGTGGTTGCAGTAGACCCCTCAGTGGAACGCAAGTTCTCCCTCTCCATCCTCAGGTTCTCCCTGCTGTTTATCTCCCTCAACTCCACAAGGACCTGTGTTAACATGTCCATCACACCAGTCCTGAGCTGCTGGAGTAGTGTATTCCCTCTGGCCACCTCCGACTCCAAACCTTGGATCCTGCTCTCCAGTTGAGCAATGTTCCTTCTGGATTGCCTCCTGCTCCTTGTAATGTTGTTGTCAGTACTCCTGCTCGACCGGAGTAGTCTCCTCTGCAGGGCCATACACTCCGCCTCCATCCCTGTGAGGCGTGCGGTGCTGGAGGTGGATGTGGCCGGTGTCACTGGTGCTGCTGTTTCCTCTGCTGCTGAGGGTGCTGAGTCTTCTGCTGCTGAGGGTGCTGTTTCCTCTGCTGCTGAGGGTGCTGTTTCCTCTGCTGCTGAGGGTGCTGTTTCCTCTGGTGCTGCTGGAGGTGCTGTTTGCTCTGGTGCTGCTGGAGGTGCTGTGGCTGCTGTGACAGCTGTTGGAGTGGCTGGTGCAGATGATGGGCATATGCCCACCACATCAAGTGACTTTGAGCTGCCCAATGATGTGTGTGCTGGTGGAGGTGTGAAAATGTCCCTGGGTACGGGGCGCTGGGGCTCACCAATCAGGCCCAGGTGTGGGTAGTCCAGTGGCCATCGGTCATATGGTGGCCACTGATAGGTGCTTGGACCCCACCTGGGATCATACCTTGGGGCATGCTGTGGAGCCATCCAGGAGGGTGGGTTTAACTGGGAGGCATATGGCCCATATTGGGTGGTGGCCACTGTCCCTGGCAGCCATTGCCTCCCTGGCGGTGGTGGTGCTGCTGATGGAGGGTAGTAGCTGGTGGAGGTGGCTGGATGGGTCCACCTCTCCTCCTGTTGCATCCAGCCACTGTACTGGGGAGGTGCAGCTTGTGGTGGTGCAGCTTGAAGGGGTGCAGCCTGTGGTGGTGCAGCTTGAAGGGGTGCAGTAGGTGGTGGTGCAGCTTGAAGGGGTGCAGTAGGTGGTGGTGCAGCCTGTGTTGGAGGGGATGGTGATGGTAGGTAAGGTGACCACCGACTGGTCCCCTCCTCTGTGTCCTCCTCACTGGGGGGTGACATTGCCTCCTCCACTATCTCCCGCTGGGCTTGAGGGCCGTAAGCTGTGTGGAGAAATAAGATGTTGTGATTAGTGACCTTAGCCATATGTTTGTGGAGACAGTTATACTGCTGAAAGGTGTTGTTTGAGTTATTACAGGTGAAGGTTTCATTTTGAGGTGCAATATCACAGTGGGCCGAAATAGTACAGTGGGGCTGTTGCAACACCCTCCCATGTTGATATCTGGTCCCTGTACCAGAGCTGTCCACATGATTGTGTAGTAACAGCACCACTGTACAATTTCAGGCCACTGGGGTATTGCCCCTGACATATCCATTTCTGAGCTGTGATACCTTTTGAATCAACACACGTTTCAACAGTAGGAATACCATTGTTTAACTCGGGGGAGGGGGGTGAATCCAACAACATATATTTATCTTCACAACTTGTAGGGATGGCTATCCCTCCAGGGGGATGGCAAAGGTTAAGTACACCTTGATGTCATATTGTAGACATTGTGAAAACAGATGTTGTTCGCTGTTAGTCCTATCCCTCCTACCCTCATGGTTGTTCAGATATTGCTCTATGTGACAGATGGAGATTTCAGTCATTATTTGTCCACACGAGGGCTTTTCAGCAGAGCCCAAATCGCCCCATTTAGAGAACAATACTTAATTGGAATGGTGTACAGAGTGTGCCTGGTTTGCAAGCACACTCTGTGGACCATTCCAAAGAGGTATTTATCTCAAAATGTTGCGACTTTGGCTCTGCTGAAGAGCCTCCGTGAGGTCAAATGATAGATATCTCCACCTGTCACACAGAGCAATATCTGTATAACCATGAGTGTTGATGGGACTTAGATCAAGACACATCTGTTAATGATGGCAATGATATGACATCTTGATGACATTACCCATTGCTATCCCATTACAGTGACACACAAGTAGAAATGGTCATATATGTATGTGGATATGTACCCTTCATATGGATAGAGTAATATCCTTCCAAGATGTGAAGCCAGAGAGCAGTTCAGTAGGTGTGATTGTCGTACTGGCTATACATGTGCACCCATCCAACATGACATTGTATTGATATGATGGATATGAACATACCTCGTATATCCCATCTACGTAGAGTGTGATATACTATGTATGTGTATTTGGATGGTAGCAATGTAGGTTGATTTGTGATGGGTGCACACATCTGGCCAGTAAGGCAATCACATCCAGTGAAGTGATCTCTGTGTTCACATCGTGTTGTAACATATTTGGTAACATTTGAATCCTAAGGGCAACAATCCAGCCAGTAGTGAGGGATATCTTTGACTGAGGCCTGTTTTTCTCTGTGTATGAGCCCATCCATCCTTCTGTGTGAGGCAACCGTACTCAATCCTAGATATCCATCAGTCATGGCCTGTTGGTGACCATGGTATAATGATGTTTGCTATTTGTTTCCCATGTGTATCCTGCAAAGAGTGGCTGGTGTACCATCCATGCATGGCATCAGCACCCCTGTGGATCCATGTGGGAATCAGATATGGGATATGTAATTTCAAGTCAGGGTAAATGATTGCAGCCACAACACCAATGCCTACTTTTTCCAGCTTGAAATCTGTGAAATAGTTTTCGGCCTGTGTGTTGCACCTACAAGCATTTATTCTGTGTGACACTGTGATGTGCGACCTGATGCCCCCTTTTTGTGATTCAGTAAGCGGTGATGTTGAACTGATGGGGTGGACATGATGGTGACTTCTCCAGTGATCTCCTTTCCCCATTTCCAGTGTTTTCCATGGAGTCTGTACAATGGGATCTTATAAACTTGATTCTTGTTGTTGCATGTTCTCCATGGACTAACACTGGTATTGGTGAAGTGAGGATGTGTGAGGGTTACTTTGTGTCCACCATCTGTTTGTCACCGCTTAGTGAATGTCCCCTGTGTAGCATGTGATCGTTGTCCTATTGACTTGTTTGTTGTCTGGTTAACCCCTTGAGTACCAGAGGGGTTGCCAATGCATTGTTGATCGATGCATTGATGATCCCTCTAGCACTCAACGGGTTAGGGTGGGGGTGGGGACATGGGTGACATTGTGTGTGAACAGTGATGATCTATGACAGTCGACATTTTGAACATGATGGTTTGTGTATTGTGCGTAATGAGCACAGCGACAGGAGGATTGAAGTAGGACTTTGACCCAAGTAGGTTTGTCCCAAGTTGGACGTTGCCATTTGTCCAGGTGTTGTGTCCTTTTTTTAACCCTCATGGTGCTGTGTTGGTGCAGTTGTATGGCTGAGTGATGGACATGTGTTGAGGTGTGACTGTGTGTGCAGCTGGTGTTGGTTGTTGTAGTGTGTTGTTCTGTAGTGTTGCACTTACCGGTAGTGTGGAGGCTCCTCTCATCCCCAGTGTCAGTTCCTCCCACGACCCCCTCGATCATGGTCGGGGACATGCTCTGCCGCACCATTTCCTCCCAGCCGCAGAATGTGATGGGCACAGATGGGCCACCTCCGGTGCCTCGGGCTTGCTTGGCCATGTCAGACATCTTGTTCTTGACCACCCTCCAGCAGTCGCCCCATCTCTTCTTCACAGACTCCACGTCCCGCCTGCATGTTGCCACCGCGTTCACCCGGCTGCAGATGTGATTCCAGGTTGCCTTCCTCCTCGCTGCCAGGCCAGGGACCTTTGCCGTCGGGTGGTCCTCATTATATCTGGGATCCCTGATCCTGCCCTCATCAGCTCCGGCATGAGAGGATTCAGAGCCGGAGTGCCCTGCCTGGTCTGACCCTGCCTGTGTGGGGTGCTCCCCAAGAACTACCCCTCGTCCCACTGCAGGTTCTGTCCCTCTTCTTTGTGTGCCTGCTCTTGTGGGCCGGGTCCCCCTCCGCCCTGCAGATCTCCCTCTGCCACCCCTGCTCTGCTGAGGGATCCCCTCCTGAGCTTCCTCCTCCTCCACTACTCTCCCCATCCCTCTCTGCTGTCCTCCTCTCCTGGACATCATTCACCCAGTCACACCCAGGCACTCCCACAGGCCCTCACAGACACACTCGATCCAGTCACTCTCTGTCACACACTTTCACTCCCAGATTCACACTGTCAAAATAAAATGTAAAATGTGTAAGGTATTATGAAAAAAAAGGACTATGTGTATGTATGTGTTTGTGTTTGTATGTGTGTATGTAATATGTGCAAAAGTGTAATATGTGTCTAGTAAGTGCACCTCTCTCCAAACTCCAAACTCAAAAAATCTCCTTCTACCTCCAATGAATGCTCCTTTCTCCCTCTCTCTGATCACTATCCTCCGCTCCTGGGTCCTGATATCTGGCTCTGAAGAACTCGATAACAGACAGTGTGTGACGGTTATTTTTGTGTATATATAGGTGTATTTGAAGTTATTTGATACATTGGGGCTTTGTGATTGGCTGTGTGTTTGAATTTGTTTTTGCATCAATCATGGTTGCTAGACAACAGCAGCCGTTAGGTTAGATGTTGTTTTGAGCGCTGTTATCGTGTGATTTGGCCACCCGTTGTGCATTAACATGAGCGTCAACGGCTTTTGTGTTACATGTTTTGTGTGTGCCTACGCTCGATAGCTATTCTTGTAGAGTAGCTATTGAATCTGCCGTAACTCCTGTATTATTTGCGAGCGATGTGCCTTTTTCACTTAGCGGCTGGTTTAACGGTTGCCTTTAAATCAAGCCCTTAGTGTCTGAGATCATGGCCCTTTCGTACTGTCACGGTTTTTGAAGACTCTCAGACTTAAGGTTTGATAAAATAACTTAACTTTATTAAAAGTTAAAGGCAGTCCCCGTAGGGTAAATATACATAACAATACAACAGTAATATAACATAAAATAGGTTCTACCGGTTTTGCCTAAATACCGGGCAAGGCAACCCAAGTGACAGTTTTAATGACAGGCTCTACCGGCCTTGCCTATACCGGGTAAGGCAACCGTGAGATGACATATACCGGTTCTACCGGCCTTACCAATACCGGGCAAGGCAGCCCCCAAGGAATGCTGAATGTAGGCTCTACCGGCCCTGCCAATACCGGGTAAGGCAACCTTAAAGATGGTGAGTTACAAGGTTCTACCGGCCTTACCAATAACGGGCAGGGCAGCCCAAAGGAGTACTGGAGTAGGCTCTACCGGCCTTGCCAATACCGGGTGAGGCAACCTACAGGATGGTATCGTCAAGGTTCTACTGGCCTCACCAATACCGGGCACGGCAGCCTGAGCAAGTAGACCAGCTGTCAGGTGACTAAGACAGCATAGAGCATAAGTATAGAGGTCTTACTCAGCAGGAGTCTATTGCCAGGGATACTCAGACAACTGCAAGGAAGTGGACAGCGACTGACCACAGTACTGGATGTTCAGGAGCAAACCAACGTCCGCACGTTGTGACTAATGGTAATAGCGCCACCAGGTTTAATGGAGCAAACCAGCGACCGCACGCTGGAACCAACAATGTATATCGCAACCAGGTTTGGTGGAGTAAACCAGCGTCCGCACGCTGGGACCAAAAACGTATATCGCAACCAGGTTTAGTGGAGCAAACCAGCGTCCGTACGCTGGAGCCAACAATGTATCGCACAACCAGTTTAGTGGAGTAAACCAGCGTCCGCACGCTGGGACCAACAATGTATATAGCAACCAGGTTTAGTGGAGTAAACCAGCGTCCGCACGTTGGGACCAACAATGTATATCGCAACTAGGTTTAGTGGAGTAAACCAGCGTCCGCACGCTGGGACCAAAAATGTATATCGCCACCAGGTTTAGTGGAGTAAACCAGCGTCCGCACGCTGGGACCAACAATGTATATCGCAACCAGGTTTAGTGGAGTAAACCAGCGTCCACACGCTGGGACCAAAAATGTATATCGCAACCAGGTTTAGTGGAGTAAACCAGCATCCGCACGCTGGGACCAACAATGTATATCGCACCCAGGTTTAGTGGAGTAAACCAGCGTCCGCACACTGGGACCAACAATGTATATCGCAACCAGGTTTAGTGGAGTAAACCAGCGTCCGCACGCTGGGACCAACAATGTATATCGCCACCAGGAACCAACAAAGTATGATCAGCAGCGAGAAGAACAATGTCGCCAGAGCGACGGCTGGAGCAGGAGATTCAGGAACTCAGTAAGATTAACCCGCGAGGTGCTGGAACACAGGAACACTGGAACTCAGTAAGATTAACCCGCGAGGTGCTGGAACACAGGAACACTGGAACTCTGGAACACAGGAACACTAGCATACAAGAACATTGGAACACTGGAACACTGGAACACAGGATCAGCAAGTACAGCAGGAACAGGCCCAGAAGCCTGACAAGCAGGTCAGGCAGAGTGAAGTCAGAAACACCACGAAAGGGCAACCTGGAAGTGCTCAGCCTGGGTTTAAAAAGGCTGTGTGAGGAGGGCTAATCACAGACAGCCAATTATGATACTCAGCAAGTGACTGACACTGAACAGCACCAATCACGGGCACCGTGATAGTACCCCCCTTTCAAAGACCCCCTCTCCCAGAGTAGGGTCTAGGCTTCTGAGGGTATTTGGCATGAAATATTCGTAGTAACTTGGGTGCATGAAGGTCCTTACTGTCTACCCAGGAACGATCCTCAGGACCATAACCTTTCCAATGCACCAGATACTGTACCCCTCCTCTACCTCTGCGGGAATCAATAATGTTTTGTACTTCATACTCCTCCTGCCCCTCGACTTCAACAGGACCTGGCCTCACAGGTGTGGTAGTATAACGGTTACAAACCAGAGGTTTAAGGAGAGACACATGGAATACATTATGAATGCCCTTAGAAGCAGGTAATTCCAAGGCATAGGAAACAGGGTTAATTTTGCGAATGATCTTGTACGGACCAATGAACCGAGGTGCCAGCTTATTAGATGGGACCTTGAGCTTTAGATTCTTGGAGGACAGCCATACTCTATCCCCGACTCGGAAGGAAACCGCTGGAAGCCTTCTGCGATTGGCATGACGCTGATGTCGCTGAAAAGACTGGCCCAATGCCCTATGAACTTGTGCCCATGTGGAACGGAGTTGCTCTATATGCTCATCCAGAGCTGGAATCTGCTGTGATTGAAAGGAATCCGGGAGCAGACAGGGTTGGAATCCATAATTGATCAAAAACGGAGAGCTCCCGGAGTAAGAATTAACTGCGCAGTTCCTGGCGAACTCTGCCCAAGGCAACAAGTCGGCCCAATTATCATGATGGTCAGTCACAAAACATCGCAGAATCTGTTCCAATCCTTGATTGGCCCTCTCAGCGGCCCCGTTAGTCTGGGGATGATATGCCGAGGAAAATGATAGCTGTATGCCCATCTGTTCGCAAAATGCCCTCCAGAATCTGGACACAAACTGGCTCCCCCTGTCAGACACCAGCACCCTGGGTATTTCATGTAACCGAAATACTTCTCGAGCGAATACCATTGCCAGTTCCTTGGCCGAAGGAAGGCCACGGAGGGGTACAAAGTGTGCCATTTTAGAGAACCTGTCTACCACCATCAATATGAAGGAGTACCCTCTAGACCTGGGCAATTCTCCCATAAAGTCGATAGAGACGTGAGACCAAGGGCGTTCACCCTTAGGCACCGGCTGAAGCAAGCCCATAGGGAGATGTCTAGGGGTTTTGGCACGGGCACAGGTGGCACAGGCATTCGTAAAATTGGCACAATCTGCTCTCATAGAAGGCCACCAAAATAGCTGAGAGAGAGACCAGAACAATTGATCCCAACCAATATGTCCCGCAGCCTTAGAGGAGTGGTAGGTCTCAAGTAATCGAGTACGGAATGGCTCAGCGACAAAACATTTGCCCACTGGAGTCTCATGAGGAGCAGAGGCTTGGGATGCCAAAATCTCCTCCCCTAGTGGTGAAGTAATACTAGTAAGCATGGTAGCCAATATTCGATCGGGTTGAATGATAGGGGCTGGTACCTCTTCTCTGTCAACCTCTGCTTCAAATTGTCTAGACAGAGCATCAGCCCTAACATTCTTTGATCCCGGCAGGTATGATACAACGAAATTGAATCGGGATAGAAACAGTGCCCATCTGGCCTGGCGAGAAGACAATCTCTTGGCCTCAGAAAGATATGTCAGATTCTTGTGATCAGTTAGAATCAAAACGGGGTTTTTTGTGCCTTCAAGTAAATGACGCCATTCTTTGAGAGCGAGGATAATGGCCAGTAATTCTCGATCACCAATCTCGTAATGACTTTGAGCACTAGTCAGTTTTTTTGAGAAGAATCCACAGGGTCTGAGTGTACCGCCTTTAACCTGTCGCTGAGAGAGCACCGCCCTGACCTCAATATCTGAGGCATCAACTTCCAAAGTAAAGGGGAGTATTGGATTAGGGTGGGACAACACAGGCGCTTCAGCAAAGGCTACCTTCAACTTCTCAAAGGCCTCTTCAGTAGCCACCGGCCAGAGGGATGGGTTAGCTCCCTTATGCGTGAGGTCAGACAGAGGTTTCACGATAGAGGAGAAGTTTTTAATAAACTTCCTGTAATAATTGGCGAAGCCCAGAAATCGTTTTATGGCTTTGAGGCTCTTGGGTTTAGGCCATTGTAAGACTGCCGTCAATTTCTCTTTATCCATGGCAATACCGTCTTTCCCAATTATAAACCCCAGAAATGGTACACTGGTTTTGTTGAACTCGCATTTCTCCAGTTTACAGAAAAATTAATTTTTTCGTAATCGCAGCAAGACTTCAGACACATCCTTGATGTGTTGTGACAGGTCTTTGGAGTGGATAAGTATGTCGTCAAGATAGACTACAACACAAGATTGTAACATATCTCTAAGAACGTCATTGATCAGTTCTTGAAATACTGCAGGAGCATTACATAGATCAAATGGCATGACTAGGTATTCATAATGCCCAGATCTCGTATTGAAGGCAGTTTTCCACTCATCACCGGCTCTGATACGTATCAAATTGTAGGCTGCCCTTAGGTCCAATTTGGTGAAAATCGAGGACCCCTTAAGTCTATCAAACAGCTCGGTGATGAGTGGTATTGGGTAGGCATTTTTTGCCATCAGCTTATTCAGCCCACGATAGTCTATGCAAGGTCGCAGTTCGCCACTTTTTTTCTTAACAAAAAAGAACTCGGCACCGGCCGGAGAAGTAGATTTCCTTATGATCCCTCTACTGAGGGCATCTGCTATGTATTCCTCCATAGCTTGGTTCTCCTCACTAGACAATGGATACGTGCGTCCCCTCGGTGGTACTGCTCCAGGACTCAGTTCTATGCGACAATCGTATGGTCTGTGCCGAGGTAGGGTGCCAGCCTCTCCCTTACTGAAAACGTTGCTAAACTGCTGGTAGGCATCAGGTAGTGAAGGGGAGGTGCACAAGACCTTAACAGGATGGGTAACGCACTTATCCATACAGAACTGAGACCAAGCAGCAATCACACATTTCTGCCAATCAAATTGTGGGTTATGCAACTGTAACCAAGGAAAGCCCAAAATCACGGCATGGTGAGGATAATTAATCAATTGGAACTGCTGCTCTTCCTTGTGAAGAGCCCCAATAGTCATGGACAAGGGCATCGTTTCAAAAGTAACTTGGGCGGGTTCCAAAGGTCTGCCATCAATTGCTTCAATAGCAAGAGGGGTTTCTCTCTGAATCCGTGGTACCCCATGCAATTCAGCAAAGGTATTGCCAATAAAATACCCAGCTGCACCAGAATCAACCAAGGCCAAAACCTCAACCGAGCATTGTGCCCATGACAATACCACCTGTATGGTGGGTTTAAGTGTGTCCAACAATGGGGACGATTGGACACCACCTAGGGCCTGTCCCCCAAGGTACCCTAGGTGTGTTAGTTTCCCGGACGTACCGGACAAGATCTTAACAGGTGACCATCTTTACCGCAGTACAGACATAATCCTTGTGTCTTGCGATACCTTCTCTGCTCCTTAGTTAACCTAGTGAAACCCACCTGCATAGGTTCACTTGGTTCCAAAATAGGTTCACTAGGTTTGGATACAGAGGGAGGGTTGGGTGGGCAAAATATGCTACTGGATCCATTATTCTTTAACCGTACTCGTCGCTCTCTGGCGGTTAATCTTTCACGTATTCTGGAGTCAATTAGAATCACGTATTCGATATAATCGTCTAGGTCAGTAGGTAACTCTTTTGCTGCAATCTCATCTTTAATCCGGTCACTCAATCCTTGAGCAAAGGCTGCCAACAGGACCTCATTATTCCACCCTACCTCTGCTGCCAAGGTGCGGAATTCAATGGCATAATCGCCAACCGTGCGCCTGCCCTGTTGTATCTCCATGAGACATTTAGCAGCAGAGGTAGTTCTACCAGGAGGCTCAAATACTCTCCAAAAGGATTGCACAAAATCACAGAAATTCTTTGTGCAAGGTTTAGCTTTTTCCTAAAGTGGGTTGGCCCAGGCCAATGCTCTGCCAGTCAGCAGGGATATCATGAACCCAACCTTGCTGCAATCACTAGGAAATGCGTGTGCCGTCAATTCCATAAATATTTCAAGTTGATTAATAAACCCTCTGCATAATTGAGGGTCACCGTCATATCTCAGCGGCAAGGGTGCAGAAGCCGTTAACCCTTTGACTGCGGCCCTTGAGGGCTTAGACTCACTCTCCGGTGCTGGAATTGGCGGGACCACCGGGTTAGCACCGGACTTATCCGCAAGTACCGTGCGTTCAAGAATAGTTTGGATAGCAACCGCTAGCTGATCCAAACGTTGCTCGTGCATATCCATCCTCCAATGGATATTCTGTGCGTTTCCGTCACTCTTAGTGTCTGAGGTCATGGCCCTTTCGTACTGTCATGGTTTTTGAAGACTCTCAGACTTAAGGTTTGATAAAATAACTTAACTTTATTAAAAGTTAAAGGCAGTCCCCGTAGGGTAAACATACATAACAATACAACAGTAATATAACATATAATAGGTTCTACCGGCTTTGCCTAAATACTGGGCAAGGCAACCCAAGTGACAGTTTTAATGACAGGCTCTACCGGCCTTGCCTATACCGGGTAAGGCAACCGTGAGATGACATATACCGGTTCTACTGGCCTTACCAATATCGGGCAAGGCAGACTCCACGGAATGCTGAATGTAGGCTCTACCGGCCCTGCCAATACCGGGTAAGGCAACCTTAAAGATGGTGAGTTACAAGGTTCTACCGGCCTTACCAATAACGGGCAGGGCAGCCCAAAGGAGTACTGGAGTAGGCTCTACCGGCCCTGCCAATACTGGGTGAGGCAACCTACAGGATGGTATCGTCAAGGTTCTACCGGCCTCACCAACACCGGGCACGGCAGCCTGAGGAAGTAGACCAGCTGTCAGGTGACTAAGACAGCATAGAGCATAAGTATAGAGGTCTTACTCAGCAGGAGTCTATTGCCAGGGATACTCAGACAACTGCAAGGAAGTGGACAGCGACTCAGTAAGATTAACCCGCGAGGTGCTGGAACACAGGAACACTGGAACTCAGTAAGATTAACCCGCGAGGTGCTGGAACACAGGAACACTGGAACTCTGGAACACAGGAACACTAGCATACAGGAACACTGGAACACTGGAACACAGGATCAGCAAGTACAGCAGGAACAGGCCCAGAAGCCTAACAAGCAGGTCAGGCAGAGTGAAGTCAGAAACACCATGAAAGGGCAACCTGGAAGTGCTCAGCCTTGGTTTAAAAAGGCTGTGTGAGGAGGGCTAATCACAGACAGCCAATTATGATACTCAGTAAGTGACTGACACTGAACAGCACCAATCACGGGCGCCGTGATACAGAGAAACAGGGGTACCATATGGGGTGCAACAAAGAGGAAATGAGCAGATGTGTGACTCCGTCCCCATAGAAAAAGGAGTAAAATCACCTAACGTGGAAAGTAATCCTGCAGAAAAATTCTCCCCAGGAGGCCACAGGAGCCCCAGGACTAAAATGATCAGATAGGAAGGGTGCTAGAAAGGGGAGAGTAGTGGGAGGAACCCAGGCGGATTGGAACCGCTAGAAGAGTAGAGGGCCTTTTATTTTATTTTTTTTCCCTGTATGTTTTTTGCTTGTAAGGGTACAAGAAGCAGAAGGAAAAGGAAGTGAAGCCTGGGGAACCCCACACAGAGAGAGAAGAAGGGGAGAGGGAACCCCCATAGGGGAATTCCATAAAACCATGCAGGGGGTGCAACGGGACACAACATGAACACCCCCAGAGGACAGGGGAAGGGATAGGGACCAGATCATAAATATAGAACACCCCCAACCCATAATGAGTCCCACACCCAGCATGGTTAAATCAACCAGACAACTATGGAACATACGGTGCAAGCACACAAATTGCAAGTAGAAACGTTAATATAGATTAAACATAATAAATAGAGACTGTAAACAGTTTGTAAAGATAAGGTGCCAGGCACCGGTACCATCTCCAGACGACCCCCTAGGGTAGCTCATACACCATCCACTCCCTAGCTCGGCAGATCCCAGGGAGACAGGAGCTAATGGCCCACAGGAAAGAGCGAGACTCGAGCGAGGCCCCCCTTCACACAAGCAGTGGAAGCCAACCACTGGAGAGCGTCAATTAAGGTCCACAGCAGAACTCTCACAAGGCAAAAGGAGGCCTCAACTGGAGGTGCCAGGCGAAGAGGGGAACAAGAGTCAGAGGGCAGAAAACTCTTCATACAGGGTCTGGACCTCCAGTGACATCTCCAGGCCTAGGCGATACAGAAAGTTGTTACATTCCGATGGGTCCTGCAAGGTGGCCAGGACCTTGTTGTTGGGAGACCACAAGCTGAAACGGGAATCCCCAATGGTAAGTAATGTCTCGGTCCCGATAAAAAGCAGTCGGGGTCTCAAGGTGCGGCACTTCTGTAGAGTAGTGGGCGCCAAATCAGAGAAGAAGTGAGGAGTAATCCCATCCAGAGCCGGAGCATCTCTCCACTTTCATCACCGCCTCTTTAGTAGAGTAAAACGTGAAGTGCACGATCACCTCCCTAGGGGGGTCAGTGTGGGCAGGCTTCGGCCTCAGAGCACGGTGTGCGCGATCAAGTGCGGTTCAGACATGTCCGGTAGTAAGGCAGTAAAGTATCTATGTAGAAAACCAGGAAGGTCCACAACTGTTTCAGGGATATCTCTGATCCTCAGGTTTGACCTGCGAGAGCGATTATCCAAGTCTTCAATCGCATCATGTAAACGGCGATTTTTCATCTTCAAGTGGTCCAACTACTCAGATAGAGCTGTGTGGGAATGCGCCACAGTATTCCAGCACCCCTCCAAGACGTCCATGCGACCCACAAGTTATTGAATCTCAGTATTAAGAAGGACAACACTTGACTGGGGTTCCTCTGAGAGGTCCTGCTTAACAGTTAGAAGTAGGTTTTCAACAAGTCCATATCTTGTTTAGTGCATAAAGGAGGAGAGTCAGGGCAGGACCTTGAAGCGGTTGGCACCAAACCCCAGAGTCTCTTTTCTGAAAGAAATCCAACTACTGGGCAACTTTTGATTTTGTCTGGCCATCCTGACCTGGCAGGGGACTAATATGCCCAGTTAGTAGGAAAATAAAGCAGGTAATCACTGAAGTAGGCTGAATTAGGAGGTCGGAGCACAAGAGCCTCAGAAAGAGGCGTCCATACCCCCCAAGCCGCAGGCCATGCCCCCATAACAACATTTTTTTGAAAGATTTGGTGTATGCTCAAGTGCTATTTGGGGCTAGACCTAGATGAATTATGGAGTATGAGGATGAGATGAAAGGTCATACTGACTGATAAGGTCTGCAAATTCTAGAACAGGTATAGGAACCGGGTTGGCTCCAGATTCAACTGGAAGAATTCCTATAAATTAATGCAGGAGAGTGCATCAACTGCATTGTTCAGACAACAGGGTATGAATGTACTGTGTATGTAAAAACTGAACTGAAGTGACAATTTGGTCAGTTTTCAGAGAATCAACATAATATGAGGGGATTTGGATCTACCTTTGGATATGATGTGTGTGGTTGCTTGGTTATCTGTAAAAAAGGTACCTGACAAACCTGACCAAGATTGATCCCATATTGCTGCTGCTGCCATAATAGGGTAAATCTCAAATAAGGGGAGTTTTAGAAAACTAGGATAGATTAAATACATCTGAAGGCCATGGTTCTGAGAACCATTCCGTATTGTGTATGGCTGCAAAACCATGGACTAAGGAGGCATCTGAATAAACTGCAGGAGAAGAAGGGGAAGGAAGAGGGAGAACATGTTACAGCCATTCCAGGACTGTAGGAATGTGTTCCACATGGCCAGGTCTGCCCCGACTGACTCATTAAGTGGTATCATTTTATATGAATCTGCTGCAGATGAGAGATGTTCAAGAAGATGAGAAATAATGGACCTGCCTTGAGGAATGATCCTCATAGCAATGTTCAACTGACCAAGCAAAGACTGCAGTTCCACTTTGGAACAGGATGGCTTAGCGGAGAATTGCTGAATAAGAGACTGAATACAGGACAGTTTGTCTGCTGGTAGACTAGCCTCAAATGTATCAGAGCCCAAAGTCATGCCTAAGAATTCTACTGACGTACCAGGAGCGGAAGACTTGTCACTAGCCAGTGGGATGCCTAAATCTTTGAAAAGAGAGACTATTTAAGCCAGACTAGCTGGAGTATGATTAGCAGGTTCAATAAGCAAAATATCCTCTAGATCATCAAGTTTTTTTGCTCAAGGCAAACCTAGTACGCAGTCTGGCATTTTAAGGGCACCCCTATCATTTTGTGTAATTTGTCAGGTTTGTAATGAAGGTTACAAATGCATAAATAGAATTATTTTTAGGCCTCACAACTATATTGTGCATAGTAATATCCTTAAATAAATAGTTTTAATTCTACATTCAAATTTTTGTCAAAGCCTTTTAAATAAAATGGGGCACCCTAAGTGGATGTCCGTGGCACACCAAAGTGCCATGGCACCCTGGCTAAGAAACACTGAACTAGATAATGCAAGGCTATAGGGCATCTACAGTGGTTAACTAGCAACCAACATAGTGTGTCAGAGAAGGCAACAAAAATCCTCAGACTGCTTTTACATCTGAAACTGAGTCTAGTAGTTATGTAATAATACTAATGCCATTTAATGCCCTGTAGATGCCACAGGGAAGAGTGAACTGGTAGAAGCTTAAATGCATCTGCTTTATCTTTTTTTAGAAAGAAGGCAACAGTGACCTGTCTGCTTAATATGGAGTATGGTATTGTCAATGCTAGTGTATACAAGAGAAAAAACTTCAGATGGTATGAGTGAATTTATACCGGGTGTCTGAGATGAGTGTGGTGCAGGGAAATCAACGATTAGTCTTTTTTTTTAATGCATACATTTTCTTGTAGCTATGCCAATTGGATTTACTCGCCAGATGGGACGGGGGGGAGAAAGGGCACTATGAGAAAACCTTTCTGCAATTCTTTTGTTGAGACGAGGTTGGGGGACTCAAAAGAAGTGGATGGGCAAGCAATAATTCCTGTGTGGAACCCTTCGACAAAAACTGAAATAAGAAACAGGGAATTGAGATAATTAGGATAATGAGAAATTAAGGACTGCAAGGCATCAATGTATAATGATTTAGGTGTTTTATTATGAGTTGGGTTGCAGGGGCCAGTTGGTTCTAGAATGAGCCTTTCAGCACAATGAACAAATGTGCAATAAACGACAGGCACTGTAGAAGCAACTTTTTGAGTTAAAATTATTACAAATGGGTGAACTGCCCAAATAATGTACAGAATGGCACAGTTTGTCATGGGATGGAAATGAGGGGGGAGGAAGTGAAACAGGAATAGGAGGCAAATCCAGGTGAGCTAAGAGGACACTGCTATTAGTACAGTGGATAGAACTAGGGCATAGGTTGACTGCAAGGGATGCTGATTGGCATAGCTGGCATACTGGGGCTTTGAGGCCCACAAAATGCAGACAGAATAACTCGTTATCATGTAAGCTCCAGTCTGTTGTGTAGCTGAACTGTGCAAAAGCCACTGCAGCATTAGCCGAGAATGACTTGTGATAGTCAAAAAAACGGATTGACACCATACTTATAGCCCAGGTCTACCAGGAGGTATAAATATTGATCTAACTCCTACTTTCTATGCAGAGCACAGAATAACTCTAAAGATGCTGAACGCCAATATGAATTCAGCAATAGATAGTTTCTCTCTTAGCCTAAGGTCTTTATTTTTTAAAGTTATGGAGACATCTCCACAGCTTTCCGTTCTATTTTCAGCCAGATCTTGTGAAGTTATGAGCAAGGAAGCCAGATTGATAGCTTCCCCTCTAATATATCTCTCCTGATATTGGCTGGGATCATGTGTGCTGATATGATCCTGGGGGATTGGTTAGCAATAGTACCTGAGTGAGGCTGGACTGCCTGGGTAGAAGGAGACTATACTGATAGAACTGATATGGTTTCTAGATTGCCAATTCTAGCCTGCATATCAGCCATAGCCGAGCTGAGTTCAGTTAGCATATGCGTAATTTTCAAGAACGGAGGAGGGAGGGAACAGAAGGTGAAACAGTGGTAAGGATAAAGCTACTTATTTAACCTGCTGTCTCTGACAAAGATGACAGATGATACAAAAATGTATGACAACCTTCGGCCTCTATAGGAGGTAAAGCTTACGAGGCAATATACACATATTTAAATAACTTAAGAGGCAAGGTGAGGAAGAATCCTAAAGGACAACAACCTCTAGTCTACCGATAAGCATAAACGGGGGTACTCCCATGATATACATATAGATATATCTTTTATAACCTACTCCAGGTGAGGTAAAAAGACCACCACATCCAACCAAACTCCGGTTCCCAGAGGAATGATGAGTTCCATGCTATTGCTAGCAAAGTCATGTCTCTAGAGAGGTCGGGGGCATTCATGTTCCACCTCAGGTTTTTAGAGTGGTAAGAAAATAAGGAATAGCTAAGAACTATAGATCTAGTAAATTAATCGTGATGAGTATGCATTCAAATGAGAAAAAGGGGGGAAAAAAAGCATGCATATGATAATAAGTGCCCGAGATTAATAGCAGCTTACCTAAACAGTGTAAAGCAAAACTAGGGTCTGATGCAAATCAAATAAAAGATGCAATATGTTCTCCGTGTTATCCGGTATTGTCCTGAGTATATAATTAAGGAAATTGACAAAATGAGACCCAAAAGTTATCCTGGGATGGTATTTAATGTGACATAGCAAATGTATTACCTACCCTGGATAATAATAATATCGTACAAAATGACGTAGTAGAACAGTAGTTAGACAAGCTGGAGAAAAATATCTGCAATAAATAGATGTAAAATAATTATACCATAGTGCCTTAGAGTCGCTGTGTCCCCAGTGGCTTGCTTACCTTGCGGCTGCTTATAGTGTTGCTCCTCAGTTTGTGTCAGTCTTTCTGCAGGTCGCTTCTTCAAGGTCGCTTTTAGTGTGGAGCATGCTCAGTGTTGCCGCTTCCTCTATATGTGTCACCTGCGCTTAGACACCCCTGGTCTGTTTTCCATTGGGCAGTATTTGTCCAGTTGGATCCAACACTCAAGTGAGCCTTCTCCTTACTATTGACTCCTCTTATTATTTAAAAAGGCAACCCTAGACAATGGGTGCCAGTTTCATGATCTTGCAGCGTTTCTTGTAGTATATTGCAATTCTTGTATTTGTCCCCTTGGCTACTGACCCAGCTTGCTGACCATCTCTTGATCTCTGCTTCTTGGCTACTGACCTGGATTGTTTGACTACCTCTTGATCTCCGCTCCTTGGCTTCTGACCCAGCTATCCTACCATTCCCATTCTGCTTTGTTCTGGTCCTGGTTCTTAACGGATCCCAGCGTACTCCCATCCTGGTTGTACCAGGTTCAGCTGGGGTGGAACAATCTGGTTTCACAACCAGCACCTTTATCCAGCTTTGGCTGCAACAAGGGAATACATGGAACGCAGTCTCCGAACTCAAGCATCACACCCAAGCAACTAAATCAGCATTAGTCTATGCAGGTCCCTACCCTCCCCCCACGTGACAGTTGGAAAGGACCAGACATTCCTATCGATCTGACTAACTTGTCCCGTCTGATGGCGCGTCAGGAGCATTAGGAACAAATCCTGTAGTTGCATGCCTCCCATCTCCAGAGCCTAGAAAGGAAGCTGAATGCCATGATGGTCATGGTGTGAGCCACAGCAGCACAAACCACTGTCCCTACTGCTCCTGCTATCACTTCAGCCTCCGGTTTGTCCTCCTCGCCTCTCGCTGGATATGTTCTGGCCCGAATCCTTCTGCCAGACAAGTTTTTCAGTCGAACTTCTGAGTTCCGAGGGTTCTTAAATCAGTGTCAGCTCCATTTCCGTACCTTGCCTCAGTCTTTCTGCACCTATGTGGCCCGGGTGGCCTTTATTATTTTTCTTCTTAAAGGAGAAGCTCGTGTTGAGACATTCCAGATGGGTTGGAGGACTTTATCGCCCTGTGTCTCAATTTGGACAGACGTACACAGGAGAGATGGCAAGAACGCGAGCATAGTTAAAGACAGCGTGGATCTCCCTCTCCTGCCACCTCTAAGAGTTTGTCTTCCGCAGGCTCCCATGGAAATAGGTGGTGTTAGCCGGCTGTCTGAGGAAGAACAAAAGAGGTGTCGTATCCAAATCCTGTGCCTTTATTGTGGTCTCAAAGGCCATATGATCCGGCAATGCCTTACAAGATCTGGAAACAAAACAGCTTAGCTAAACACAGAGTGGCAGTCTGCTAAGCCCCATCCCACAGCCTCTTCCCTGTTGCTGGTTCCAGTCAAGATTTGTTGGTCAGAGCGGTCTTCTTTGGCCTTTCTTGATTCTGACGCTGCTGGTGTCTTCATGGACCACACTTGGGCTAGGTCCCACGGCATGCCTCAGCCTAAAAAACTGCCTCTTTTAGTTCCACCCTGGATGGGAAACTACTGAGTGATGGGCAAGTCACCTTGGATATGGGGCCTCTGCAAATTAATTACCGGAGTTCTGCATGCAGAACTCTTGTCCTCTGATCTGGTGTACTCTCCTCATGGTCCTGTTATCCTGGGCCTCCCGTGGCTCCGTTACCACAGCCCCTCCATCGACTGGAGGATGAGTGAGCTTACCCGGTGGAGCGACTCTTGCTTCCGGTCTTGTCTCTTCAGTCATCATGCTTTTCACTAGAAGGCTGTCTCTGTGTCTCTTCTTGGCACTCTACCACAGGCCTACAGAGTATTAGAGGATGTTTTTTCCAAAAGTCAAGCTGCGTCTCTGCCTCCCCATCGACCATACAACTGCCTGATCGACCTCCTTCCCAGAAAAAAACCTCCTAAGGGTCGTACCTATCTTCTGTCCAAAACTGAGATGAAAGCACTCACTGAGTACATTCAAGAAAACCTAGCCAAAGGCTTCATATGTCCTTCCACGTCTCCGTCTGCAGCTGTTTTCTTCTTCGTTGGGAAGAAGGATGGGTCCTTACAACCTTGCGTGGACTACAGAGGCCTCAACCACATCACAGTCAAGAACAAATACCCACTTCCCCTGATACCAAAGCTGTTCGATCTCCTTCACTGAGATATGTGGTTCCCTAAGCTGGATCTGCTGGGGCGTACAGCCTGGTCCGCATCTGACCTGAGGATGAGTGGAAGACTGCTTTTAACACTAGATATGGACATTATGAGTACCTGGTTTTGCCCTTTGGGCTCTGCAACACCCCAGGATGGGTCCTTACAACCTTGCGTGGACTACAGAGGCCTCAACCACATCACAGTCAAGAACAAATACCCACTTCCCCTGATACCAAAGCTGTTCGATCTCCTTCGCTGAGATATGTGGTTCCCTAAGCTGGATCTGCTGGGGCATACAGCCTGGTCCGCATCTGACCTGAGGATGAGTGGAAGACTGCTTTTAACACTAGATATGGACATTATGACTACCTGGTTTTGCCCTTTGGGCTCTGCAACACCCCAGCTGTCTTCCAAGCTTTGGTTAACAACATCTTCTGGGATATGTTAAAGGGATAGTAATACTTAAAATGTAAAAAAAATATGTTGTAGGGTTTATCCCCCTGAGTAAAACAAGAGTACTCCCACTGCTGAGAGGTCTTTCATTCAAAAGTTATTAATTTTCAAAGTTGAATTTTTTAGGTTCAATATCACAGTGGCCTGAAATTGTACAGTGGCGCTGTTGCTACACCATCCTATGGAGATTTATGGTCAACTGACCAGAGTTGTCCATAGGATCATGTAGCAACAGCGCCACTGTACAATTTCAGGCCACTGTGATATTGCACCTAAAAAATTCAACTTTGAAAATTAATAACTTTTGAATGAAACACTTCTCAGCAGTGGGAGTACCCTTGTTTTACTCAGGGGGATAAACCCTACAACATATTTTTTTTTACATTTTAAGTATTACTATCCCTTTAACATCCCATGTAGTTGTCTATTTGAACAACATACTGATTTACTCCTCTACTCTACGTCTTCATAGGATTCACCTCAAGTAAATGCTACAGTGGCTAATAGACAACGGACAATACGCTAAGCTTGAGAAATGCAAATTTGAAAAGACCCCACTCCTTTTCTTGGGTTGCATCGTCTCCAGTACACAACCTTCCAACCTACAAGGAGTACAGTGTTTTCTGGGGTTTGCCAACTACTATAGGCGAATTATCCACAACTACCCCACTGTAGTGGCCCTGCTCACAGCCCTGACTGAGAAAGGGGCTCATCCCCAGGAATGTACACCCGATGCCATAGCCACCTTTGCAGCTCTCAAAACAGCCTTCACTTCAGCACCAGTTTTGAGATACCCAGACGTTTCTAGGCCGTTTGTTGTCGAGGTCAATGCCTCAGAGTCTGGTGTCAGTGCCATCCTGTCACAGAGAGACCCCAAAACCAAATGCTGCACCCCTGTTCCTACTTCTCTCGCTGCCTGACGCCTGCAGAGCAAAACGACGATGTGGGAAATTGAAGGCCTCTTGCTATGAAATTGGTCCTCAACTAATGGCACCATCTGCTGGAGGAGTCTGAGGTGACTTTCTCTTTCTACACAGACCACAAAAATCTCCACTACCTCAAATCAGTTTAACGTCTCACTCCACACCAAGCCCACTGGGCTTTGTTCTCACAGTTTCGTTTTACTATTACCTATATCCCCGGAACCAAGAATGCAAAGGCTGATGCCTTGTGCCGGCTTTTTTGGCTCCTCAGCTTCAGAAGAGCACCCAGAGAGGATTATACTGCTCTCCTGCATTGTCTCTGCTCTGTCCACTGTCACATTAAGACCCAATGTGCACAGAGACAGGTACACAGCTCCTGTCCTCTGGGTTGTCTGCTTGTTCCTGTTCATTATCTCACTGAAATCCGGCAGTGTGTGCACCAATCACCCACCTCTGGCCACCCCAGCATCACTCTTACCCAAGGCCTAGTGCAGCAGCATTTCTGATGGCCTTCTCTGCAACTTGATGTTGAGAACTTTGTTCGTGGGTGTCACCACTGTGCCAGACATAAGTCAGTACCCATTAAAACCTTGTGCCTCTTGCAAACCTTGCCAGTGCTATCTGCACCCTGGACATAGCCGTCGACTTCGTGGTGGATCTATATAGTAACATAGTAATTTAGGTTGAAAAAAGACTTATGTCCATCTAGTTCAACCCTTTTCCTATTCCTGTTTACCATCATTGATCCAAAAGAAGGCAAAAACCCCCCTCAATATAGCAATTTCAAATTCTGCCTTGAATGGGGGGAAAAAAATTCCTTCTTAATTCCAAATGTCAATCAGATTTCTCCCTGGATCAACAAGCCCTAACTAAATATTAATCCCAATACTAACGTACATAGCCCTCTATGTTATGCTCTTTTAAATAAGTATCCAGGCCCCTTTTAAAGGCATCTAATGTATTCGATAGCACCACCTCCTCAGGCAGTGAATTCCATACCTTTATTGTCCTTACTGTAAAGAAACCCTTCCGCTGTTGTAGATTAAATCTCCTTTCCTCAAGTCTAAGCAGGTGGCCCCTTGTCCTGTGTATTGTTCTGTTAATGAACAGGTCTTTGGAGAGCCCTTTGTATGGGCCCTGAACATTTTTATATAGTGTTATCATATCCGCTCTAAGACTCCATTTCTCTAGTGTGTACAAGTTTAACTTTTCTAGCCTCTCTTCATAACTAAAACTTTCCATTCCCCTTCCTAGTTTTGTAGCCCTCCTCTGCACTCTATCTAGTTCCATAATGTCCTTTTTCAGAAAGGGCGCCCAGAATTGAACAGCATATTCTAGGTGGTGTCTTACCATGGACCTGTAAAGAGGCATAATTATATCTTCCTCCCTTGAGTCAATACCCCTTTTAATACATGCCAATATCTTATTGGCCTTCGCAGCTGCCAGCTGGCACTGCATGCTACTGCTAAGTCTATTGTCTACCATAACTCCTAAATCCTTTTCATTTGTAGATTTCCCCAGAGAAACACCATTTAAACTGTATGTTGCATTTTTATTATTATACCCAAAATGCATAACTTTACACTTGTCTATACTGAATCTCATTTGCCATTTGCCTGCCCAGTTACTCAATTTGTCCAAATCCTCTTGTAATGAAGACACATCCAGTTCAGACTTTATTACCTTACTTAGTTTTGTGTCATTGGCAAACACTGATACATGGCTCCCTATTCCCTCTGGGAGGTCATTAATAAACAAATTAAAAAGAAGAGGACCCAGGACAGATCTCTGAGGTACTCCACTTATCATGTTTATCCAACTGGAGAACTTGCCATTTACTACCACTCTTTGCATTCTATCTTTCAGCCAATTTCCAATCCACACACAAACATTTTCCCCTAGGCCTATTTCATTCAATTTGTACAGTAACCTCTTGTGTGGAACCGTATCAAGTGCCTTGGCAAAGTCTAAATAGATCACATCAACCGCCGCTCCCGCATCTATATTATTACTCACTTTTTCATAAAATGCAATCAAGCTAGTTTTCACAAAGCCATGTTGTCTATTGCTAATGATATTCCTGTTCCAGCAGAATTCTTGAATATATTCCCTTAGCAACCTTTCAAACAGCTTCCCTACCACAGATGTCAAGCTTACAGGTCTGTAATTTCCTGGCTGTGACTTTGATCCCTTTTTAAATATGGGCACCACATCTGCTTTACGCCAATCCATGGGCACCATACCTGAAATAAAAGAATCCCTGAAAATCAAATATAACGGTCTGGCTTAGCTCTTTAAGTACCCATGGGTGTATACAATCTGGCCACGGAGCTTTGTCTGCCTTAACACCATTCAATTGTTTTAACACTTTTACTTGTGTTAGCCAGTTCCATGCTTGCTGTGACTGTTCTGTAAAAGTAGTTTGCAGATTCTTGTCCATTGGTAAAAACAGAAGAAAATAAATTATTTAAAATATCTGCCTTCTCTCTGTCCCCCTTGACCATCTCACCCGTTTCAGATAACAAGGACCCAACATTATCAGACTTTAATTTTTTGCCATTAATGTATTTAAATACTTTTTTTGGATTGCTCTTGCTCTCCTTAGCAATATTTTTTTCATTCTCCAGTCTAGCTAATTTAATAGCCTTTTTACAGGTTTTGTTGACATTTGTGTATTCTGCAAATGCCTCTGCTGATCCCTCAGCTTTGTAATGTTTAAATGCCGCTTTCTAGTTATTTATTTCATGAATTACTTTACTGGTTAGCCACATTGGTTTTAATTTGCTTCTTTTGTATTTGTTTCCAACAGGGATAAATTTATGTGTGTTTTTTTGCAATGTTATTTTGAAGGCATTCCACTTACCTTCTGTGTTTTTTCCTGAAAATGTTTCTGTTATGCCTATCAAGTCATAGTTTTCAATTTCAGCTACCAGCTCCAGTTCCCCTATTTTACCAGTGAAACTTCTGGCATTTGCAAGCATACAATTTATGCCACTGCTATATTTCATTTGTGATTTAATTTTGATGTGGTTTATAGGCTTCTCCCTATCATCTGTACTAACCCCGCCCCCAGATCCTCCCACCTGGTTATTAACTACATCGCCTTCCCTTTCTATACTATCTGTCCCAGTACTTATTGGCCCCTACCCCCCTTCCTAGTTTAAAATCTCCTCCAACTGTCTAGTCATCCTCTCCCCAAGCACTTGAGACCCTCTTGCATTCAGGTGCAATCCATCCCTGCTATAGAGATTGTACCCCAAAGCAAAATCAGCCCAGTGCTCTAAAAACCCAAAGCCCTCCTTCTTACACCAAGACTTCAGCCACACATTGAGCTCCCTAATCTCCCGCTGTCTCTCTGGTGTAGCACATGGCACAGGTAGTATCTCTGAGAATACTACCTTGGAGGTCCAGTTCCTAATCTTACTGCCTAAATCCCTAAAATTACCTTTTAGGACTCTCCACCTTCCTCTTACTTTGTCATTGGTACCAATATGCACCTAGACAGCTGGATCCTCTCCAGCCCCGCCCAATAATCTGTCCACCCTGTCTGCAACATGCCGAACCCGGGCACCCGGGAGACAGAAAACCATTCGGTTTCCGCGATCAGAGCCACAGATCACCATATCTGTTCTCCTAATAATGGAGTCCCCTACCACCACAACCTGCCTAGGCTTCACTTTCCTCTGGATCCCCTCTGTGCTAGAGGAGCTTTTCTCCCGGTTGTAAGGGAGAACAGTCTTCTCCAGAAATTCCACTTCTGGGTTTGCCTCCCCAACATCTTCACTTAAATGAGCAAATTTGTTGTGATGGAAAAACTCAGGACTGGCTGCCCTCTTCCTCTTCCCTCCCCCACTGCAACCACTTCTAACAGTCACCCAACTATGTGCCTGGGTCCCTTCTAGCTGATCTCCTCCCTCTTTGCTAGGTGACCCAGCTAGACTCTGCTCAGTTAGCAAGAGATTCCTCTCAAGGTTGTCAATATCTCTCAGTGTTGCAATATGACTCTCTAGAGCTCCAATCTGAGCATCCAGAAAGGCCACTTGCTCACACTTGCCACAGCGGTATGGACCCTGGAACTGCTGTTCCAAGCATGCATACATATGGCATGATGTGCACTGAGTGAGATCTCCAAGCTTGCTCATCATGTATGGTGCAAATGTGAGTTCTTACAAAATGTAAACAATTAATTTACCTGTGTTCCTCTAACTCCTCTTTTTCACCAACTGCTGTGTTTCACAAACTGTACACTTATTACAGAGCACTTAGTAAAGAGCACACTGTATTTGTGAGGAAGCTCTGTGAGTCCTGTACCTAGATTTATACAGGCCTACACAGGTGATTGTTCACAAACCCCACCCTTAATTAACTACTCACACTCCCAGAAAAACACAACCTTTTACACTTTAACCCTTTAACCTTCTTACTGCAGGTTAGGATGTAAACACAAAATCAGTATAACACTTTTCCAATGGTGTGATGTCCAAACTGTTCACTTAATCCAGAGCACACTGCAATTTGTGAGCTGCCTCCTTCCAAGAAATACACTGTGATCTTAGTCATAGTGGGCCACTTCTCATGCTCCCTACAGCCCAGCACCTGGCACAAGTTTTCATAAAGAAGGTGTTTTGCATACATGGGGTGACTCTTCAAATAGTCTCCTATAGAGGCAGTCAGTTCACGTCATGTTTTTTGGAAGGATTTCTATACCCGTTTAGGCATTTCAGTCCACCTAACCTCCACCTACCATCCTCAAGCAAATGGGCAGATCAAATGGACCAGCCAGTCCCTGAAGCATTACCTCTGTCTCTTTGTGAGCCCTCTTCAGCACAACTGGTCAACGCTCCTTCCCCCTGTCAGAGTTTGCTTTCAACAGCTGTCGGCATGAGTCCTTACAGTGCTCTTCTTTCTTTGCTGCTATGGGCTTCCACCCAAACTCACTACCTCTCCTCCTCCTCTGGAGTTCCTGCTGTGGACAGTCATCTGGATGACCTGGAGGCCCACTGGCTCCGGATCTGCTCTTGTCTCGTGGCTGCTGCCACCCGGTTTAAGAAAACCACTGGTGATGAAGTATGGTTACCCACCAAGAACCTTTGACTACCCCAACCAACCACTAAATTCTGCCCATTGTTCATATTTGTCCTTTCCCTATCTGTATTTAGATCTCGCCGGTCACGTATGCCTTAGCCCTTCCTCCTACCGAGCGTATACCTGATTTCTTTCATGTTTCTCTCTTGAAGCCCCTCATCCTTTGAATGCTGCACTCATCTCATGCTTGGTTCTTTGCAGTACCTAGTCGACTGGTGGGCTTATGGCCCCGAAGAGAGCTTCTGGGTTCCGGCTGTGGATCTCCATGCTCCTGCACTCTGTAGGGCTTTTCATTGCTCCTTTCCATCCAAACCTGGTCATCCGGGGGGGTAGGGTTGTGTCATTGTGTCACTGTGTCCCCTCCGGCTTGCTTACCTCATGGCAGCTTACAGTACTTGCCCAATCAGATCCAATGCTCAAGCAAGCCCTCTCCTTTCCATTGGCTTCTCTTATTATTTAAACCGGAAACCCTAGACAATGGGTACCCATTCCACGAGCTTGCAGTGTTTCTTGTAGTATATTGCCATTCTTGTATTTGACCTCTTGGCTACCAACCATGGCTATAGCTGACCACCACTTGATCTCTGCTCCTTGGCTACTGACCAGGCTTGTTTGACTATCTCTTGATCTCTGCTCCTTGGTTTCTGACCCGGCTATCTGTCATGAATCACCAGGTTTTCCTGTCTTTAACAGGTATTCTGGTGCTCTTACCTGTCTCTTGTTTTCCCTGCCATGTTCTAGTGATCCTTGTTTGGGCCTATATCAAGTGCTGACACCCTTCTGTAAGTGCGTGATCAAAGCATACTGAGTATCAAGTTTTTGAAACTTGTTCCGAGTGTTTCCAGTGTTTGACCTGGCTTTTCTCGACTATATCTCCTGATTCTGCTACGTCTCCTGTGTTGGTTTTGATCTCAGCCCGTTATTTGACTATTCTTCCGCCTGCTGATTTTGTACTGTGCTGCTGATCCAGTGTTTGTCAGAGGCAGCTATACTTTTGGTAGGTTTAATAAGTTGATTCCAGCCCTGGTGAGTAGCTGTCTGTGTCCTGGGTGGTTATCCTGATATCAGACTTTGCGTCCTTCACCTCTACCCAGCTTTGGCCACTGCAAGACCTCCTGGGAGCAGCTACTGACTGGTAGCACCGTTCTTAATCCTGCAAACTCTAGATACTGGGTCACTGGGGCCTACCTAGTAAGTATTCCATATTGTCTCCTGTCATTATCTATTGTATTTATATCAAATCAGCAGTCTTCTACTTCTTGTGGGAATTCCCTTCCGCGAGGTATTCTCAGGCAGCTTACATTGGGCACTCAGGTCAAGCTTACATTTTGATTTCACCAATGACGGATCCTGCAGGTATGTCGCGGGTTGTGGCCCATCAGGGCACTCAGTTCGACCAGCATAGCACGCAGATGACCCAAATGGACTACAAGCTGGACTCTGTAGCGGCAATGCTACTACAGATGCAGCCACAGTTTGATGCAACCTGCCTCCAGCTAGTCCTTCCGTTGCCACACCTCCTGTCCCTCTGCCTGCCAGCTATTTACCATGTAGGATGCCATGCACTTTTGCCAGTCTTCATGGCATTTCCTCCTTGCCCAAGGAGACCCCTCTCTGGATCATTACGATCGATGGTTCTCCTCTGGGGGCTGGTCTCATTACTCTTACCACTGCCCCTCTTGTTATGCAGATGGGTTCTTCCCACACTGAGACCATCTCCTTCAATATTATCTCCTGTTCGGCCAATCCGGTTATCCTAGGTTACCCTTGGTTTCAGAGGAATAATCCTGCTTTCAATTGGACCTCTGGAGACCTTAACTCCACATCGGGCCTATGATTGCCCCATGGAGTTGATACCCAGTGCTGTTCTGCCCCAGGGTAGAGTATACCCACTGTTTGTTCCCAAGACTAAATTACTTGAAGAGTACATTCAGGACAGCGTTACCTGAGGGTTCACATGTCCTTTTACCTCCCCTGCCAGAGCTGGTGTATTTTTTGTCAAAAAAAAAAAAGGACGGGGGTCTTTGCCCCTGTGTAGATTATAGGAGCTTAAACAAGACCACCATAAAGAATTGCTACTCCTTACCTCTGATTCCAGAGTTACTGGACAGGCTCAGGGGATCTTGGGTCTTCACAAAACTCAACCTCAGGGGTGCTTACAATCTTGTACGGATGAAAGAGGGAGACGAATGGAAAACTCTAAGTTCAGGCACAATGAGTACCCGGTTATGCACTTTGGCCTCTGCAATGCCCCTGTCGTCTTCCAGAACTTTGTCAACGACGTATTTAAGTATCTTCTCTTATTCTACATCATAGTTTTCTTAGATGATATCTAGATATCCCCCCCTTGGAGAAACACCGTGATCATGTACGTCATGTTCTATCCCTCCTAAGACACAACCGTTTGTTCTGCAAAATCTCCAAATGTGAGTTCAAGACAACATCCTTACCCTTTTTGGTTTATTTCCTCAAGGGGTCTTGCCATGGATCTGAGCAAGTTGACCGTTGTCACCGATTGGCCCTTAACCCATGGTCTTTAAGCCATCCAGAGGTCTGTAGGCTTTGCAGACTACTATTGGAAATGTATTAAGGACTTCTCAGCCATCATCTCCCCCATCACAGCCATGACCTGGAAAGGAGCAGATCCTCACCTGTGGTCATAAGAGGCTATGCGGGCTTTCAAAACCTTGAAGGGTGCCTTTTCTTCCTCCCCCATTCTCATATACCCTGACCTGCTGGCACCATTTGTACTCAAAGTGGATGCCTCTAAGGTTGTAGCCGGAGCAGTCCTTTCCCAGTGATCCACTGAGTCAAGTATTTTGCACCCATGTTCGTATTTCTCTAGACATTTTTCCTCTGCTGAGAGGAATTACACCATGGGCAACAGGGAGCTGCTGGCCGTAAAACTAGCTTTAGATGAGTAGAGGTATTTATTGGAAGGATCTATACATCTGGCGACTATTATAACAAACCACCAAAACCTCCAATACCTGGCTACAGCGAAGCAGTTAAATGACTGCCAAACACGCTGGTCCTTATTCTTTTCACGTTTTGATTTTATTATTTTGTACATCCCTGGTACAAGAAACATTCCCATACAGAAAACTTTTGAGCATTTGTTTAATTACATAAGAAACATTAGGAAAGGTGCTCTCTTTTTTTTTTACTTAATTATTAAGATATTACACTTCAAAGTTCTCAACTTCCGCATGCTGTAGCTGCGGCAGGGCTCTCAGGGGGCAGCTGGGAGGGAGGTGGGAGGAGAATGACAGGCTGCTGGGAAGTCCTGAGAGCCGTGCCGCAGCTACAGCATGGCCCAGATTTAAGGATGATGTGTCATCAATTGTTTCTTCGTCCTATCTGTGCCCAAATGAGAATACCCTGAACCCGTCTTGTGGGTCTCTTGCAACCCTTAACCACTACAGCTCTTCTATGGACGCAGATCTCCATGGATTTTGTGGTGGATCTTCCTCTCTCCTCTGGCAATACAGTTGTATTGGTCATGGTAGACCGTTTTTCAGAACAAGGGCACTTAGTACTGTTACCTAAACTCCCCAAGTCCTGTGAAGTGGCTGACTTATTCATTTGGGAGATCTACCGGCTTCACAGGATACAACAACAGGTCACTTATGATCACGGCACACAATTTGTGTCCTGCTTCTGGAGGGCATTCTGTTCCACGATAGGTATGCAATTGCACCATTCCTATGCGTACCATCCACAAACAAATGGTCAAACAGATAGACTTAATCAGAATATGGAACAATACCTTCGATGCTACTGTTCCCAGCTACAGGACCATTGGACTCAGTTGTTGCCCCTGGCGGAATTTTCATACAACTCACTCCTTCAGACCTCTCTAAAGCGTTTGCTGTTTTTTGTGTGTTTGGGTTACAATCCTCTGGCCATTTCTCTTTGTCCTCCTGTGTCGGATGATCCCTCCATGGAGTCCTTTATCAGGGACTTGCCAGCTCATTGGCAGGCCATATGTCGCACACTCTTGTCTTCCCAGATGCGTCAAAAGATGGTGGCAGATCACCATCGATCTTTAGCCCCAGATATGATCCAAGAGATCTGGTTTGGCTTTTGGCCAGGAATGTCAGGGTCCATCAGCCCAAACTGGGACCCCGATATCTGTTTCCATTCAAGGTCGAGACCCATTTTTCCCCTGTCTTCTACCGTTTGACCCTTCCAGAGTCCCTGAAGATCCACCCTTTCATGTTTCCCTTCTGAAGCCATTTGTGGCGGCTCATGCCTCTCACCCCCCTCTACTCCTCCGCCTCCAGTGTCTGCAGATGATTCCAAGTTTGCCATTGACGTGGTCCTTGCTTTACGTGTCTCTCGAGGTGCCCTTCAGTACCTTGTGAACTGGAAGGGTATGACCTGGAGGAATGTTCACTGGTGGTGGCAGCAGACATCCATGCCCCATCCTTGGTCCACCAGTCCTTCCCATCCAAGCCTTCTGCTGCCTCCTGGAGGTAGTCCCTTGGGGGGGGGGTAGTGTCATGATTCTCCTGGTTTTCCTTTCTTTACTAGGTATTCTGGTTCTCTTACCTGTTGATTGTTTTCCCCGCCTTGTTCTAGTGATGCCCTTGTTTGGGCCTATGTCACGCACTACCACCCTTGTGTCAGTGTGCGATCAAAGCGTTCTGAGTCTCCAGTCTTTGAAGTTTGTTCCTAGTGTTTCCAGTGTTTGACCTGGCTTTCCTTGACTACATCTCTTGTCTCCTGATTCTGCTACGACGCCTTTGTTGGTTTTGATCTCGGCCTGTTATTTGACTATTCTTTTGCCTGCTGATTTTGAACCGTGCTGCTGATCCAGTATTTGACAGAGGCAGCTATACTTTTGGTAGGTTTAATACGTTGATTCCAGACCTGGTTAGTAGCTGTCTGTGTCCTGGGTGGTTATCCTGCTATCAGGCTTCGCAGTCTGCACCTCTACCCAGATTTGGCCAAAGCAAGACCTCTTGGGTGCAGCCACCGACTGCTAGCACAGTTCTCAAACCTGCGAACTCTAGCTTCTGGTTCACTGGGGCCTACCTAGTAAGTATTCCATATTGTCTCCTGTCATTGTATTTATATTTTTATATCAAATCATTAGTCTGCTACTTCTTGTGGGGATTGCCTTCCACAAGGTGTTCTCAAGCAGCTTACATTGAGCAATCAGGTCAAGAAGCTTATACTATCCTACCATTCCCATTCTTCGTTGCTCTGGTCTTTCCTAGTATTCTTCTGGTCCTGGTTCCTAATGGATCCCAGCGCACTCTCATTCTGGTTGCACTCCTGCTCAACTGGGGTGGAACAATCTAACCTTATACAGGTTTCTCTATGGGTGAAATTTCCCTCTGGAAAGCAGAAAACCATGCTTTTTCACAAAATTTCCTGTAGGAACACAACTGGACTTTTTGTTGATACCTACTGAAAGGCTAGGATGGCCAAAAGGGGCAGACAACTGCAAGTTAATGGATATTGGTCTCAGCCCTGAAACAAATCCCACCTGAAGGAAGCCTATAATTTTTTTTTCTCTTAATAGAATCCCTATTAAACAAGGCACTATTTGGAAAAGGTTAGCCATATTTGACAATGTACCTTAGAGGCTGAGGCTCTTCTGGCTTGCATGATTGTTCAGTAGACAGCCCCAGAAACTTCCCTAAATTTAAAGGCTATTGGTCAGCCTACAGCTGGTCAGCTTCAAGGACCTCAAGTCATAGTGTATCATGGGCCTCTCCCTCTGGGTCAGCAGATCTTTTAATAATGGGAGCCTCCATGGTTGATCCACCAACAGCTGATCTAGGTACACAAACCAACTTCTTCTGGGCCAGTCAGCAACTGAGGACTGTTCCCAAGACGACTCCTTTTGAAGATTTTCATTTGTCCTATCTAGCTGGAGGGTAGAGGCAACAACCCATTTTGTGCCTAGAGAGGTACAGAAGAAAAAGTTGTACTGGTAAACCTCCAGCAAATGCAGGGCTTCAATCAGGTCCCAAGACTATCAGCACCCATGGATCAGAGTATACAAGAAGACAGGACAATAATTTGTCCTGGGAAAATCTGCCAGCCAAGCCATTCCTTCAGCTGTGTTAAGACAGGCCAGAAGCCAAACCCCAGAAAGTACAGTGAAACAAAAAACTAAAATAAAATACAGAAAAAGTTTCCCTCCAGGGAAAGTGAAGAGGGAGGGAAAGGAAAAAACGAAACACATGAAAACTAGCGCCTGTTAACCCCTTAAGGACCGGGAAAATCTGAGGTGGATTTCACTTAAGGACCAGAGCAATCCTTTTTGACCATATCTTTGTTCAACAGTGTTTTCCCTCTAAGGGCTAGATTTAAAGGCAGCCGTTAGACCAGCCACTAAGTGAAAAAGGCATGAGTTACGGCAGACTCAATAGGTACTCTACGAGAATAGCTATCGAGCGTAGGCACACACAAAACACATAACACAAAA
Organism: Rhinophrynus dorsalis; assembly: GCA_037306005.1. Taxonomy (NCBI): domain Eukaryota; kingdom Metazoa; phylum Chordata; class Amphibia; order Anura; family Rhinophrynidae; genus Rhinophrynus; species Rhinophrynus dorsalis. Next base: position 115,150,189 of record CM074725.1, read on the forward strand.
GCCGTTGTCACTCATGTTAATGCACAACGGGTGGCCAAATCACACGATAACATCGCTCAAAACAACATGTAACATAACGGCTGCCGTTGTCTAGCAACCATGATTGATGCAAAAACAAATTCAAACACACAGCCAATCACAAAGCCCCAATGTATCAAACAACTTCAAATACACCTATATATACCCAAAAATAACCATCACACACTGTCTGTTATCGAGTTCTTCAGAGCCAGATATCAGGACCCAGGAGCGGAGGATAGTGATTAGAGAGAGGGAGACAGGAGCGTACATTGGAGGTAGAGGAGTTTTGGAGTTTGGAGAGAGGAGAGCATTGCACATAATACGACACATAGCACACCTTTGCACATATTACATACACACATACAAACACAAACACATTCACATACATACACATAGTACTTTTATATTATAACACCTTACACATTTTACTTTTTATTTTGACAGTGTGAATCTGTGAGTGAAAGTGTGTGACAGAGACTGAGTGGATCGAGTGTGTCTGTGAGGGCCTGTGGGAGTGCCTGGGTGTGACTGGGTGAATGATGGCAAGGAGAGGAGGACAGGAGAGAGGGATGGGGAGAGTAGTGGAGGAGGAGGAAGGTCAGGAGGGTATCCCACAGCAGAGCAGGGGTGGGAGAGGGAGATCCGCAGGGAGGAGGGGGACCCGACCAACGAGAGCAGGCACACGCAGGACAGGGACAGAACCTGCAGTGGGACGAGGGGTAGTTGCTGGGGAGCACCCCACACAGGCAGGGTCAGACCAGGCAGGGCACTCCGGCTCTGAGTCATCCCATGCCGGAGATGACGAGGTCAGGATCAGGGACCCCAAATACACAGAGGAGGAGAACACGGCTCTCGTGGAAGCTGTCCTGAAGAGGCAGAGTGTTCTCCATCCAACGGCGAAGGTCCCTGGCCTGTCAGCGAGGAGGAAAGCAGCCTGGAACCAGATATGCAGCCGGGTCAACGCGGTGGCTCCATGCAGGCGGGACTGTCATGGATTTGAAGCCTGTCAGACTTAAGGGTTGGTAAAAACTTAACTTTATTAAAAGTTAAAGGCAGTTCCCATAGGGTAAACATACATAATAATACAACAGTAATAGCAGATATAATAGGTCCTACCGGCCTTGCCTAAACACCGGGCAAGGCAACCCAAGTGACAGTAATAATGACAGGCTCTACCGACCTTGCCTATACCGGGTAAGGCAACCGTGAGATGACATATACCGGTTCTACCGGCCTTACCAATACCGGGCAAGGCAGCCCAAGGAATGCGGAATGGAGGCTCTACCGGCCCTGCCAATACCGGGTAAGGCAACCTTAAAGATGGTGAAATACAAGGTTCTACCGGCCTTACCAATACCGGGCAAGGCAGCCCAAAGGAATGCAGAATGGAGGCTCTACCGGCCCTGCCAATACCGGGTAAGGCAACCTTCAAGATGGTGATGTACAAGGTTCTACCGGCCTTACCAATGCCGGGCAAGGCAGCCCAAAGGAGTACTGTAGTAGGCTCTACCGGCCCTGCCAATACCAGGTAAGGCAACCTTAAGGATGGTAACGTACAAGGTTCTACCGGCCTTACCAATACCGGGCAGAGCAGCCTGAGTGAGTAGACCAGCTGTCAGATGACTAAGACAGCAGAGAGAAATAGGAATTATGGTCTTACTCAGCAGAAGTCTATCGCCAGGGATAATCAGACGACTGCATAGGAGTGGACAGCGACCTGGCCACGTACTGGATCATCCAGGAGCAAACCAACTTCCGCACGTTGGGACCAACATTAAATAACGCCACCAGGTTAATGGAGTAAACCAGCATCCGCACGCTGGGACCAACAGTAAATGTCACCACCAAGTTAAATGGAGTAAACCAGCGTCCGCACGCTGGAACCAACAATGTAATCGCAATCAGGTTTAGTGGAGTAAACCAGCGTCCGCACGCTGGAACCAACAATGTATATCGCAACCAGGTTTAGTGGAGAAAACCAGTGTCCGCACACTGGAACCAACAATGTATATCGCAACCAGGTTTAGTGGAGAAAACCAGCGTCCGCACGCTGGAACCAACAATGTATATCGCAACCAGGTTTAGTGGAGTAAACCAGCGTCCGCACGCTAGAACCAACAATGTATATCGCAACCAGGTTTAGTGGAGTAAACCAGCGTCCGCACGCTGGAACCAACAATGTAATCGCAACCAGGTTCAGTGGAGTAAACCAGCGTCCGCACGCTGGAGCCAACAATGTATGATCAGCAGCAAGAAGAACAATGTCGCCGGAGCGACGAATGGAGCTGGAGATACAGGAACTCAGTAAAATTAACCCGCGAGGTGCTGGAACACAGGAACACTAGAATACAGGCACCCAGGAACACTGGAACACCGGAACACTAGCATACAGTAACACTGGAACACAGGATCAGCAAGTACAGCAGGAGCAGCAGGAACAGGCCCAGGAGCCTGGCCAGCAGGTCATGCAGAGTGAAGTCAGAAACACCAAGAAAGGGCAACCTGGAAGTGCTCAGCCTGGGTTTAAAAAGGCTGTTTGAGGAGGGCTAATCACAGACAGCCAATCATGATTACTAGCAAGTGACAGACACTGAACAGCACGAATCACGGGCACCGTGATAGGGACGTGGAGTCCATCAAAAAGAGATGGGGCGACTGCCGGAGGGTCGTCAAAAACAAGATGACCGAGCTCGCCAAGCACGCCCGAGGCACTGGAGGTGGACCAGCCGTCCCTGTCACCTTCTGCAGCTGGGAGGAGATGGTGTGGCAGACCATGTCCATGACCCTGATCGAGGGGGTCGTTGGAGGAACTGACACTGGGGATGAGAGGAACCTCCACACTACCGGTAAGTGCAACACTACAGACCAACACACTACAGCAACCAACACCAGCTGCACACACAGTCACACCTCAACACATGTCCATCACTCAGCCATACAACTGCACCAACACAGCACCCTGAGGGTTCGAAAAGAACACAACACCAGGACAAATGGCAAGGTCCAACTTGGGACAAACCTGTCAAAGTCCTACTTCAACCCTCCTGTCGCTGTGCTCATCACACATAATACACAAACCGTTATGTTCAAAATGTCGTCTGTTAAATATCATCACCGTTCACACACAATGTCACCCATGTCCCCACAGGGAAGTCAGCACCTAACCCCTTGAGTGCTAGAGGGATCATCAATGCATCGATCAACAATGCGTTGGCAACCCCTCTGGTACTCAAGGTGTTAACCAGACAACAAACAAGTCAGTAGGCCAACGATCACATGCTACACAGGGGACATTCACTAAGCGGTGACAAAGAGATGGTGGACACAAATTAACCCTCACACACCCTCACTTCACCAATACCAGTGTTAGTCCATGGAGAATATGCAAAAACAATAATCAAGTTTATAAGGTCCCATTGTACAGACTCCATGGAAAACACTGGAAATGGGGAAAGGAGATCACTGGAGAAGTCACCATCATGTTCACTTCATAAGTTCAGCATCACAGCTTACTGAATCACAAAAACGGGGCATCAGGTCACACATCACTGTATCCCACAGAATAAATGCTTGTATGTGCAACACAAAGGCCGAAAACTATTCCACAGAATTCAAACTGGAAAAAGTAGGCATTGGTGTTGTGGTTGCAATCATTTACTCTGACTTGAAATGACATATCCAATATCTGATTCCCACATGGATCCACAGGGGTGCTGATTCCATGGATGGATGGTACACCAGCCGCTCTTTGCAGGATACACATGGGAAACAAATAGCAAACATTGTACCATGGTCACCAACAGACCATGACTGATGGATATCTAGGTTTGAGTATGGTTGCCTCACACAGAAGGATGGATGGGCTCATACACAGAGAAAAAACAGGCCTCAGTCAAAGATATCCCTCACTACTGGCTGGATTGTTGCCCTTAGGATTCAAATGTTACTAAATATGTTCCAACACGATGTGAACACAGATCAGTTCACTGGATGTGATTGCCTCACTGGCCAGATATGTGCACCCATCACAAATCAACCTACATTGCTACCATCCAAATACACATACATAGTATATCACACTCTACGTAGATGGGATATACGAGGTATGTTCATATCCAACATATCAATCCAATGTATTGTTGGATGGGTGCACATATATAGCAAGTAAGGCAATCACACCTACTGAACTGCTCTCTGGCTTCACATCTTGGAAGGATATTACTGTATCCATATGAAGGGTACATATCCTCATACATATATGACCATTTCTGCTTGTGTGTGACTGTAATGGGATAGCAATGGGTAATGTCATCCTGATGTCATATCATTGCCATCGTTAAAAGATGTGTCTCCATCTAAGTCCCATCCCTCCAACACTCATGGTTATACAGATATTGCTCTATGTGACAGGTGGAGATATCTATCATTTGACCACACGGAGGCTCTTCAGCAGAGCCAAAATCGCAACATTTTGAGATAAATACCTATTTGGAATGGTCCACAGAGTGTGGTTGCAAACCATGCACACTCTGTATACCATTCCAATTAAGTATTGTTCTCTAAATTGGGCGATTTGGGCTCTGATGAAAAGCCCTTGTGTGGACAAATGACTGAAATCTACATCTGTCACATAGAGCAATATCTGAACAACCATGAGGGTAGGAGGGATAGGACTAACAGCGAACAACATCTGTTTTCACAATGTCTACAATATGACATCAAGGTGGACTTAACCATTGCCATCCCCCTGGAGGGATAGCCATCCCTACAAGTTGTGAAGACAAATATATGTTGTTGGATCCCCCTTCCCCCCAGTTAAACAATGGTATTCCTACTGCTGAAAGGTGTGTTGATTCAAAAGGTATCACAGCTCAGACATGGATATGTCAGGGGCAATATCCCAGTGGCCTGAAATTGTACAGTGGTGCTGTTACTACACAATCATGTGGACAGCTCTGGTACAGGGACCAGATATCTACATGGGAGGGTGTTGCAACAGCCCCACTGTACTATTTCGGCCCACTGTGATATTGCACCTCAAAATGAAACCTTCACCCGTAATAACTCAAACAACACCTTTCAGCAGTGGGGGTACCCTTGTTTACCCAGGGGGATTAACCCAAACACATATATTTTTCTTCACCACATATCAAAGTATAACTGTCTCCACAAACATATGGCTAAGGTCACTAATCACAACATCTTATTTCTCCACACAGCTTACGGCCCTCAAGCCCAGCGGGAGACAGTGGAGGAGGCAATGTCACCCCCCAGTGAGGAGTACACAGAGGAGGGGGCCAGCCGGTGGTCACCTTACCCACCATCACCATCCCCTCCAACACAGGCTGCACCACCACCTACTGCACCACCACAGGCTGCACCCCTTCAAGCTGCACCACCACAGGCTGCACGCCTTCAAGCTGCACCACCACAGGCTGCACCACCCCTTCAAGCTGGACCACCACAGGCTGCACCACCACAAGCTGCACCTCCCCAGTACAGTGGCTGGATGCCACAGGAGGAGAGGTGGACATATCCATCCACCTCCACCAGCTACTACCCTCCATCAGCAGCACCACCACCGCCAGGGAGGCAATGGCTGCCAGGGACAGTGGCCACCACCCAATATGGGCCATATGTCTCACAGATCAACCCACCCTCCTGGATGGCTCCATAGCATGCCCCAAGGTATGATCCAAGGTGGGGTCCCAGCACCCATCAGTGGCCACTATATGACCCTTGGCCACTGGACTACCCACACCTGGGCCTGATTGGTGAGCCCCAGCGCCCCCTACCCAGGGACATTTTCACACCTCCACCAGCACACACATCATTGGGCAGCTCAGGATCACTTGATGTGGTGGGCATATGTCCATCATCTGCACCAGCCACTCCAACAGCAGCCACAGCACCCTCCAACAGCACCCTCCAGCAGCAGAGGAGGAAAGAGCACCCTCAGCAGCAGCAGAGGAGGAAAGAGCACCCTCAGCAGCAGCAGAGGAAACAGCACTCTCACCAGCAGAGGAAACAGCACCCTCGCCAGCAGAGGAAACAGCACCCCCGCCAGCAGAGCAAAACAGCAGCACCAGGAACACCAGCCACATCCACCTCCAGCACCGCACGCCTCACAGGGATGGAGGCGAAGTGTATGGCCCTTCAGAGGAGACTACTCCGGTCGAGCAGAAGTACTGACAGCATCACCAGGAGCAGGAGGCAATCCAGGAGGAACATTGCCCAACTGGAGACCAGAATCCAAGCCCTGGAGTCGGAGGTGGCCAGGGGGAACACACTACTCCACCAGCTCAGGACTGGTCTGATGGACATGTTGACACAGGTCCTTGTTGAGTTGAGGGAGATCAACCGCAGAGAGAACCTGAGGATGGAGAGGGAGAACATGTGTTCCACCGAGGGGTCTACTGCAACCACCACCCCCTCCAGTGTTACCCCTGAAGCAATACCTAGGGGGCAGAGGGTTACCAGGAGATCAACAAGGGCATCCACCTCTGGCACCCAGGCTAAGGCCCCCCACCCAAAAAGGAAAAAATGAAAGGCCCAACCTGTTAACTTTCCCCTCAATAAAGAAACATTTTTTTTGGATTTCAGTCTGATCTGTTGTGTCTTCAGTTATGGATTGGGTGGCAGGGTTGTCTCCAGTGCATTGCCATATAATGCAGTGAACACAACCTCTGCCTGGGTGAAATGTTTGTGGGATGCTACAACATGGGTTCACACACACACACACACACACACACACACACACACACACACACACACACACACACACACCGTTGTACAAATTCAACTTGTAATACATCCCTGGAGCCATATTACACCACTGTGTCATATGGCGATGTTGTGTGTTGAATTTGAACAACAAAACATACCCCTTAGCACAACAAATGGTACAACATTGAACATTCGTCTACATCATATGTTGTGTTTAACCCTTTGAGTGCCAGAGTGGTAGGCAACGCATTGCAAAGAAATGTGTTGGGGACCACTCTTGCACTCAGTGGGTTAATGGGATAACCAGATAAACAGCTCTGTGACTTAGCGGGGACATTACAAGCAGGATAGATAAATGGGACATGTATCAATATTGTCTTGGATTCACACACTCATTGTGCAACTGACTTACTAGGGAAGCCAATGTTTGCAACCTAGGATTTCAATGTGTAGCACACACATTGATATCCTGGGGTGAGCATTGGGGTCTCCAGTAAGTTGAGTTGCTGTTTCCCTAAGGGTGTAACAGACTTCACCAGTGATAACACATGTCCACTTAGTCTGTTTGTTCGTTGATATAGCCCATGTACTGAGATATGTCAAAGTGGAGCAAAATCTCAGAACATTGATTATACTGAGCAATACAGAAACTGTGGACAGGTATTCACTGTGGAAGTATGTCCCCTGTACCACCTCTTTATCACTCCCACAACACATTGGTGCATCACTGCCACCATCATCTGTTTGCATGGATACATCACAGAGTCCACTCACTGGCAAACAAGTGGTGGACTCCTGTGATGTGGGTGATGCCTTTCCATGTATGGGGGATACTCTATCAAATGTGTTCTCAAATATATCCTCCTACAGACACAGATAGAATGGTGATGGTTCATCTTTATTGTGTCTCAAAGTACATTAGAATGTACATGTGTTTTCTGTGTGTATTGCCTATATGAATTTAACACCTGTATGAGAACACTAAATGTACTTTGAAACTAAATTGTACTACTTCAGTAACACTGCTGCCCTGCTCATGTGTTGTCCACAAGGTTTGACAACTCTGTAGCTGAGCATCCTAACTGTACAGGTTATAACACTCAAGAATTTGTGTTTTCTGTGTCTATATGAGAATGTTCCAGTAGAGGTTTGTGTGAACCTCAGGTCAAACATTGCATCACCAACAACATCACCATAAACAGCAAGGGGTGATCTTTATGAAGGTGTTGTCAAGACATCAATCCAGTCACATGGAAGATCTTCAGTTCAAGGATGGATCATGTTACGGATGCCTGTGGGACAAGAGGACAGGATTTGGAGCAGTAGACCTGAACTGATCATCAATAGTGTTGAGCGAGCATGCTCGGCCGATGCTCGGATCGGCTCGAGCATCGCTCTGCTCGGCACATGGCGGTACTCGTACGAGTACCGCATGTGCTCGCCCGCCATGTTCGGGTCTCCTCCCCGCACGTTTTGCGGCTGCTGCGCAGCCAATAAACGTGCAGGGAGGCTCTGACATCGGTGTAATGCCAGCAGCCATGTTGGCTGCTGGCATTACACTGATTGGCTGGCCAGAACCCGTGGTCGGGTGCTGTATAGCACCTGACCATCGAGTTCGGCTCAGTCTGAGCCAGGGAGAGCTGAGGATAGGAAGGGAAAGGCAGTGTAGGGAGGAAAAAAAAAAATTGTGAAAAAAAAGAACCAAAAGTCCTTTTTAGGACTACTGTGTGTGGGGGCAGCAGGTTATTTTGTGTGGGGGGAAAAAAACAAAAAAAAAAAAAAAAAATATATTCTGTTTAGTGTGAAAAGTTGCAGATTAGAGCACATTCTGTTTAGTGTGCACAGTTGCAGATTAGAGCACATTCTGTTTAGTGTGCAAAGTTGCAGATTAGAGCACATTCTGTTTAGTGTGCAAAGTTGCAGATTAGAGCACATTCTGTTTAGTGTGCAAAGTTGCAGATTAGAGCACATTCTGTTAAGTCTTCAAACTAAAATATCAAAGTCACATATTCCATTCAGTGTGCGTCGCCGCAGTTTAGCAGCACATTCTGTGTACTGTGCAGAGTTGCAGAATAGGAAGAAATACTGTTAAGTCTTCAAACTAAAATATCAAAGTCACATATTCCATTCAGTGTGCTTCGCCGCAGTTTAGCAGCACATTCTGTGTACTGTGCAGAGTTGCAGAATAGGAAGAAATACTGTTAAGTTTTTAAACTCAAATATTAAAGTCACATATTCCATTCAGTGTGTGTCACCGCAGTTTAGCAGCCTATTCTGTGTACTCTGAACAGTTGCAGAATAGTAAGAAATACTGTTAAGTTTTCAAACTCAAATATTAAAGTCACATATTCCATTCAGTGTGTATCACCGCCGTTTAGCAGCCTATTCTGTGTACTCTGCAGAGTTGCAGAATAGTAAGAAATACTGTTAAGTTTTCAAACTCAAATATCAAAGTCACATATTCCATTCAGTGTGTATCACCGCCGTTTAGCAGCCTATTCTGTGTACTCTGAACAGTTGCAGAATAGTAAGAAATACTGTTAAGTTTTCAAACTCAAATATTAAAGTCACATATTCCATTCAGTGTGTTTCACCGCCGTTTAGCAGCCTATTCTGTGTACTCTGCACAGTTGCAGAATAGTAAGAAATACTGTTAAGTTTTCAAACTCAAATATTAAAGTCACATATTCCATTCAGTGTGTATCACCGCCGTTTAGCAGCCTATTCTGTGTACTCTGCAGAGTTGCAGAATAGTAAGAAATACTGTTAAGTTTTCAAACTCAAATATTAAAGTCACATATTCCATTCAGTGTGTATCACCGCCGTTTAGCAGCCTATTCTGTGTACTCTGCACAGTTGCAGAATAGTAAGAAATACTGTTAAGTTTTCAAACTCAAATATTAAAGTCACATATTCCATTCAGTGTGTATCACCGCCGTTTAGCAGCCTATTCTGTGTACTCTGAACAGTTGCAGAATAGTAAGAAATACTGTTAAGTTTTCAAACTCAAATATTAAAGTCACATATTCCATTCAGTGTGTTTCACCGCCGTTTAGCAGCCTATTCTGTGTACTCTGCACAGTTGCAGAATAGTAAGAAATACTGTTAAGTTTTCAAACTCAAATATTAAAGTCACATATTCCATTCAGTGTGTATCACCGCCGTTTAGCAGCCTATTCTGTGTACTCTGCAGAGTTGCAGAATAGTAAGAAATACTGTTAAGTTTTCAAACTCAAATATTAAAGTCACATATTCCATTCAGTGTGTATCACCGCCGTTTAGCAGCCTATTCTGTGTACTCTGCAGAGTTGCAGAATAGTAAGAAATACTGTTAAGTTTTCAAACTCAAATATTAAAGTCACATATTCCATTCAGTGTGTATCACCGCCGTTTAGCAGCCTATTCTGTGTACTCTGCAGAGTTGCAGAATAGTAAGAAATACTGTTAAGTTTTCAAACTCAAATATTAAAGTCACATATTCCATTCAGTGTGTATCACCGCCGTTTAGCAGCCTATTCTGTGTACTCTGCAGAGTTGCAGAATAGTAAGAAATACTGTTAAGTTTTCAAACTCAAATATTAAAGTCACATATTCTGTGTAAGATGAAGAAGGCGGGTAAAAAGGGACGGGGAAGTGGACGTGATCCTGAAAGTTCAGGGCGCGGGTCAGGACGCGGAGAAACTGTGCCTGGTGCCAGAGCACAAGAAAGAAAGACATCCACCATACCTAGCTTCATGTGTAATTTTACAGGGCGTCGCAGGACATCACTCTCGAGGTCCGACCACTGCGAACAGGTGGTCGGTTGGATGACAGCTGATACTGCTTCCAGTCGGTTAAGCACCACCCTGTCTTCCACCAAGTCCACTCTCAGTAGCCAAGAGTCTGGTCAAAATAATCCTCACTCTGATCATCCTTCCTCCCACCATACACGGTCTGGTCAAAGAAGTGATCCCACACTGGGATATAGTGAGGAGCTCGTCTCATCACCAATCCTTCATTTGACCCTCTCTCCAAGCACGCTTGCAGAGGAACATGACATCTTGTGCCCTGATTCACAACCTCTAGAGGCTACCCAATCACAAGAAGATGACAGATGTGAACGGCATTTAAGGTCAAAGGAAGTAGTGGATGATGATGATGATGATGAGACACAGTTGCCATTAAATCAACCACTATTTCCGTCTCAAGACCTTGTTGAGGAGAATGTTATACAGTTGTCAATGACTGAGTATGTGGTGGGATCAAGACTTGAGGAGGATGATCAGAGTGAGGAAGTGGAGGAGGACTTGGTGGACGATGAGGTGACTGACCCCACCTGGGAAGGTGTAGAGCCGAGCGATGTCAGCAGTCCTGAGGGTGAGCCATCTGCAGCACCGCAACAGGCTGGAAGAGGCAGTGGTGTGGCTACAGAAAGAAGGCGGACCGCACCAAACCGGCCCGCAAATGTTCCACGGAGCACCCCCTTGCGTAAATCTACCTTGCCAAGGGGTAGGTGTTCCGCGGTATGGCGTTTTTTTAAGGAAAGTGCGGACGACAAAAGAATTGTAGTTTGCAACCTGTGCCACACCAGAATGAGCCGAGGCATGAACACTAGAAACCTCACCACCACCAGCATGATCCGACACATGGCATCCAAGCACCGTAGTAAGTGGGAGGAACGCCTGGATCGCCCATCTGTGTCTGCAGGCCACACCACTGCCTCCTCTTCCCCTGTTTTCGGTGCCGGCCAATCGCCTGTCGAAGGCGCAGGCCCGCATACCTCCCGCCCTGCACCTGTACCATCTGAAGCACCATCAGCGACCACATCCACTTCCCTGTCCCAGCACAGCGTCCAAATGTCGTTACCCCAGGCATTTGAGCGCAAGAGAAAGTACCCAGCCACCCACCCACAGGCCATAGCACTAACCTCACACCTTTCAAAATTACTGGCCATCGAAATGCTGCCATTTAGGCTTGTGGACACTGAGTCCTTCCGCAGCCTGATGGCAGCAGCTGTCCCTCGGTACGCGGTCCCCAGCCGCCACTACTTTTCCCGGTGTGCCATCCCCGCATTACACCACCATGTGTCCCGTAACATTACCCGTGCCCTGACCAACGCAGTTACTGGGAAGGTCCACTTAACGACTGACACATGGACAAGTGCTTGTGGCCAGGGACGCTACATTTCCCTAACGGCACACTGGGTGAATGTCGTGGAGGCTGGGAGCGACTCGGACCCTGGGATGGCACGGGTGCTACCCACGCCGAGGATTGTGGGCCCTACCTCCATCAGGGTTTCCACCAGCACCTACGTTATTGGCTCCTCCTCCTCCGTTTCCACCTCCGAATTCTCTACACGCAGCGCCACTCCCCCATCAGCCAGTAGCTGGAAGCAGTGTAGCACTGCAGTGGGGAAGCGTCAACAGGCCGTGCTGAAGCTGATCTGCCTTGGGGACAAACAGCACACGGCCTCAGAGCTGTTGCAGGGGATTAGTCACCAGACCGAGCAGTGGCTCTCGCCACTCAACCTGCAACCAGGCATGGTTGTGTGTGATAATGGGCGTAACTTGGTGGCGGCTTTGGAGCTCGGCAAGCTCACACACGTACCATGCCTAGCGCATGTATTTAATTTAGTGGTGCAGCGATTTCTAAAAACCTACCCCAATGTGCATGATCTCTTGACCAAGGTGCGCCGCGTGTGTGCACATTTCCGTAATTCATCAACAGCTTCAGCCGGCCTGTTGAAGCTGCAGCAGCGCTTACAATTGCCAGCTCACCGGCTGCTGTGTGACGTGAGCACGCGCTGGAACTCCACCTTCCACATGTTGGCCCGGCTTTGTGAGCAGCAGAGGGCAGTAGTGGAGTACCAGCTGTTACACGGTCGTCGCCTCTCCGTTCAACTTCCTGTAATCAGAAGTGAGGAGTGGGAATGGATGTCAGACCTCTGCGAGGTTTTACGCAATTTTGAGGAATCGACACAGATGGTGAGCGGCGATAACGCTATTATCAGTGTAACCATCCCACTTCTGTGTCTACTGAAACGCTCGCTGCTCACAATTAAAACCGACGCTTTGCATGTGGAAGAGGTGGAAATGGGGGAGGAAGAGCTTACACAAGGTGATAGCCAGAGCACCCTCACTTCGTCTTCTCAGCGACAATTGGAGGAGGCGGAGGAGGAGGAGGAGGAGAAGGAGGAAGACACGGTTGCCTCCGCTACAGAGGGTAGCCATGGAACTTTAGTTCCATCTCTTCAGCGTGGGTGGGCAGAAGAGGAGGAAGAGGATGAGGAGATTGAGAGTCATCCTCCTGGTGAGGACAGCGAAATCTTGACTGTTGGTACTCTGGCACACATGGCTGACTTTATGTTAGGCTGCCTTTCCCGTGACCCACGCGTTATACGCATTTTAAACAACACGGATTACTGGGTGTTCACCCTTCTGGACCCCCGCTACAAAGAGAATTTCTCATCTCTCATTCCTCCGGTGGAGAGGACAAGCAAAATGGTGCAATACCAGAAGGTTCTTGTTGAAAAATTGCTCCAAAATTTTCCATCTGACAACGCTGGCGGCAGAGTACGTGCTACCTTGGCCAACCGAGAAGGGGAGAAAAGGGGAGCACACAGCAGTTCCGAGAAAGGCAGGGCAACACTCTCCAAGGCGTGGGACACCTTCATGACACCCCGCCAGCACCCTCACCCTGATGCGCAGCCTAGTGTCACAAGGAGGGAAAAGTTTTGGAAGATGGTGAAGGAGTACGTAGCAGACCGTGTCAGCGTCCTCAATGATCCCTCTGTGCCTTACAACTACTGGGTGTCCAAGCTGGACACGTGGTATGAACTGGCACTCTACGCCTTGGAGGTGCTGGCCTGCCCTGCCGCCAGCGTTCTGTCTGAGCGGGTATTTAGTGCTGCTGGTGGCATCATAACAGATAAGCGTATCCGCCTTTCCACCGACAATGCTGATAGGTTGACACTTATAAAAATGAACAAGGCCTGGATTTCCCCTGACTTCTCCACTCCACTGGAGGAAAGCCCCGGGGGAACATAAACTCACTTTATATATGTTATTTACAATGATGGGAATACTCTGTATTCCCATTCACCCCTTCCACCCAAAAAACGGGTATATGGTTGACTCTTAATCTTCTCATCCTCCTCCTCCTCTTCCATATGCCCTGGGATATAATTTTTATATAGGGCCAGCTCACCAGCGGGCCCTGTGATATAATTTTTATATAGGGCCAGCTCACCAGCGGGCCCTGTGATATAATTTTTATATAGGGTCAGCTCACCAGCGGGCCCTGTTTGCCAATTTTTATATAGGTCAGCTCACCAGCGGGCCTTCTCATATAATGTTTTATTGGGTCAGCTCTCTAGCGGGCCCTCTCATATAATGTTTTATAGCGTCAGCTCACTAGCGGGCCTTCGCATATAATGTTTAGGATGGTCAGCTCTGCAGCAGACCCTCACCCATAATGTTTTAGATGGTCAGCTCAGCGCACGTTTCCCTCTTAATCATGGCCTCAGTTCAATAAAATCAAGGAAATTTTTGGGAGAATTTGCCTCTGCGCACGTTTCCCTCTTAATCATGGCCTCAGTTCTGAAAATCAAGGAAATTTTTGGGAGAATTTGCCTCTGCGCACGTTTCCCTCTTAATCATGGCCTCACTTCCGAAAATCAAGGAAATTTTTGGGATAATTTGCAGATGATATACAAGTAAATATACAGCAAATATTGTTTGGTAACAATTTTTCGCCTAAAGTCGTTTTTATTTTCCTTTTTGTGTGTTTTACGGTCAGTCTGTAAAAATGGCGTACTACGGGCGAAAGATCGTTCCCAGCAGCGATGTTGGAGTCCAAGATGCATCCAGACATCCTCCCTATGCTGTCCCTGAACCATTTCTGTAGTGTTTCCATCTTTTTCTGCCCTTTTCCTATGGACCAGGCACCCTCCCCTCATCAGAGCAGGGGGTGCCTGGTGTAATGCTCGAGTCCTCCCATTGACTTCAATGGGGCTCGGGTGCTCGGCCGAGCACTCGAGCCTCAGGGGGTGCTCGGTCAGAGCACCCGAACACCCGAGCATTGGGGTGCTCGCTCATCACTAGTCTTAACGTCTTACCAGGCCCTGGTCTTTGGGCCAGCACTGCCCCTACCCCTGTCTCTGAAGCGTCAACCTCCAATGTGAATGGCAAACCAGGGATGGGATGAGACAGGACTGGGGCAGTGGAGAATGCGGACTTCAGAGTTTCGAACGCCCTTTCTGCCTCCGGGGACCACAAAGAAGCACCCTTGTGGGTCATATCTGTGAGTGGTTTCATAATCATTGAATAATTGCAAATAAATTTCCTATAGTAATTTGCAAACCCTAAGAACCGCTGTAAGGGTTTGAGGCCAGTGGGGTGTGGCCAATGTAATACTGCTGCAAGTTTGTCCTTATCCATGGCAAAGCCCTCCTTCGAAATGACATAGCCGAGGAATGACACCCTGGACTTGTAAAAGTCGCACTTCGAGTTTGCAGAATAATTTGTTCTCCCTCAGTTTCTGCAAAGCCGCTGTGACATGTTGGTGGTGTGTCTCCAAGTCAGGAGAATAAATCAAAATATCGTCCAGGTATACTACACAGGGCTGTAACATGTCCCGAAAACATCATTTATAAGTTCCGGGAATACAGCCAGGGCATTGCATAGACCAAAGGGCATTACTAAATCAAGCAACAACAATTTAGTCTTTTTAATCCCCTCATTTGCCACGGTTACAGGTGAGTACACAAACCATTGCTTGACAATGTGTTGTGTACTCATATGTAACCAATTCTGTGGGGAACTAAGGACATGTGCACCAGCCCTATGGATATGTGCCCCTGACATGTATACACACATTAACAAGTGTTCTGAGAGCTCCATGGAGGTAATGACATTGTGCTGCCACTGTGAAAGTGACAGTGGCAGCCCAATGACATTTGTTCCATGGAACTGTTAGGACATATTTGTTGATGTGTGTATTCATGTCGGGGGCACATTTGTCTGCACACTCACACGTCAGTATGGAGTTCCTGGTAATCTGATCTACGTCTCATGACCTCTACATTGTGTGACCAAACCACTGTGCATCCACCCCTTTGCTGCTCTTCTCAGCTCTAGCACAGTACAGGTCCCATATTGAGTCCAATGTCCCTTTAACCCCTGATGTGCCTGAGTATTATCCAATGCATATCATTAGATAATACTCTTTCGCTACTGGGCTAGCATGGTTGCTAAGGCTACGATCATGGCATATCCAGTTAGTTGCTGTCAATCAAGCCCTGTAGGGTGATGAACATGGGTAATATGTTGTACCTTGTTTCTCCTGGGGGTGTGCGTGATATCCTGGGGGTCTGTATGTCAACATGGAGAGTGGAATGGAGGATGGTTTTTGAATCCACACACACAATTTGCCACGTCCACTGCCAGTGCAGAGCTGTGTCACTGTTCCTGTGGGGTGAGACAGAACAAAATGTGCAGTGTGGTTAGTGTCACAGGACTGATGGGGGACTTGCATGGATTGTTTGCATGCCTGTGTTATACTCACAGGTGAAGTGTTCCGTGATGAGCCTGTCTCTGATCTGTGCCCCTCTCAAGGTCTCCTCCACATGGCCGATGTCCATGGGCACTTCATGTATGGAGGGGTCCGGGATGTGATCCAGCAGCCTGGTGTCCACTGCGATGTTGTGCAGTATTGCGTACGTCACAATGATGTCACACACCTTAGCAGGTGCATACTGCAGTGCTCCCCCCGAGTGGTCCAGACATCGAAATCTTGACTTGAGGAGCCCAAATGTCCGCTCAATAGCATTCCTCGTTCTGGCATGATCCTGGTTGTACCTTTCCTGGGTATGTGTTTGGGGATTGGCCACAGGGGTCAGTAGCCAGGACTTGCATCCATAGCCAGCATCACCTGTGTAATGTGAGAGACATGGTGAGACAGGGAGCACATGCTGTGTGAATGATGTTTTGTGTAGTGGACGTAGTAGCTGTGGGTCAGGTGCATGCTGAGCAGCGTGGTATGTACACCTGTGTATGTGGTGTGATTTTGTTCTGTGAACTCACCCACAAGCCATCCCCCTGTAAAGGTTCCATTCTCAAAATCTCTGTGGACTGAGGAGTTTTGTAGTATGCATCATGTGAGCTGCCAGGATATTTTGCACAGACATTCATTATCCTCATGTTGCTGTCACACACCATCTGCACGTTGATGGAGTGGAAGTTCTTCCTGTTGATGAATAGCTGTGCGTCACATGCTGGGGCCTTAATCCGGACATGGGTGCAATCTATAGCACCCATGACCCTGGGCATGCCTCCCCTGGCGTAAAAGGCCTGCTTGATGTGTATCCAGTCCATGTCGGTGGTGAGAAAATGTATATAGGTACTGGCCTTGCTTTTGAGGGCTGGCAGGACCTGGGCCACCACCCTGGAGAATGTGGCCTGTGACATGCCAGATGCGTAACCCTCAGTGGACTGGAAGGCCCCACTTGCCATGAAGTGTATGGCACAGAGTAGTTTCTGCAGGCCAGTTAGGGCATGGTTGTGGATGTAAATGGGATCCACCTGATCTTTGATGACCTCATACAAGACAATGATGCTGTCAGGCCTCAACCTGTAGCGATCAATTACCTCATCATCGGTCATTCCAAAGAGGGTGACCCTTGGGCGGTATACCCTGGGCCTTGGTGGTCGTCTATACATCCTCTGCCCTCCAGGTGGGGATGGACTCCTGTGTGGCTGCTGAGCCAGAGCCTCCTCACTTGCAATAGGTGAAGGCTGTTGATCAGGCGTGCTTGGAGGTTGCTGATGTTCCCTAGCTCTCTCCCTTGCACGCCTTCTCCGCAGTCTTTGCAACAATATGTAACCCAACATACTGTTTGCTCTCTCTCTCTCTCTATCTATCTATCTATCTATCTATCTATCTATCTATCGATCTCTCTCTCTCTCTCCCTCCCTGAGTGGAAAACAAGCCACAAGTGAGTGTGTTGAGTTGTCCCTTTAAGTACTTGATAGGGTGTTGTGTAGGTGTGGTGATGAGGTGAGTGCTGACCAATGGAGAGTTGTTTTTGTCCAGGTAAGTGTTTACAGGTGTGTGTGTGTTATAAGATGTTTTGTGTTGTGCTTGTTATGTGTGCCATTTGCGGGTGTGCAGTTGTGGGGTGCAGGTCGCGTGTTGATGTTGCACAGGTGAGCTTATATTTGCAGGTGTCCGCTTTGTGTGATAACCCCCATTGTTCCGTGTCACGTTGTGTTGTTGTTTTTTTGTGTGTCATTGTCCCTGTGGAGTTGCTTGTTGTTGTGTGTAGAGTGATTTGTGTTGTGTGTCCATGTTTTTGTGTTGTTTTGGCATTGCACGGGTTAATTTTTCCATTTACATGGTTGTGCGGTAAGCATTTTGTGTATTTTCCTATATAACGGGTGTTTTGTTTTGCCCGTTAAGTGTCTAACGGCTAAGAAAAGTGGGTCTTAACTTTTTGCTGTTAGGTGTGTCTTTTTTTCAGCCGTTACCAGTACCGCAAGCCTTTGAATAGCTCTGGGGAATGTTGTTCAATGCGTCAGAATGCACGTAAGTGTATCGGCCGTAAGGATTGTGAAACTGCCGTTAGCTGTTCTTTAGATGGATCTTTGAATCGCTACATGACACTTAACGCACCCGTTGGTGATTTTTTTTACTAACGGCTGCCTTTAAATCGAGCCCTAAGTCTTTTATTCCATCCACATAAGTTATATACCGCTTTATTTTGATACCACACTTATATGGATAACTCACTATTTACTTTATTAAAATGAAAGAAAACTGTAAATAGAATGTTAAAAAACACCATTTTTATTTTTGCCCTTGGGATCAATTGGGTGCAATGGGTTAAATTTTTATGGAGACTGCACAAAAGGTATGACCGGTCAGTCATACCTACAAAATGGTCAGTTTTAAGTGGGCACTGTCCCCAGGTTGAAAATCCCCATGTCCCTCTTTCCCACTTTTTTTTATTGAGGAGATTTGGCTGTGCGTATAACTGTATCACATGGCCCCAAACACACTCCCAGTATTTGTTAATCTTAGGCAATGTATTTTATGAATAAAATTAATAAATAAAATATTTATCTTTTTTTTAATTTATAAAAAAAAATGTTGCATTTAACAGGTCAGAAATGGACCTGCATCCAGTCAGCCCCCAGCACTGAAGGGGTTAATACCCCAGGCTACTGCACTTTTCTTTTTTACTAGGTGTCTGCTCTCTGCTTCTCTCTCCCTTACTTTGATAGTAAGGAAGTGAGAGGCACAGGGCAGACACAAAGGCAGTGTGTAAGGCACACTGCCTTTGTTGATCTAAATGCTAGATTGCTCCTGAAGCGATCACATGACCCGGCAGACGTGACAAGCGCTGAGACTGAATGATCAGGTACCGGAGCGCTCAGTCTCAGCCTGAAATTAATGATAGCAGCGTGAATGGAGGTGCGCTGCTATCATTTAACCCATGACATGCCAGAACCATCATGGTCCTTAAGGGAAGTTTACCCATGATGGTCCTGGCACGTCATGGGTCATTAAGGGGTTAACCATACTCCAGGCACTGTTATCATGAGATAAATACCCAATAAGAAACATCTTCCTCTCACTTTATGACTAGATTAAGGGTGTCCAAAGTATGGCCTGCCTGACACCAGAGTGTGGCCCACCTAGCATTTTTTACGAGAACTTTTTTCTTATATAGCAAATTAGGTTGGAGGAAGAAAAAAAAAACACAACACAAATTCATCAAGTTCAAACTTTGCCGCAGTGTAACCAAGAAAACGATATTCAACTTCCCTACTCCTAAAATGGGTATTACTCTTTACCAGAACTTCCTGTTTTACATACTAATACACAGTAGGTTACCTCTTGAAAGAAGACCTCTAATCTTTACTTAACTTCATCCTTGTATCTGACATTACCACATGATTGGGCAAGGAAGTCCACCATATAATAGACTTTAGTGAAGGAGAGAAAGGTGGTGGTGGGGAAACCCCATAAAAGCCCCTTTCCTCTATTTGACTTGATCAAGGACTAGCACTAGACCTGTACACTAGTGATGAGCGAGCACCCCAATGCTCGGGTGTTCGGGTGCTCTGACCGAGCACCCCCTGAGGCTCGAGTGCTCGGCCGAGCACCCGAGCCCCATTGAAGTCAATGGGAGGACTCGAGCATTACACCAGGCACCCCCTGCTCTGATGAGGGGAGGGTGCCTGGTCCATAGGAAAAGGGCAGAAAAAGATGGAAACACTACAGAAATGGTTCAGGGACAGCATAGGGAGGATGTCTGGATGCATCTTGGACTCCAACATCGCTGCTGGGAACGATCTTTCGCCCGTAGTACGCCATTTTTACAGACTGACCGTAAAACACACAAAAAGGAAAATAAAAACGACTTTAGGCGAAAAATTGTTACCAAACAATATTTGCTGTATATTTACTTGTATATCATCTGCAAATTATCCCAAAAATTTCCTTGATTTTCGGAAGTGAGGCCATGATTAAGAGGGAAACGTGCGCAGAGGCAAATTCTCCCAAAAATTTCCTTGATTTTCAGAACTGAGGCCATGATTAAGAGGGAAACGTGCGCAGAGGCAAATTCTCCCAAAAATTTCCTTGATTTTATTGAACTGAGGCCATGATTAAGAGGGAAACGTGCGCTGAGCTGACCATCTAAAACATTATGGGTGAGGGTCTGCTGCAGAGCTGACCATCCTAAACATTATATGCGAAGGCCCGCTAGTGAGCTGACGCTATAAAACATTATATGAGAGGGCCCGCTAGAGAGCTGACCCAATAAAACATTATATGAGAAGGCCCGCTGGTGAGCTGACCTATATAAAAATTGGCAAACAGGGCCCGCTGGTGAGCTGACCCTATATAAAAATTATATCACAGGGCCCGCTGGTGAGCTGGCCCTATATAAAAATTATATCACAGGGCCCGCTGGTGAGCTGGCCCTATATAAAAATTATATCCCAGGGCATATGGAAGAGGAGGAGGAGGATGAGAAGATTAAGAGTCAACCATATACCCGTTTTTTGGGTGGAAGGGGTGAATGGGAATACAGAGTATTCCCATCATTGTAAATAACATATATAAAGTGAGTTTATGTTCCCCCGGGGCTTTCCTCCAGTGGAGTGGAGAAGTCAGGGGAAATCCAGGCCTTGTTCATTTTTATAAGTGTCAACCTATCAGCATTGTCGGTGGAAAGGCGGATACGCTTATCTGTTATGATGCCACCAGCAGCACTAAATACCCGCTCAGACAGAACGCTGGCGGCAGGGCAGGCCAGCACCTCCAAGGCGTAGAGTGCCAGTTCATACCACGTGTCCAGCTTGGACACCCAGTAGTTGTAAGGCACAGAGGGATCATTGAGGACGCTGACACGGTCTGCTACGTACTCCTTCACCATCTTCCAAAACTTTTCCCTCCTTGTGACACTAGGCTGCGCATCAGGGTGAGGGTGCTGGCGGGGTGTCATGAAGGTGTCCCACGCCTTGGAGAGTGTTGCCCTGCCTTTCTCGGAACTGCTGTGTGCTCCCCTTTTCTCCCCTTCTCGGTTGGCCAAGGTAGCACGTACTCTGCCGCCAGCGTTGTCAGATGGAAAATTTTGGAGCAATTTTTCAACAAGAACCTTCTGGTATTGCACCATTTTGCTTGTCCTCTCCACCGGAGGAATGAGAGATGAGAAATTCTCTTTGTAGCGGGGGTCCAGAAGGGTGAACACCCAGTAATCCGTGTTGTTTAAAATGCGTATAACGCGTGGGTCACGGGAAATCAGCCTAACATAAAGTCAGCCATGTGTGCCAGAGTACCAACAGTCAAGATTTCGCTGTCCTCACCAGGAGGATGACTCTCAATCTCCTCATCCTCTTCCTCCTCTTCTGCCCACCCACGCTGAAGAGATGGAACTAAAGTTCCATGGCTACCCTCTGTAGCGGAGGCAACCGTGTCTTCCTCCTCCTCCTCCTCCTCCTCCTCCGCCTCCTCCAATTGTCGCTGAGAAGACGAAGTGAGGGTGCTCTGGCTATCACCTTGTGTAAGCTCTTCCTCCCCCATTTCCACCTCTTCCACATGCAAAGCGTCGGTTTTAATTGTGAGCAGCGAGCGTTTCAGTAGACACAGAAGTGGGATGGTTACACTGATAATAGCGTTATCGCCGCTCACCATCTGTGTCGATTCCTCAAAATTGCGTAAAACCTCGCAGAGGTCTGACATCCATTCCCACTCCTCACTTCTGATTACAGGAAGTTGAACGGAGAGGCGACGACCGTGTAACAGCTGGTACTCCACTACTGCCCTCTGCTGCTCACAAAGCCGGGCCAACATGTGGAAGGTGGAGTTCCAGCGCGTGCTCACGTCACACAGCAGCCGGTGAGCTGGCAATTGTAAGCGCTGCTGCAGCTTCAACAGGCCGGCTGAAGCTGTTGATGAATTACGGAAATGTGCACACACGCGGCGCACCTTGGTCAAGAGATCATGCACATTGGGGTAGGTTTTTAGAAATCGCTGCACCACTAAATTAAATACATGCGCTAGGCATGGTACGTGTGTGAGCTTGCCGAGCTCCAAAGCCGCCACCAAGTTACGCCCATTATCACACACAACCATGCCTGGTTGCAGGTTGAGTGGCGAGAGCCACTGCTCGGTCTGGTGACTAATCCCCTGCAACAGCTCTGAGGCCGTGTGCTGTTTGTCCCCAAGGCAGATCAGCTTCAGCACGGCCTGTTGACGCTTCCCCACTGCAGTGCTACACTGCTTCCAGCTACTGGCTGATGGGGGAGTGGCGCTGCGTGTAGAGAATTCGGAGGTGGAAACGGAGGAGGAGGAGCCAATAACGTAGGTGCTGGTGGAAACCCTGATGGAGGTAGGGCCCGCAATCCTCGGCGTGGGTAGCACCCGTGCCATCCCAGGGTCCGAGTCGCTCCCAGCCTCCACGACATTCACCCAGTGTGCCGTCAGGGAAATGTAGCGTCCCTGGCCACAAGCACTTGTCCATGTGTCAGTCGTTAAGTGGACCTTCCCAGTAACTGCGTTGGTCAGGGCACGGGTGATGTTACGGGACACATGGTGGTGTAATGCGGGGATGGCACACCGGGAAAAGTAGTGGCGGCTGGGGACCGCGTACCGAGGGACAGCTGCTGCCATCAGGCTGCGGAAGGACTCAGTGTCCACAAGCCTAAATGGCAGCATTTCGATGGCCAGTAATTTTGAAAGGTGTGAGGTTAGTGCTATGGCCTGTGGGTGGGTGGCTGGGTACTTTCTCTTGCGCTCAAATGCCTGGGGTAACGACATTTGGACGCTGTGCTGGGACAGGGAAGTGGATGTGGTCGCTGATGGTGCTTCAGATGGTACAGGTGCAGGGCGGGAGGTATGCGGGCCTGCGCCTTCGACAGGCGATTGGCCGGCACCGAAAACAGGGGAAGAGGAGGCAGTGGTGTGGCCTGCAGACACAGATGGGCGATCCAGGCGTTCCTCCCACTTACTACGGTGCTTGGATGCCATGTGTCGGATCATGCTGGTGGTGGTGAGGTTTCTAGTGTTCATGCCTCGGCTCATTCTGGTGTGGCACAGGTTGCAAACTACAATTCTTTTGTCGTCCGCACTTTCCTTAAAAAAACGCCATACCGCGGAACACCTACCCCTTGGCAAGGTAGATTTACGCAAGGGGGTGCTCCGTGGAACATTTGCGGGCCGGTTTGGTGCGGTCCGCCTTCTTTCTGTAGCCACACCACTGCCTCTTCCAGCCTGTTGCGGTGCTGCAGATGGCTCACCCTCAGGACTGCTGACATCGCTCGGCTCTACACCTTCCCAGGTGGGGTCAGTCACCTCATCGTCCACCAAGTCCTCCTCCACTTCCTCACTCTGATCATCCTCCTCAAGTCTTGATCCCACCACATACTCAGTCATTGACAACTGTATAACATTCTCCTCAACAAGGTCTTGAGACGGAAATAGTGGTTGATTTAATGGCAACTGTGTCTCATCATCATCATCATCATCCACTACTTCCTTTGACCTTAAATGCCGTTCACATCTGTCATCTTCTTGTGATTGGGTAGCCTCTAGAGGTTGTGAATCAGGGCACAAGATGTCATGTTCCTCTGCAAGCGTGCTTGGAGAGAGGGTCAAATGAAGGATTGGTGATGAGACGAGCTCCTCACTATATCCCAGTGTGGGATCACTTCTTTGACCAGACCGTGTATGGTGGGAGGAAGGATGATCAGAGTGAGGATTATTTTGACCAGACTCTTGGCTACTGAGAGTGGACTTGGTGGAAGACAGGGTGGTGCTTAACCGACTGGAAGCAGTATCAGCTGTCATCCAACCGACCACCTGTTCGCAGTGGTCGGACCTCGAGAGTGATGTCCTGCGACGCCCTGTAAAATTACACATGAAGCTAGGTATGGTGGATGTCTTTCTTTCTTGTGCTCTGGCACCAGGCACAGTTTCTCCGCGTCCTGACCCGCGCCCTGAACTTTCAGGATCACGTCCACTTCCCCGTCCCTTTTTACCCGCCTTCTTCATCTTACACAGAATATGTGACTTTAATATTTGAGTTTGAAAACTTAACAGTATTTCTTACTATTCTGCAACTCTGCAGAGTACACAGAATAGGCTGCTAAACGGCGGTGATACACACTGAATGGAATATGTGACTTTAATATTTGAGTTTGAAAACTTAACAGTATTTCTTACTATTCTGCAACTCTGCAGAGTACACAGAATAGGCTGCTAAACGGCGGTGATACACACTGAATGGAATATGTGACTTTAATATTTGAGTTTGAAAACTTAACAGTATTTCTTACTATTCTGCAACTGTGCAGAGTACACAGAATAGGCTGCTAAACGGCGGTGATACACACTGAATGGAATATGTGACTTTAATATTTGAGTTTGAAAACTTAACAGTATTTCTTACTATTCTGCAACTCTGCAGAGTACACAGAATAGGCTGCTAAACGGCGGTGATACACACTGAATGGAATATGTGACTTTAATATTTGAGTTTGAAAACTTAACAGTATTTCTTACTATTCTGCAACTGTGCAGAGTACACAGAATAGGCTGCTAAACGGCGGTGATACACACTGAATGGAATATGTGACTTTAATATTTGAGTTTGAAAACTTAACAGTATTTCTTACTATTCTGCAACTCTGCAGAGTACACAGAATAGGCTGCTAAACGGCGGTGATACACACTGAATGGAATATGTGACTTTAATATTTGAGTTTGAAAACTTAACAGTATTTCTTACTATTCTGCAACTGTGCAGAGTACACAGAATAGGCTGCTAAACGGCGGTGAAACACACTGAATGGAATATGTGACTTTAATATTTGAGTTTGAAAACTTAACAGTATTTCTTACTATTCTGCAACTGTTCAGAGTACACAGAATAGGCTGCTAAACGGCGGTGATACACACTGAATGGAATATGTGACTTTGATATTTGAGTTTGAAAACTTAACAGTATTTCTTACTATTCTGCAACTCTGCAGAGTACACAGAATAGGCTGCTAAACGGCGGTGATACACACTGAATGGAATATGTGACTTTAATATTTGAGTTTGAAAACTTAACAGTATTTCTTACTATTCTGCAACTGTTCAGAGTACACAGAATAGGCTGCTAAACTGCGGTGACACACACTGAATGGAATATGTGACTTTAATATTTGAGTTTGAAAACTTAACAGTATTTCTTCCTATTCTGCAACTCTGCACAGTACACAGAATGTGCTGCTAAACTGCGGCGAAGCACACTGAATGGAATATGTGACTTTGATATTTTAGTTTGAAGACTTAACAGTATTTCTTCCTATTCTGCAACTCTGCACAGTACACAGAATGTGCTGCTAAACTGCGGCGACGCACACTGAATGGAATATGTGACTTTGATATTTTAGTTTGAAGACTTAACAGAATGTGCTCTAATCTGCAACTTTGCACACTAAACAGAATGTGCTCTAATCTGCAACTTTGCACACTAAACAGAATGTGCTCTAATCTGCAACTTTGCACACTAAACAGAATGTGCTCTAATCTGCAACTGTGCACACTAAACAGAATGTGCTCTAATCTACAACTTTTCACACTAAACAGAATATTTTTTTTTTTTTTTTTTTTGTTTTTTTCCCCCCACACAAAATAACCTGCTGCCCCCACACACAGTAGTCCTAAAAAGGACTTTTGGTTCTTTTTTTTCACAATTTTTTTTTTTCCTCCCTACACTGCCTTTCCCTTCCTATCCTCAGCTCTCCCTGGCTCAGACTGAGCCGAACTCGATGGTCAGGTGCTATACAGCACCCGACCACGGGTTCTGGCCAGCCAATCAGTGTAATGCCAGCAGCCAACATGGCTGCTGGCATTACACCGATGTCAGAGCCTCCCTGCACGTTTATTGGCTGCGCAGCAGCCGCAAAACGTGCGGGGAGGAGACCCGAACATGGCGGGCGAGCACATGCGGTACTCGTACGAGTACCGCCATGTGCCGAGCAGAGCGATGCTCGAGCCGATCCGAGCATCGGCCGAGCATGCTCGCTCAACACTACTGTACACCTGTACTGCTTTTGTATGACTGAGAAAATAATTATATAAAGGGAGACATTTTTTTCTTACCGATATTTCCTTTTCTTCTGTGTCCCTCCACGGTGATAGAGACTAGTGGGTTATGTCACCTCTCTCCAGCTGGTGTAGGACCAATGAAAAAAGTTTAAAAGGAAGTACCCGACTCCACCGGGCAGTCATCTTTTGACATAGTAGAAAAATATAAAAGTAAACATGATTAAAGGGCAGGGAGTGCCGTGGAGGGACACAGAAGAAAACAAAATATCAGTACGAAAAATGTTCTCCCTTTCTTCTGTGTCCCTATCCACGGCGACAGAGACTAGTGGGATATACCAAAGCAGTGTCTTCATGGTGGGAAGAAAGAATCGTAAAAAAGATCTTCCCCAACTGTGTAACTGCCCAAGCTACACAGTCATAGGATAGACTATAGTAGAGGAAACAAACCACATGCGATATAGGAGAAGGACATGCATAAAAATTACCTTTACAGTGTGCAAGGCGGCATGCAGCACCTTTCTGCCAAACCTTATCTCCATTAAGCCTGAACATTAATTTAGCAGCTTTACAGATGTCTTCTGCAGAGACTGAAGTCTTTGAAGCCCACAAGGTGGAAACTGCTCTAGTAGAGTGAGCTTTAAGTTTTTTAGGTGGATTTTTCCCTGCTTCTAAGTAAGCTGTTGATATACACTCGATGATCCACCTGGAGATAGAGGCCTTGGATCCTGCTGAACCTTTGAATTTTCCCTGGAAATGGACAAACAATGAGAAAGAATTACTGTATTTCTTCATCCTCTTCAAGTTAAATAGACATGCATCGGACTAAGTCTAGGTTGTGTAATTACTCTTCTTTTTTCCCTTTAGGATTGGGAAAAAAGGATGGTAATACAATGTTTTGATTTAGGTGAACAGGTGAGACAATCTTTGATCTAAACTCTGTGCTAGTTCTTAAGACTCTTGGTGAAAAATGTTGTAAGGAGACTTGGCTGATAAGGCTTGGAGTTCTGAAACTCTCCTTGCTGAAGTAATGGCTGTGAGAAAAATTACCTTCAAGGTAAGTTGTCAAGGTTTGGCTGAGCTGCTCTAACTCTGCTGTTGATTATGCTGCCTGAGCTAATCTAGTGCTATGCCGTTGGTTGCTGCTGCCTTCTCTTTCCTGGGTCAGGCTGAAACAGCTGACCTCTCTGTGATTACTCACCTGTTATCAGCCAACCCTCTCAGGGTATTTAAAGCACCTTGGCTCACTTCCTCCTGCCCTTTGTGTCTGCTTCTGGCTGCAAGAGCGTTCTACTGAGTTCCTGATTACCTGTGTATGACCTGGCTTCCTCTGACAGCCCTTCTGGCTCCTGGCTTGTTCCTGACATAGCTGATCTATGTATTCCTGACCCTGGCTTGGCTGAGTACCTGTCTTGGTTCCTGACCCCAGCCTGTCTTTTGGTTTACGCTTCTGGATCACGATTTTGCTTGATTTGCTTTTGTTATTTTAATAAAAGTGCTTTTCATTTTACATTTTTGTGTCTGTCTGGTTCCGGGTCCCTAACAGGAATTTAAGAGGGACTACATCCAGTGGCTCGAACATGGGAGATGCAGATAGTTGATTCAACACTAGGTTTCCTGGCTTCCTCTGACAGCCCTTCTGGCTCCTGGCTTGTTCCTGACATAGCTGATCTCTGTATTCCTGACCCTGGCTTGGCTGAGTACCTGTCTTGGTTCCTGACCCCAGCCTGTCTTTTGGTTTACGCTTCTGGATCACGATTTTGCTTGATTTGCTTTTGTTATTTTAATAAAAGTGTTTTTCATTTTACATTTTTGTGTCTGTCTGGTTCCGGGTCCCTAACAGGAATTTAAGAGGGACTACATCCAGTGGCTTGAACATGGGAGATGCAGATAGTTGATTCAACACTAGGTTTAAGTCTCAAGGTGGAATGACCTGTCTTAGTCTGAGTTTGGACTTGGATACTGCCCTCATGTAGTTCTTTACCAAGTCTTCTTCAGAAAATTGCTTTGCCAATATTGCAGAGATTGCTGATAGTTGTAACTTCAACGAGGAAGGGCTTAGACCTGATAGATATCCTTCTTGCAAGAAATCTAAAATGTTAGATGAAGTTTTAGTGTCTCTTAGTATATTGGAACTATTGCACCAATTACTGAAGGTTCTCCATACTCTGCAATATATGTTGGTTATGGAAGCTTTTCTGCCAGATATGATGGTATTTATGACCTAATCTGAAAGGCCTCTGGATCTCAGGAAGTTCCTTTCAACTTCCAAGCCGTTAGACTCAAAAGACCTGGATTGTGATGAAAAACTGGTCCCTGGGAGAGGAGGTCCACTGTAACTGGAAGTTTCCAGGGCTCTTCCACTGACAGGTTGGTTAGATCTGAAAACCAGATTCTTCTCGGCCAGTCTGGTACTATGAGTATCACTAGGGCACTGTCCCTCCTGATCTTCCTGATGACCTTTGGAATCACTGGAATTGGAGGAAATAGGTATCCTAGCGAGAAGTTCCATGACTGAGCCATGGCATCCATGACCAGTGCCTTTGGATGTTTTGACCTTGAGAAGGAATTCTCTGTCTTCCTGTTCTCGGCTGTGGCATCAGGTCTACTACTGGGTTCACAAATCTTCTATTTGATCGAAGACGTCCTTGTTGATAGACCACTCTCCTGGGTCCAGTTGGTTCCTGCTTAAGTAATCGGCCTGATAATTCAGATTTCCTGGTATATGAAAAGCTAATATTACTAGCAGATTTTCTTCTGCCCATGACAGAATTTTCCTCACTTCTGCACTTAAGGCTCTGCTCCTTGATCCTCCTTGGTTTCTTATGTAAAGGACTGTTATTGTGCTTTCTGATATTACCTGAACAGGCTGGTTCTTTATGAATCTGCTGAAACCCTGGAGACAAAGCCAGATTGCTCTTAGCATGTTGATGTGTAGTTTTCTTTCTTGAGCTGTCCAGACTCCCTGTATTGAGTTCCTGTTGTAACTTCCTCCCCAACCTGTCAAACTTGCATCTGTTGCGATCCCGTGCCTCTGGTAGTCTATTAGAGAGACGCCCATGTTTAGGTTCTTTGGATCTATCCACCAAAGAAGTTCCTTCTTTACTCTTGGGGATAAGACTATCCTTTGGGATGTGTTGTATGTGTTCCTGTTCCAATGGGATAGAAACAGAGGTCTAATGGGTCTCATGTGAAATCTTGACCAGGATTGTACCCGAAGAGATGATGTCAGAACTCCCAAGAGTTGTATGTAATTCTGAGCAGTTTGGACTTTCATCCCCCAGAACTGTTTCACTTTGTTGACAATTCCCTGTATCCTTGATGGAGAGAGGGAGATTAGATTGCTGGATGTATCTATTATCATACCCAGGAAAGCCAGACGTTGGTATGGAACAAGCTGGCTCTTTTGAGGATTTATAAGCCATCCTAGATTCTGAAGATGTGTTAAGGTTGATGACGTGTGGTGGAATGCTTGGTCTCTTGTCTCTGCCACAAGAAGAAGGTCATCCAGATAAGGAGTAATTAGGATTCCCCTTCTTCTCAAGGGTACCAGGACTACCGCTAGGACCTTTGAAAAAAATCCTGGGCGCTGAAGAGAGCCCAAATGGCAGAAATCTGAATTGCCAACGATGCCCCTCGAAGAAGAACCTGAGGTACTTCCTGTGAAAAGGTCTTATTGGAACAGAATAGCAAGCATCCCTCAGGTCTATCGTTGTAAGGAAGGGAATGTGGCCAAATTGCTTGCATGACTGATAACACTGTCTCCATCTTGAAGGCCCTCTTCTTTATGAGATTGTTGAGAAGTTTTAAATCGAGGATGGTTCTGAAGCCTCCTGATGTCTTGGGGACTATGAATATTACCGAATAGAACCCCTCTTTGGATTCTGTATAGCTGGTACTTTTATTCGTGATTAAGTTCTTGATTGATTTCCTTAACTCCAGGGCCTTGAAGAGACTCTGGAGTTTTTGAAGACCTGGAGAAATTTTTGTGAGGTAGGCAGTCAAATTCCAGCAGACACCCTGCTTCTAGTATCTGGTGCACCCATCTGTCCAGGGTGGTTTCTCTTACCCAATCCTGGATGAATAACTCCAGTCGGCCGCCAGCTGGAGCTGGAAGCAGGGTCTGATGTGCCTCATAAGGCTTCTCTCTTGAACTGGTTACCTGGGGTGTTCTTCTTGAAATACCTCCTTGAGGACTGCAAACACTTACCTGGACAACAAACAGCCTCCCATTGGTCAGCACTCACCTCATCACCACACCTACACAATGCCCCACCACCTACTTAAATGGACAGCTAACCACACTCACTTGTGACTTGTTTTCCACTCAGGAGAGATATAGATAGATAGCTAGATAGATAGATAGATAGATAGCTCAATCAGTATGTTGGGTTACATATTGTTGCTAAGACTGCAGAGAAGGCGTGCAAGGGAGAGAGCTAGGGACACCAGCAACCCCCAGGCCCACCTGATCAACAGCCTTCACCTGTTGCAAGTGAGGAGGCTCTGGCTCAACAGCCACACTGGAGCCCATCCCCACCTGGAGGACTCCTGCCTGCAGATGCCCAGCTGCAGCAAGAGGATCCTCCCCAGCTACCACAGGGACCCCTGGAGCAGCCCAGGATGCATAGACGACCACCAAGGCCCAAGGTATACCGCCCAAGGGTCGCTCTCCTTGGAATAACCGATGACGAGGTCAATGATTGCTACAGGTTGAGGCTGCACAGCATCATTGCCCTGTACAAGGTCATCAAGGATGAGGTGGATCCCATATGCACCCACAAAAGTGCTCTAATTGGCCTGCAAAAACTTCTGTGTTCCATACACTTCATGGCAAGTGACGCCTTCCAGTCAACAGAGGGTTACACATCTGGCATGTCCCAGGCCACATTCTCTAAGGTGCTGACTCAGGTCTTGCCAGCCCTCAAAGGCAAGGCCAGTAGGTGCATACACTTCCCCACCACCGACATGGAGTGGACACATCTCAAGCAGGGCTTCTACAAAAGGGGAGGCATGCCCAGGGTCATGGGTGCAATAGATTGCATCCATGTCAGTATCAAAGCACCAGCACGTCGAGGACATGTGTTCATCAATCGATAAAACTTCCACTCCATGAATGTGCAGATGGTGTGTGACAGCAACCTGGCCATCATGAATGTCTGTGCAAAATATCCCAGGAGTTGTCATGATTCCCATATACTCAGAAACTCATCTGTGCTGATGAGACTTCGAAAATGGGACCTATACAGGCGGATGGCTTCTGGGTGAGTTAACAATACTAAATCACACCACATATACACGTGCTAGTACATTCACCTCATGAAACAGCATTCATACAACATGTGCTCCTTGTCTCACCATGTCACTCACTTTCCACAGGTGATGCTGGCTATGGCTGCAAACCATGGCTCCTCACCCAGGTCGCCAATCCCCAAATCAATGCCCAGGACCAATGGCAGAACTCGCAATGCCATTGAGCGGACCTTCGAACTCCTCAAGTCCCGATTCCGATGTCTGGACCACTCGGGGGGAGCATTGCAGTATGCACCAGGCACGGTCTGCGACATTGTCATGGCATGTGCCATCCTCCATAATATTGCGGTGGACACCAGACTCATAGACGATGTCCATCCCCCACCCAGACCTGATGACCCTGTAGACATTGTCTAGGGTGAGGAAACCCTAACAGGGATGCAGACAAGAGACAGATTGATCAGGGATTACTTCAGCTGTGAGTATAAAACCTGCATGCACACAATCCATGCATACACACCCACCACAACACACATGTTCTGTTTCACCCCACAGGATCAGTGACACAGCCCTGGCACTGGCTGCAGTATGGCCCATGAAGCTCACCCCTTGGTGTTTCAAGTGATTGTGTTGGTGATGCAATGATTGACCTGATGTTCACAGCAACCTCTACTGGAACATTCACATATGGACACGAATTCATGTGTGTACTAACATCCGGGTATCAGACCTGTACAGTAAGACTGCTCATCCACAGAGTTGCTAAACCAAGTGGACAACACATGAGCAGTTCACTAGTGTTTCTAAAGTATTCATATTTAGTTCAGATGTACAGTTTGTGTGCTCATACAAGTGTTTAATGCATATAGGCTATATACACAGGAAACACATGTATGTTTTAATGTAGTTTGAGACACAATAAAGGAGAGCCATCACTATTCAATCTGTGTCTGTATGAATTAATGTTGGATCAAACATCTGTCAATGTGGAACCATACCCCATGACTTACATCACAGGAGTCCACTAGTTGTCTGACCATGAGTGGACTTTGTGATGTATACATGCAATGACATGACGACAGTGATACAATAATGTGTGTTGTGATTGATTAAGTGGTGATACAGGGGACAGACTTCCACTGTGATGTCACTTCCACGGTTTGTGCGTTGCTCAATATAATCAATGTCCTGAGATTGCTGTAGGCTGACATATCTCAGTACATGGGCTACATCAACAAACAACCAGCCCAAGTGGACAAGTGTTATCACTGGTGAAGTATGTTACAACCTTAGCTAAACAACAACATAACCCAATGCTCAGCCTAAGGTTTCAAAGTGTGTGCTACACATTGAAATCTTAGAAAGATCATTGGGTTATCCAGTAAGTTAGGCTGTGATTCAAACTCCTGTTGTGCAACTGACTTACTGGAGAACACAGTGCTCACCCTACGATCACAATGTGTAGCACACACACATTGAGATCCTAGGGTGTACATTGTATTCCTCATTAAGTCAGCTGCACAATAGGATTTTGATTTAAAGACCATATTGATGCATGTTCCATCTGTCATGCTTGTTATTTCCAAGCTAAGTCACATAGCTGTTTGTTTGGTTTTCCCATCAAACACAACAGTTGATGCAGACGAATGTTCAGTGTTGCACCAGTTGTTGTGATAAGGGGTATGTTCTGATCAAATCGAACACACATCATGGCCATGTAACACTGTCGTGTTATATGGCTACAGGGATGGGTTGCCAGGTGAATTTGGACTATGGTGTGTGTGTGTGTGTGAACCCATGTTGTAACATCCCACAAACATTTCACCCAGGCAGAAGCTGTGTTCACTGCATTGTTTAGCAATGCATTGGAGACAACCCTGCCACCCAATCTGTAACTGAATACACAGCAGATCAGACAGGATTCAAAAGCACAATGTTCCTTTATTGAGGGGGCAGATAACAGGTTGGGTATTTCATTTCTTCTTTTTTTGAGGGGGGGCTTACACTTGGTACCAGAGGTGGATGCCCTGGCTGATTGCCTGGCCACCCTCTGCCCCCTAGGTGTGACTTCAGGGGTAACACTAGAAGGGGTGGTGGGTGCAGTGGACCCCTCTGTGGAACACAGGTTCTCCCTCTCCATCCTCAGGATCTCCCTGCGGTTAATCTCTCGCAACTCCACCAGCACCTGTGCAAACATGTCCATCATCCCCATGTGGAGCTGGTGGAGTTGTGTGTTCACCCTGGCCACCTCCGACTACAGGGCTTGGATTCTGGTCTCCAACCTGTTTGTGTTCCTCCTGGATTCCCTCCGGCTCCTCGTAATGTTGTTGTTGGTGGAGTTGCTTGCCCGGAGTAGTCTTCTTTGAAGGCCCATGCACTCCGCCTCCAGACCTGGGGGGGGTTGACTGCTGGAGATGGGAGTGCCCAGTGACTCAGGTGCTGTCTCCTCAACTTCAGCTGTCTCCTCACCCTCTATCTCCCCAGCTTCAGCTGTCTCCTCAGCCTCTATTTCCCTAGCTTCAGCTGTCTCATCAGCTTCTACCTCCCCAGCTTCTGCTGTCTCCTCTGCTGGTGCTTGGTATGCTGTGGCTGCTACTGCTGTGACAGCTGGTGGAGTGGCTTCAACAGACGGTGTGTGGGTGCCCACCACATCAAGGGACCCACAGCTGCCCACTGATATCTGTGCTGGTGGAGGTGGTGGAGTGAACAAGTCCCTTGGCAGAGGGCGCTGGGGCTCCCCAATCAGGCCCAAATGTTGGTAGTCAAGTGGCCAAGGGTCATACCTTGGCCACTGGTAGTGGTTTTGCCCCCACCTGGGATCATACCTGGGGCCATGCTAGTGAGCCATCCAGGAGGGTAGGTCCATCTGTGTGGAATATTGCCCATATTGTGTGTTGGCCACATTCCCGGGCAGCCATTGCCTCCCTGGTGGTGGTGGTGATGCTGCTGCTGCTGGAGGGTATTAGCTCCTGGAGGTGGTGGGATGCATCCATCTCTCCCCCTGCATCCAGCCACTGTAGTGGTGTGGTGCAGCCAGTTGGTGGGCAGCCAGTGGCGATGCAGCCAGTTGGGGAGGAGGTGTTGATGTTGCTTACGGTTCCCATTGGCTGGTCCCATCCTCCGTATACTCCTCACTGGGTGGTGTGGTCGGCTCCTCCACGGGCTCCTGGTGTGATGGAGGCCCGTAAGCTGTGTGGAGAATTGAGATTGTGTGATTAGTAAACGTAGCCATGATAGGATTAAAGGGATATTAATACATGAAACGTGGAAAAGGAAATATATGTTGTAGGGTTTATCCCCTTGAGGGAAACAAGGGTACTCCCACTGCTGAAGGGTGATGTATTTGAAAAGGATCACAGCTCAGAGTTGAATTGTTTTTGTGCAATATCCCAGTGGCCTGAAGTTGTACATTGGCGCTGTTGCTACATCATCCTATGGGGATTTATGGTCCCGGGATGAAAGCTGTCCATAGGATGGTCTAGCAACATTGCCATTTACAGTTTCAGGCCACTGTGATATTGCCCCTGGAATATTCAACTTTGAGCTGTGCTACTTTTTGAATAAAA
Organism: Rhinophrynus dorsalis; assembly: GCA_037306005.1. Taxonomy (NCBI): domain Eukaryota; kingdom Metazoa; phylum Chordata; class Amphibia; order Anura; family Rhinophrynidae; genus Rhinophrynus; species Rhinophrynus dorsalis. The sequence goes on from CM074725.1 coordinate 115,185,336, forward strand.
CACCTTTCAGCAGTGGGAATACCCTTGTTTTGCTCAGGGGATGAACCCTGCAACATATTTTTCTTTTCACATGTTAGGTATAACTACCCCTTTAACGGAATAGCAATGGTTAATTTCACCATGATGTAATATTGTAGGCATCGTAAAAAGATGTGGATCAATGTTAGTCCTATCCCTCCAATTCTCATGGTTGGACAAATATTGCTCCATGTGACAGCTGGAGATTTCAGTCATTCGACCATAAGCTGTGTGGAGAATTGAGACTGTGATTAGTAAACGTAGCCATGATAGGATTAAAGGGATATTAATACATGAAACGTGGAAAGGGAAATATATGTTGTAGGGTTTATCCCCTTGAGGGAAACAAGGGTACTCCCACTGCTGAAGGGTGATGTATTCGAAAAGGATCACAGCTCAGAGTTGAATTGCTTTTGTGAAATATCCCAGTGGCCTGAAGTTGTACATTGGCGCTGTTGCTACATCATCCTATGGGGATTTATGGTCCCGGGATGAAAGCTGTCCATAGGATGGTCTAGCAACATCGCCATTTACAGTTTCAGGCCACTGTGATATTGCCCCTGGAATATTCAACTTTGAGCTGTGCTACTTTTTGAATAAAACACCTTTCAGCAGTGGGAATACCCTTGTTTTGCTCAGGGGATGAACCCTGCAACATATTTTTCTTTTCACATGTTAGGTATAACTACCTATTTAACAGAATAGCAATGGTTAATTTCACCATGATGTAATATTGTAGGCATCGTAAAAAGATGTGGATCAATGTTAGTCCTATCCCTCCAATCCTCATGGTTGGACAGATATTGCTCCATGTGACAGCTGGAGATTTCAGTCATATGACCACACGGAGGCTCTTTAGCAGAGCCTAAATTGCCCCATTCAGAGATGTAAACTTCATTGGAATGGTCCACAGGGTGTGCTTGCAAACCAGGCACACTTTGTAGACCACCTCAAAGATGTATTCATCTCTGAATGGGGCAATTTTGTCTCTGCTAAAGAGCCTCCGTGTGGTCATATGACTGAAATCTCCAGCTGTCACATGGAGCAATATCTGTCCATCCATGAGGATTGGAGGGATAAGACTAACATCAATCCACATGTTTTTACAATGCCTACAATATTAAAGCAAGGTGATATTAACCACTGCTATCCCATTACAGTTACACAGAAGGAGAAATGGTCAGATATGTATGTGGATGTGTACCTTTCATATGGATACAAATATATCCTTACAAGATATGAAGCCAAAGATCAGTTCAGTACGTGTGATTGCCTTAATGGCTATATATGTGCACCCATCAAGCAATACATTGGATTGATATAGATATGAACATACCTCATATATCCCATCTACGAAGAGTGGGATATACTAGGTATGTGTATTTGGATGGTATCAATGTAAGTTAGTTTCTAATGGGTGCACATATCTGGCCACTAAGGCAATCATATGCAGTGAACTGATCTCCGAGTTCAAATCGTGTTGGGACATATTTGGAACCATTTGAAAGGTACATATCTGACCGTTTTTAGTTGTGTGCATATTTTTTTGAACAGATCTGCAGTGGGATTCAAGTGTTATTCAACCCTATCTTCTTAGTTGATCCCGTACAATGCACAATTTTTGATTACTTGACAGGTGACTCTCTAGTTGTCATGATGATATCCTATGCATTGCATTGTGATGCATGGGATACCACGCTGGCAATCACAGATTGATGAACTAGACAGGATCCTGTCCATGTCGTGTGTTCCAGTTGAATTCTGAAGGGCAACAATCAAGCCAGTTGTGACGGATATCTTTGATTGAGGCCTGTTTTTCTTTGTGTATGAGCCCATCCATCCTTCTGAGTCAGGCAACCGCACTCAATCCGAGATATCCATCGTTCATGACCTGTTGGTGACCAGAGTACAATGGTTGACATTTGGTTCCCATGTGTATCCTGCAAACAGTGGCTTGTGTACCATCCATCCATGGCATCAGCACATAGCATAACACCAAGGCCTACTTCTTTCACCTTTAATTCTTGTGAATTGTTTGAGGCCTGTGTGCTGCACATACAACCAGTTATTCTCAGTGGCACTGTGATGCGTGACCTGATCCATCCTTTTTGTGATTCAGTAAGCGGTGATGTCGACCTGATGAAGTGAACATGATGCTGACTTCTCCAGTGATCTCATTTCCCCATTTCCAGTGTTTTCTATGGAGTCTATACAATGGGACCTTAGCAACATGATTCATGTTATTGCATATTCTCCATAGACTAACATTGGGATTGGTGAAGTGAGGGTATGTAAGGGTTAATTTCTCTCTACCATCTCTTTCTCACCGCTTAGTAAATGTCCCATGTGTAGCATGTGATTGTTGGCCTACTGACTGGTTTGTTGTCTGGTTAACCCTTTGAGTACCAGAGGGGTTGCCAAAGCAACCAAAGCATTTTTGAGAGATGCATTGATGATCCCTCTAGCACTCAAGTGGTTATGTGCTGACTTCCCTGTGGGTACATGGGTGATATTGTGTGGGAACAGTGATGATGTTTGACAGACAACAATTTAGACAGCATGGTTTGTATGGATTGTGTGTGATCAGCACAGCAACAAGAGGGTTGAACTGGGACTTGGACGGGTTTGGGCCTGGTTGAACCTTGCCATTTGTCCTTGTGTTGTGTCCTGTTTTTAACCTTCAGGGTGCTGTGTTGGTGCAGTTGTATGGATGAATGATGGGCATGTGTTGAGGTGTGACTGTGTATGCAGCTTGTGTTGGTTGATGTGGTGATGCACTTACCAATGGTGTGGAGGCTCCTCTCATCCCCAGTGTCCGCTCCTCCAGGGACCCCCTCTATGAGTGTCGGCGACATGTTTAGCCGCAACATCTCCTCCCACCCGCAGAAGGTGTTTGGGATGGGTGGGCCACCTCCGGTGCCTCGGGTGTGCTTGCCATGTCAGTTCACTTATTCTTGACCACCCTCCGGCAGTCGCCCTATTGCTTCTTAATGGACTCCACGTCCCACCTGCATGGAGCCACCGCATTCACCCAGCTGCATATCTGGTTCCAGGCTGACTTCCTCCTCGCTGACAGGCCAGGGACCTTCTCTGTTCAGTGGAGGACACTCTCTCTCTCGAGGGCAGCCTCCATGAGAGCCGTATTCTCCTCCTCAGTGTACTTTGGATCCTGATCCTGCCCTCATCAGCTCCGGCATGGGAGGATTCGGAACCGGAGTGTCCTGCCTGCTCTGCCTGTGTGTGGTGCTCCAGAACAGATACCCCTCGTCCCACTGACACATCTGTCCCTGCCCTCCGTGTGCCTGCTCTGGTGGGCCGGGTCCCCCTCCGGCCTGTGGATCTCCCTCTCCCACCCCTGCTCAGGCATGCCCTCCTGACCTTCCTCCTCCTCCACTAATCTCCTTATCCCTCTCTCCTGTCCTCCTCTCCTAGCCATCACTCACCCACTCACACAGGCACTCGATCCACTCACTCTCTGTCACACACTTACTCTCACAGATTCACACTGTCAAATGAAATTAACAAAATGTGTAAAGTGTTGTAAACAAAAAAGACTATGTGTATGTATGTGTAACTGTTTGTGTTTGTATGTGATATGTGCAAAAGTGTAATATATGAATAGTTATGTGCACCTCTCTCCAATCTCCAAAACTCCTTCTACCTTCGATGTACGCCCCTGTCTCCCTCTCTCTGATCAATATCCTACACTCCTGATATCTAGCTTGCAAGAACTCGATAAGACAGTGTGTGATGGTTATTTTTGGGTAAATATAGATGTATTTGAACGTTTTGGAAACTTTAGGGCCTTGGGATTGGCTGTGTTTTAGAATTTGTTGGTGCGTCAATCAGGGTTGCTAGCCAACAGCAGCCGTTATGTTACATTTTGACTTTAGTTGTGTTATTGGGTGATTTGGCTGCACGGTGATGCTTTAAGATGTGCGACAACGGGTTAGGTGTTACGTGTTTTAGCTGTGCCTACGCTCGATAGCTATTCTTGTGGAGTACCTATTGAATCAGCCGTAAATCACGTATTATTTGCGAGCAATGTGACTTTTTTTACTTAAACCACCTGTTAACGTGGGCCTTTAAATCTGGCCCTTAGTCTCACATCCTAGGCAGGTTTTCATCTTCTGTGGAACTTTATCCTCTGTAGAGTCAGACCCCCCCATTTTTCTTGTCCTTGGGCAGTCCAGACGTGGATAATGAAGTCATTATAATTAAAATGTAACTTTCAATAAATATATGTCACGGTTCCCAGGAATAAACCAGGAGTCAGTACGGTAAAGTAAAACAATCTTTTATTAGAATAATCACAGTAATGCACGTAAACAGATACACACAGAGGGTGATCAAAGAGGCAAGCACTGTAACAGAAATAGCAGTCCTTCAATAGATCCAACACACTGTCCGAGACTAGGCCTCAGCCCACTGGAGCCTCGAGGTAATTTAGAACACCCAAAGGACTAGCACTGACTCGGCCTTCAGTCAGTCTAGGAGTCTGACAGAGCCCCAGGTCCGCACTAGGATGGGTGTCTGTGGAGTGAGGACCAACACATGTAGGAAACAGACAAAGGCCCCTAGTCAGCACCCGAAAGGATAGTCAGACAAGCCGGGTCATACAAGGAGCAGGTAGTCAACCATAGCCACATGTTTGCACCAGAAGGGATGTCTAAGTCAAATCGGAACGCACAAGGACAGAACCACAGGTCAACACCAGAATGGACAGACAGGCCAGGTCATACACAACAATGGGAGTAGGCAAAAGAGTAGTCAGACAGAGCCACAGGTCAGCACCAGAATGGATGGTCAGACAAGCCAGGTCATACACAGAGCCCAAGGGAAACAGAACTGTATTATACAACAACACAAGGGCAAAGTCAGAACTCAGTCTGCCCTTTAAACCCCTCCTCAGGAAGTAGGTAGGGGGAGCAGCTCAGAGGAAGGAAGTAGGTAGGAGTAGACTACAGGAAGCATGGCATAAAACAGTAGCCTGCTACATGCTTGAAGCCTCGCACCTGCAGATGATGCTGAAACCAATGTAAGCTGCAACAATATACAATAAAAGAGGATTTTAGTCTTACCTGTTACATCCTTTTCACTTAGTCCATACAGGTTACTGGTAACTCTGGGAGGCGATCCGCCCCTTTAAGTAGGCAGGAACATTTCTCCAAATGTATGCAGGGGGTGGAGCCTCCCCTCCCTCCTTAGCTTCTCCCAGTCAGCTTGATGCCAGAATGATTTGTGACCCTAATAACTGACCAGAGAAAGGAGAGAGGTAGAAGACTCCTGTGAGCATGCCCCGAAGGACTCCCACAACATGCCACAGGAGAGCCAAGCATGGTCTCTTGACAAGGTGGGAGACCAATAACCTGTATGGACTAAGTGAAAAGGATTTAACAGGTAAGACTAAAATCCTCTTTTCACTGTCGTCCAATACAGGTTACTGGTAACTCTGGGATGTCCAACCATTGAGTTACCCTGAGGTGGGAAGAAGGCAAGGACCAGGCGCAAGGCCCCCAAAGTCACCAGGACCTCCATGGACCTACCGGTCAGAGATCCCAACAAAACAGAAGTGTCAACGGACACCAACTAGGGGTAAAAACAAACCCCAGGAACTGTTACACAGCACATGAACTAGAGCCAACAGGGCTCAACAGTACGGAAGCACGAAGGACCACAGAAGAAGATCCTAGACAGGCAGAACTGCCTCCAGGACCTTCCTCCCAAAGCTGGCATCAGCCTATGCCAGCACATCCACACGGTAGTGCTTCGAGAAGGTGTGCACAGAGGACCAAGTGGCTGCCCGGCACAGCTGATCAACAGACGCTTGATTTTTGTAGGCCCAAGAGGCCCCAATGGACCTGGTAGAATGGGCTGTAATTCTGAAGGGAACATGCTTGTTCCTCAATTCATACGCCTTACGAATAGTAGACTTAATCCAAGATGCAATAGTCACTTTGGGTGCCGGTCTCCCAGCCCTAGGACCCTCCGGAATGACGAACAGAGCGTCAGACTTCCTGATGGATTCCGTGCGATGCACATAAAACTTGAGACAAAGCACAACATCCAACAAATGGAGATCCCTCTCCTTATCAGAAGAGGGGTGAAGAAGATCCGCAGACTCTGCCTTCAAAAGCAAGTTGTCCATGTACGGAGTCACTCTCACGCCATCCCGATGAAGGACGGAGATCAATGCCCCTGTAGACATGGCGGCGATCACAGTGCGCAGAGATTCCTGACGATAGTGAGACATCACCACAAAGGAATTGAGATCCAAGATGGGACGACCCCCGCCATCCTTCTTGGATACCACAAAGAGGTTGGAGTAAAACCCCGAACCCATGTCCCCAGGAAGCACTGGCTCCAGGACCTCTTTGTCCAAAAGATCCTGAATAGCGCCTTCGAACAACCTCAGTTTCTCTGCATCCTGAGGAGAACGAATGAGATGAAAACGAAGGGGGGAAGGGAAAAGAAAGAGATCCTGTAACCCTCTGAGACCACCTGTAAAACCCATGGGTCTGACACAGAAGCTTCCCAAACCCTGCGAAAGAGGTGGAGACGTCCACCCACGGCAGGGTGCGGACCCGGGTTCGGTGAGTCATGCCGAAGCAGGCTTGGAAGCCTTGGACTTGGAGGCTATTTTGGGCTTCCAAGACTGCTTGGGCTTGGAGGAGGGGCGAGGATCGGACGGAACTGTCTTGGAGGACGAACACGCCTCCACCTGAAAGGAACAAAAGGACCGGTAACGCTTAACAGGCAACTTTTTCTTGAAGACCAAGGGCAAATGGGTACTCTTACCTCCAGTAGCCTCACTGATCAGCTCCTTGAGCTCAGAACCAAACAGGGAAGATCCCTGGAAAGGCAAAGAAAGCAGAACCTTTTTAGATACAGTGTCAGCGGACCAAATCTTAAGCCAAAGTGCGCGCCTGGCCACCACAGAAGTGGAGGCCCTAGCCATCATGCGGACAGCATCAAAGGCAACATCAGAAACATAGTTCTGTGCTTCAGAAATATTGGCAAGCAAACGCAGCTGCTCTGAAACCAGCGCGTTCTGACGGACCGACTTGGTGAGTTGCTCAGTCCAGACAGCAATGGCCCGGTTAACCCACGCCACAGCAAAAGCTGGTCTCATAGCAGTGCCAATAGACGCAAAAATAGACTTGAGGCAAACCTCCAACTTTTTATCCGTCCAGTCCTGCAAGGCAGAAGCATCAGAAACAGGCAAAGCAGTTGATTTAGACAGTCTAGACACAGGAGCATCCACCTTGGGAGGATGAACCCATTTAGCCAGTTCAGCCTCAGAAAAGGAATAAAGTTTAGCAAACTTTTTTGAGACTGAATAAGACTTATCAGGATTCTTCCAAGCATCGGAAACCAAACGTTCCAGAGTAGGGTTAGGAGGAAAACAAGTAACAGCTTTTGCCGGTTTCTGAAAGACATCAGTTGGGTCAGAGGGAACCTCTTGACTCAAGGGAAGATTGAGGGTGGACAGAACAGCCCGAATTAGGCCCTCTGCAGAAAATTCAGGGTTACATTCAAAGGGGTCACCAACAGACATGGTAGACTCAATAACAGTACCATCCTCAGCATCAGAATCTAGCAACAATTCTTCTTCTGAAGAATCAGACACGTCAGGGGCCCCTTGTGGTTTAGGCAGGGAGGTCCTGATGGTAGTGGGGGCCTGCCATACCTGCAGTGCTCCCTGTACCTGAGAGGGAAAGAGTTGAAGAGTGGACCTGAGGTCCCTAGTTGCAGCCTTGAACTCCTTCACCCAAGCTGGCTCTATAGCATGGCTGGAAGGCACTGGGTTGCTGTCAGGACCTTCTGAGCATGCTGGGCATAAATGACCAGAGAATTCTCTAGGCAGCCCTGAATGACAGGAGGAGCAATGCGCAATGGGGGAAACTGAGGCCCAAGCCTCCTTAGTCTTAGGTCTAGTCGCAAGCTCCAGCGGAGTAGACATACTCACAGTGTCAGATATACCCCACTGACAGAAATCACCCAATTAAAGTGTGAAAGATTAAAGATTCACCCCAGAAATGTTTAAAACTAAACTTATCTGGCAAGTGAAGGGTTAATCAGCGAAGGAGAGGAGAAGGTCCGGTCCCTGCGTAGTATACTCGATGAGAAGAACTCACAAAATGGCTGCCGCGACGGGAGCCAATCAGAAAAAAGGCGCGAAGCAAGCGCTCATGGGAATCGTAGTTTTTCTCATAAAGTACCCCAAAACAGTGCCCGAAGCCCCCCAAGTCCACCAACACACTTGACTAGTGAACCGGATGAAAGAGCAAGGGAAGACAAACAAAATGAGCCCACTCCGAGATCGCTAAGTGGAGCGGTTCCAGAGATACGTCCCAAACAGTGTAAGCCCATAGAGAGTAAAGGAGCAATGGCGGCTATGCGGTAAAAGCGCGCCTTTAACATAAAATTTAATAAAATTAACCCCAATAATCAAATGGATAAAAACACATATGGAACACATGTACATGAGGAGAAAACACTATCCCATAAAGAAAGTGTAAGAAAACCCCTAATAAACGTGTCAAACCAGCAGACAAAGGGTTAAAAAGTCACAGACTGCTCCAAAACTCACAGACAAACACACATATACAATCAATAAGTATATATAAAAACACCCAATGAGTGCCGGAGTGCGCAATGAGAACTCCCAAATACAAGCCCAAAGAGGGACACTGTGGGACAAGTGGACCTTCAGCACTCAAAGGGTGGCTCACCTTTCTGCATGTCTTCTGTCTTCACGTCACCATGCAAAGAAAGGATTACCCCAAAGGATAATCCCCCAGGGAAGTACTTGAAATCAAGTTGTTCCCCCATCAGGGCATAAGGTCCACTAGAAAAGCCCTGGAAGCTGAGCTAGCCACTTTGGAGAGGGCATTTGCCAGCCATGGTAACCCGCCTAATGGTGGTATTCCATATTTGACAGAAAATAACAAAAAGACTAAAACTGAAGAGAGATGTTCTCCACCTGGTGTGAACACACCCAGGAACAAATCATTCTGGCATCAAGCTGACTGGGAGCAGCTAAGGAGGGAGGGGAGGCTCCACCCCCTGCATACATTTGGAGAAATGTTCCTGCCTACTTAAAGGGGCGGACCACCTCCCAGAGTTACCAGTAACCTGTATTGAACGACAGTGAAAAGAGGATTTTAGCCTTACCTGTTAAATCCTTTTCTCTTAGTCCAAACAGGTTACTGGTAACTTTGGGTAGGCGATCTGCCCCTTTAAGTAGATAGGAACAATTCTAGAAATGACTGCAGGGGGTGGAGCCTACCTTCCCTCCTTGGCTACAGCTAGCCAACCAGCTCCAGAAAGCTAGATAGTGGAAGGAAAGGAAGACTCCTGTGAGCATGACCCAGAAGGACCCCCATAGTCTGCCACAGGAAAGCCAATCATTGTCTCTTGACAGGGTGGAGATGGACTAAGAGAAAAGGATTTAACAGGTAAGACTAAAATCCTCTTTTCTCTGTCGTCCAATACAGGTTACTGGTAACTTTGGGATGTCCAACCTTTGAGTTTCACAGATGTGGAAAGTAAGGCAAGGACCAGGCACAAGGCCCCCAAAGTCACCAGCACATATATGAACCATCAGATCAGAGATAGCCCAACAACAATGAAGTGTCAACGGACACTGAAGAGGGGTAACAACACCCCAACTTGTTACACAGCACACTGTACTAGAGCCAACGGGACTCAAAAGTGAAGGAAGCACCAAGAACCGAAGAAGATCTTAGACAGGCAAGACTGCTTCCAGGATTTTCCTCCCAAGGCTGGCATCAGCCGATGCCAGCACATCAACACAGTAGTGCTTCGAAAAGTTGTGCACATACGACCAAGTGGTAGCCTTGCACAACTGATAAGCGGACACCTGATTCTTCTAAGCCCAAGAAGCCCCAATAGATCCTGTAGAATGAGCAGTGACCCTTAAGGGCACAGGCTCCTTCCTCAGCTCATAAGCTTTATAAATAGTGGACTTGATCCAAGAGGTAATAGTCACTTTGGATGCAGGTCTTCCTGCCCTGGGACCCTCGAGAATGACGAACAGAGCGTCAGACTGTCTGATGGACTCAGTGTGATGTACCTAAAACTTAAGACAACGCACCACGTCCAACAAATGGAGATCCCTCTCCTTGTCGGAGGTGGGGTCAGGGTAGAAAGAGAGCACCACAATCTCCTGGTTGATGTGGAACTCTCAAATTCGTGAGAGAGGTCCTTATCAGTATACCAAGATAGAAAGGTCGATCAGACACAATGGTAGGCCTTCCAAGAAACTGGCTTGCGGACACTAAGCATAGTAGCCACCACACCAGAAGAGAAACCTTTCTTCTTCAAAACTGAGGATTCAATTTCCAAGCCGTCAAAGCTAGACGATGAACATCCTCTTTCCACAGGTAACCCTGGATAAGAAGATCCGGAGGGGAGTCAAAATGGCTCTGCCACAGACAGATCCAGAAGCTCCGGAAACCAAAATTGTCAAGGCCAGTACAGAGCTAGAGGATCCCTCCAGCGAGAGCAGAACCTTGTAACCTTCCTGTTGTGTCTTGTCGCCATCAGGTCGATGCAAGGAAGACCCCAATTCTGTACAATGAGGTTGAATATGTCTGGATGCAGTTCACACTCTCCGCTGTCCGCTGTGTGTCGACTGAGGAAGTCCGCCATGATGTTGTCTACGCCAGGAATGTCCACTGCAGATATGGCAGGAACGTGTTCTTCTGCCCAGGACAAAACAGCCTTGACCTCTAACCAAGCGGCGAGACTTCTTGTTCCGCCTTGCTTGTTGATGTAAGCCACAGCCGTGGCATTGTCGGACAGTTTTCCAGCTGAGATGTCCAATGACGAAGGACATGAAATATTGCCCGAAGCTCCAACACATTTATGGGAAGGAGAGAGATTCCTCTGGAAACCACTGTCCCTGAGCACTCAGGCGACCCAGGACCGCTCCCCATCCGGAGAGGCTGGCATCTGTTGTCACCGTAGTCCAGAAGGAAATCAGGAAGGACTTGCCTTTCAGGAGATTGGAGAGGTCGAGCCACCACGACAAACTCAGTTCCACATGAAGAGGGAGGGATACTGACATCTGCAGAAGGTCCGGCAGACCCTTGCACACCTGGATCACAAACCTCTGGAGTTCCCTAGTATGAGCCATGGCAAATGGGACCTCTTCCATGGTGGAGATGAATTTCCCCACCAGAGAGGATATCTTCTTGGCTGGAACTGGATCTTGAGCTAGAACAGCCGAAACAGCGATCTGGTGAGCCACTTCCTCCGTGAGAAACAGCATGTTCTGTTGAGTGCCGAAGAGAAGGCCCAGAAAGATCAGACGCTGGGATGGGACAACATCTGACTTGTCCAAGTTGATGATTCACCAGTGATGAGTGAGAGCATGAATGCAGTCCTGAACCTGCTGATGAAGAAGTTCCGCAGAGGGAGCTATCAGAAGCAGGTCATCCATGTATGGAGTAACTATGATGCCGTCCCGGTGAAGGACGGACACTAAGGCAACCAGGACGCTGTTGAATACCTGAGGAGGTGTAGTCAGACAAAAGGGAAGAGCTGGGAAGTGAAAATGCCCTTGGTCGTAGGCAAATCGGAGATACTGCTGGCTCTCTGACGATGTGTAAATACGCGTCCTGAAGATCCAGAGAAGCAAGAAATTCCCCCGGAACCATAGCAACAATCACCGTCCTCAGGGACTCCTGGTGATAATGAGACCAGATCACAAAGGAATTGAGATCATTCAAATCCAAAGTTGGACCAAGGGTAGATGAGTACTCTTACCCCCTATGGCCTCACTAATCAGATCCTTAAGATGCGGCCCAAATAAGGATGTGCCCTGAAAGGGTAAGGACAGCAAGGGTTTCTTAGAAGCAGTGTCAGCAGCCCAGATCTTGAGCCAAAGAGCTCTTCTGGCAACCACAGACATGGTGGAAACCCTTGCCACCAGACAGATGGCATCAAATAAGGCAGCAGAAACAGTGCTGGGCCTCAAATATGTTGGCCTCAAATATGTTGGCAAGAAGCCGCAATATATCTGAAACACCCTGACATACAGCTAGGGTGAGTTGTTCAGTCCAGACCGCAATGGCCCAGTTAACCCATGCCGCAGCGAATGCTGGACACATGGCTGTACCAGCAATGGCAAAAATGGACTTGAGGGAAACCTCAAGCTTCGTGTCAGTCCAGTCCTTCAGAGAGGATGCATCAGAAACTGGTAAGGCGGTAGACTTAGATAGCCTGGAGATAGGAGCATCCACCTTAGGGGGACGAACCCACTGAGCAAGCACCGCCTCAGGAAAGGGGTAAAGCTTAGCAAACCTCTTGGAAACAGAAGGCTTTCTGTCCGGGGATTTCCACTTATCAGCCACTAGGAGGTCAAGAGTGGGGTTAGATGTAAAACAAGTATGGGGCTTTACAGGGTCCTGGAATACATCAGAGGGATCTGAAGAGACCTCCTGAACTGAGGGAATGTTTAGCGTGTTTAAGGATCAGTCTCAAAAGGGTCCCCAAAAAATTGAGAGGAACCCACGGCAGAACATTCCTCCACATCTGAATCCACCAACTGTTCCTCTTCAGAGGAATCTGAAACGTCAGGTACTCCTTGCGGTTTTGTCAGGGAAGATCTGACTGCGGAAAGGGTCTGCCAGGAATGGAAGATCCCCTGTAACTGGGATGGAAAGAGTTGCAACGTAGACCTGAGGTCCCTGGTAGCAGCCTTGAACTCTTGCACCCAAACTGGCTCTAATGCATGGCTGGAAGTCCCTGGGATAGACTCAGGGACATCAGAACATGCTGGGCATAAATTAGCTGAGAATTCTCTAGGCAACCCTGTATGTCATGAGGAGCAATGGGTGATACAAAGACCCCAGCGTCCTTAGTCTTAGGCCTGGCCCCAAGCTCCAACGAAGTAGACATTCTCACAGTGTCAACAATGTTCAGGAACCAATCAGAAACGAGCATGCGAAGCAAGCATTCATGAGAAATGTAGTTTTCCCAGAAAAAGTACCCCAACAGTGCCCGAAGCCCCCCAACACACTTGCAAGGTGAACGGAATGATAGAGGAAGGTCAGACAATTAAAATGAGCCATCTCTGAATGCTACGTTGAGCTGTTGCAGAGATTTGTCCCAAACTGTACAGTCCCATAGAAGTGAATGGAGCAATGGCGTCTATGCGGTAAAGCACGCCTTGAACTCAATTTTGTCAAAGATAGAAATGAGAAATAAAAATACATGAATCATCACTAGAACATGTAATCAGACCCAGAAAACACTGAACCCACTAGAGAAAGTGCCAATAACCACCCCAAAAAATGCCAACCAGCAGTTAAAGGGTTAATTTACCACATATAGTTGCTCCAAACACTGACGGACATAACAGAAAGACCCAATGAGTTCAGGAGTGTGCAATAAGAACTCCCAGGAATAACCCCTGTGCGGAGGGGCACTGTGGGACAAGTGGACCTGCAACACTCAAAGGGTTGCTCACCTTTCCTGCAGATCTTCTGTCTTCAGATTACCATGCAGCAAGAAGTACCTCAGAGGGTAACTCCTGGGGAAGCACTTGGAATCAAGATTTTCCCCCTCAGGGCTTAAGGTCCACAAAAAGAACCCGGATACTGAGGTAGCTACATCTAAGGGCATTGTCAGTTATGGTAATCCACCTAATGATGGTATTCCATATCTAACAGAAAAATAAAATAGTTTCTACAACTATAGCAGAACTGTTCTCTTGCCTGTGTTATCATCACCAAGGAACAAATCTTTCTGGAGCTGACTGGCTAGCTGCAGCCAAGGAGGGAAAGTCAGCTCCACCCCCAGCAGTCATTTCTAGACTTCTTCCTGCCTACTTAAAGGGACAGATTGCCTACCCAAAGTTACCAGTAACCTGTATTGGACGACAGAGAAAAACTGAACGAATAGGGGCAAAAAGGCAATCATAAGCAATACAATGAATAGTCATGCAGGTTTATATAGAGTAGGCCTCTGGAGTGCGTTTCACCCTGGAACTCAGAGGCCCGCCGGAAACAAGCTGCCTGGAAGGTAATAAAGTGCAGCCATAAGGCCCTTACCTTCCGCTGGCGCTGGCTGTTCGGTTCCTGAGCACTTCAGGCTAAAATCTGTTGCAGGGTAGTTCATGTGTTCCACCATGGAACGCACCGTATGAGACGCAATTCTGCTTCCTCTTCACCGCTGGATCGCTACCTCCATGAAGGAGGGAATGCCAGTAGCAGTGTAGCAGTGCTCCCTTCCTTGGCTGGCTAACAAGCGGAGCCAATGCTATAGGACATCCATCCTGGATCGGGTATCAAAGCAATGTGGCCTCCAATGCTTCGGAGTCACTGTAAGCGTTCTTACTGCCTGTGACCTACTCCAGCTGTATAGGACCGAATGACTGCCTGGGGGAGGAGTCTGGGACTTCCTTTTAAACTTTTTTCATTGGTCCTACACCAGCTGGAGGGAGGTGACATAACCCATTAGTCTCTATCTCAGTGGATAGGGACACAGACGAAATCAGCACTGTTAATGATGTGGCTCGTTACACATCTGGTATTCTGATCACATGGCCCACAACTGAAAAATTTGATGCCCAGGCTTAGATGCAATCTACAGATTTTAGCCAAGATAAACAGAAAAAATTCTTATGAAAACATGAGTATAGTAGGATTGTGTGTGTTTAACCCCTTAGCGACAATGGACGTACATGTACGTCCTCTGTGGCTGTCACTTAGCGACAGAGGACGTACATGTACGTCCCGGAAATCCGGATCCCCGCGCGGCTGCACGCCGTTCGGGGACTCCTGATTCCTTTGAAAAGAAAAAAAAAAAATGTTAGACGGGCGTTAAGTGACGGCCGCCTGCACGCGGCCGTCACTAAGGGGTTAAGTACCCACTTAGAGGTTTCACAATGTATTTTATTGGCATGTGTATGCTACTCCATTTAACCCCTTAGCGACCCTTGACGTACCAGGACCGTCAAGGGTAAATGTGACCGAACGACCCTTGACGGTCCTGGTACGTCAAGGGTTAAACTCTTCCATCGCGGCCGCACGGAGCGATGGAAGAGTTCAAGCCGCTTGTTACTAAGTGTCCCGGTATCGGGACACTTAGTAACAAGCGGCTGAAACATTGTTGCAACATGCGATTCGCTTCAAAAGCGAATCACATGTTGCAAAACCTGAATGACAGGGACAGTATTTGTAAATACTGTCCCTGTCAGATCTCTCTGCCTCCCTCCACCTTGCATACTGCTGAGGTGGAGAGAGACAGAGAGACATGCTGTTCCAGTGTACCTGTAGAAAAAAAAAGTCAAAAAAAAGTTTAAATAAAGACATTTAACCCTTTGATCACTGTTCTGCAGTGATCAATAAGTGCCCCCCCATCTGATCACTCTTGGAGTGATCAATTTGCTGCAGATCAGTGTTTTCTGATCTGTGGGACACCCCCCATCCCCCTTGAATTTTTTTAGATTTTTTAAAAAAAATTTAAAATTTTTTAAAATTTAAAAAAAATTTTTTTTTTTTTTATAATAAATATAGTTTAGGTATTTTGGTAGGTAGTTGGGTAGGTTTAGTGTAGACGGGAAAGTTTTAGGGATAGATTTAGGTTTAGGGGAGAAAAAAAAAAAAAAAAAAACCAAACCCCCCCCCCCCCCCAAAAAAAATAAAATATAAAAAGCGCAGTTTAGATAGGTAGTTCAATTGGGTTAGGTAGGTTCAGGATAGACGTAGGTTAGGGTAAGTTTTAGGGTTAGATTTAGGTTTAGGGATAGCGTAAGAAAAAAAAAAACCCCAAAAAACCCCAAAACCCCCCCCAAAAAAAAAAAAATATATATATATATGTATAATAAGCGCAGTTTAGATAGGTAGTTCACTTGGGTTAGGTAGGTTCAGGATATACGTAGGTTAGGGTAAGTTTTAGGGTTAGATTTAGGTTTAGGGATAGCGTAAGAAAAAAAAAAAACCCAAAAAAACCCCAAACCCCCTCCCCAAAAAAAAAAAAAATATATATATATATAATAAGTGCAGTTTAGATAGGTAGTTCACTTGGGTTAGGTAGGTTCAGGATATACGTAGGTTAGGGTAAGTTTTAGGGTTAGATTTAGGTTTAGGGATAGCGTAAGAAAAAAAAAAGCTTTTTTAGTGGGCAAAATGCAGCGCAGGTACAGCGTTGAAGAGCCATATGCCTTTTTGGCGTCTGACTCTGAGGCAACAGACACTGCGTCAGATTTTGACATAGCGCAGTTTTCAGAAAGTGAGAGCAGCTCTAGTGATGACGCTGGGCCTTCTGTCAAGAAAAGACGCACTGCCCCAAAAGCTGCTCTGGCAACTGCCCCAGCACCTGCCAAAGAACTGCCCAAAGACCTACCAAAATACCTACCCAAAGAAATGCCCCAAGTGTTGCCCCAAGAGCTGCCCTGGCAACTGCCCCAGCACCTGCCAAAAGATCTGCCCAAAGACCTACCAAAGAAATGCCCCAAGTGCTGCCCCAAGAGCTGCCCTGGCAACTGCCCCAGCACCTGCCAAAAGATCTGCCCAAAGACCCGCCAAAAGACCTGCCCAAAGAAATGCCCCAACACCTGCCACTCCGGATCCTAATGAATGGGTATCAATTTATGCCCACGAATCTCAGAATTCACAGGCAACCCAGGGATTCAAATTGATGTGGAAGGATTTACCCATGATCATTTTTTTGATTTGTTTTTGGGGGAAGACGTTTTAGGTGAAATTGTTTCCCAAACCAATTTGTATGCAGCCCAGTATACTGCCGCCAACCCTAAGTGTGAAAAACGCTGTTTTTTTTTTTTTTTACTTACGTCATGGTTTACGAGGGATTGGTGGTAAAATGGCTGTGTATAAAATTGGAAAACACACCTAAAACGAGAGCCTGGGGTGTCTACTTTCCAAAAATATACACTTTTGGGGGGAAATCTTAAAAAAGAGCACTGTTACACAGCCCCAAATGAGACATGGCACCAGTAACGCAAGCTGTGAAGATTCAAAGTGTGAACCTGGAAACGCGCATGTTCCAATTTGGCCCCCGTAGCTCCCCCAAACCATGAGAAAGCTATGCATATGGGGTATTGCTGTACTCAGAAGAAGGAGCTGAACACTATTCAATTCAGTTTATAAAATCTTCACCTATTCTGTGCTTGAAATTCACATCAAAATTGAAGGCAAAGTGTGAAAAATGCTGAATTTTTTTTACTTACGTCAAATTTTCACAGGATTGGTGGTAAAATGGCAGTGTATAAAATTGGAAAACACACCTAAAACGAGAGCCTGGGGTGTCTACTTTCCAAAAATATACACTTTTGGGGGGAAATCTTAAAAAAAGAGCACTGTTACACAGCCCCAAATGAGACATGGCACCAGTAACGCAAGCTGTGAAGATTCAAAGTGGGAACCTGGAAACGCGCATGTTCCAATTTGGCCCCCGTAGCTCCCCCAAACCATGAGAAAGCTATGCATATGGGGTATTGCCGTACTCAGAAGAAGGAGCTGAACACTATTCAATTCAGTTTATAAAATCTTCACCTATTCTGTGCTTGAAATTCACATCAAAATGGAAGGCAAAGTGTGAAAAATGCTGAATTTTTTTTTACTTACGTCAAATTTTCACAGGATTGGTGGTAAAATGGCAGTGTATAAAATTGGAAAACACACCTAAAACGAGAGCCTGGGGTGTCTACTTTCCAAAAATATACACTTTTGGGGGGAAATCTTAAAAAAAAGAGCACTGTTACACAGCCCCAAATGAGACATGGCACCAGTAACGCAAGCTGTGAAGATTCAAAGTGTGAACCTGGAAATGCGCATGTTCCAATTTGGCCCCCGTAGCTCCCCCAAACCATGAGAAAGCTATGCATATGGGGTATTGCCGTACTCAGAAGAAGGAGCTGAACACTATTCAATTCAGTTTATAAAATCTTCACCTATTCTGTGCTTGAAATTCACATCAACATTGAAGGCAAAGTGTGAAAAACGCTGTTTTTTTACTTACGTCAAGTTTATGAGAAAGTGGTGGTAAAATGGCCGTGTAAAACATTTGAAAACACACCTAAAATGAAAGCTGGGGGTGTCTACATTCCAAAAATATACACTTTTGGGGGGAAATTCTAAAGTGCAGCACTGGAACATAGCCCAAAATGAGTAATGGCATCAGTTAACCAAGATGTGAAAATTCAATATTTGTTCAAAATTGGGCCCCGTAGCTCCCCCAAACCTTGAGAAACCTATGCATATGGGGTATTGCTGTACTCAGAAGAAGGAGCTGAACACTAAACAATGCATTTTTAAAAATCTTCACCTATCATGTGCTTGAAATTCACATCAACATTGAAGTGCAAGTGTGAAAAACGCTGTTTTTTTAACTTACGTCAAGATTTACGAGCGATTGGTGGTAAAATGGCTGCGTAAAAAAATTGAAAACATACATAAAATGAAAGCCTGGGGTGTCTACTTTCCAAAAATATATACTTTTGGGGGGAAATCTTAGAGTGGAGCACTGTTACACAGCCCCAAATGAGACATGGCACCAGTGATGCAAGCTGTGAAAATTCAAAGTGTGAAACTGGAAACGCGCATGTTCCAGTTTGGGCCCCGTAGCGCTCCCAAACCTTGAGAAACCTATGCATATGGGGTATTGCCGTACTCAGAAGAAGGAGCTGAACACTAAACAATGCATTTTTAAAAATCTTCACCTATCATGTGCTTGAAATTCACATCAACATTGAAGTGCAAGTGTGAAAAACGCTGTTTTTTTAACTTACGTCAAGATTTACGAGCGATTGGTGGTAAAATGGCTGCGTAAAAAAATTGAAAACATACATAAAATGAAAGCCTGGGGTGTCTACTTTCCAAAAATATATACTTTTGGGGGGAAATCTTAGAGTGGAGCACTGTTACACAGCCCCAAATGAGACATGGCACCAGTGATGCAAGCTGTGAAAATTCAAAGTGTGAAACTGGAAACGCGCATGTTCTAGTTTGGGCCCCGTAGCTCTCCCAAACCTTGAGAAACCTATGCATATGGGGTATTGCCGTACTCAGAAGAAGGAGCTGAACACTAAACAATGCATTTTTAAAAATCTTCACCTATCATGTGCTTGAAATTCACATCAACATTGAAGTGCAAGTGTGAAAAACGCTGTTTTTTTAACTTACGTCAAGATTTACGAGCGATTGGTGGTAAAATGGCTGCGTAAAAAAATTGAAAACATACATAAAATGAAAGCCTGGGGTGTCTACTTTCCAAAAATATATACTTTTGGGGGGAAATCTTAGAGTGGAGCACTGTTACACAGCCCCAAATGAGACATGGCACCAGTGATGCAAGCTGTGAAAATTCAAAGTGTGAAACTGGAAACGCGCATGTTCCAGTTTGGGCCCCGTAGCTCTCCAAACCTTGAGAAACCTATGCATATGGGGTATTGCCGTACTCAGAAGAAGGAGCTGAACACTAAACAATGCATTTTTAAAAATCTTCACCTATCATGTGCTTGAAATTCACATCAACATTGAAGTGCAAGTGTGAAAAACGCTGTTTTTTTAACTTACGTCAAGATTTACGAGTGATTGGTGGTAAAATGGCTGCGTAAAAAAATTGAAAACATACATAAAATGAAAGCCTGGGGTGTCTACTTTCCAAAAATATATACTTTTGGGGGGAAATCTTAGAGTGGAGCACTGTTACACAGCCCCAAATGAGACATGGCACCAGTGATGCAAGCTGTGAAAATTCAAAGTGTGAAACTGGAAACGCGCATGTTCCAGTTTGGGCCCCGTAGCGCTCCCAAACCTTGAGAAACCTATGCATATGGGGTATTGCCGTACTCAGAAGAAGGAGCTGAACACTAAACAATGCATTTTTAAAAATCTTCACCTATCATGTGCTTGAAATTCACATCAACATTGAAGTGCAAGTGTGAAAAACGCTGTTTTTTTAACTTACGTCAAGATTTACGAGCGATTGGTGGTAAAATGGCTGCGTAAAAAAATTGAAAACATACATAAAATGAAAGCCTGGGGTGTCTACTTTCCAAAAATATATACTTTTGGGGGGAAATCTTAGAGTGGAGCACTGTTACACAGCCCCAAATGAGACATGGCACCAGTGATGCAAGCTGTGAAAATTCAAAGTGTGAAACTGGAAACGCGCATGTTCCAGTTTGGGCCCTGTAGCTCTCCAAACCTTGAGAAACCTATGCATATGGGGTATTGCCGTACTCAGAAGAAGGAGCTGAACACTAAACAATGCATTTTTAAAAATCTTCACCTATCATGTGCTTGAAATTCACATCAACATTGAAGTGCAAGTGTGAAAAACGCTGTTTTTTTAACTTACGTCAAGATATACGAGCGATTGGTGGTAAAATGGCTGCGTAAAAAATTGAAAACATACATAAAATGAAAGCCTGGGGTGTCTACTTTCCAAAAATATATACTTTTGGGGGGAAATCTTAGAGTGGAGCACTGTTACACAGCCCCAAATGAGACATGGCACCAGTGATGCAAGCTGTGAAAATTCAAAGTGTGAAACTGGAAACGCGCATGTTCCAGTTTGGGCCCCGTAGCTCTCCCAAACCTTGAGAAACCTATGCATATGGGGTATTGCCGTACTCAGAAGAAGGAGCTGAACACTAAACAATGCATTTTTAAAAATCTTCACCTATCATGTGCTTGAAATTCACATCAACATTGAAGTGCAAGTGTGAAAAACGCTGTTTTTTTAACTTACGTCAAGATTTACGAGCGATTGGTGGTAAAATGGCTGCGTAAAAAAATTGAAAACATACATAAAATGAAAGCCTGGGGTGTCTACTTTTCAAAAATATATACTTTTGGGGGGAAATCTTAGAGTGGAGCACTGTTACACAGCCCCAAATGAGACATGGCACCAGTGATGCAAGCTGTGAAAATTCAAAGTGTGAAACTGGAAACGCGCATGTTCCAGTTTGGGCCCCGTAGCTCTCCAAACCTTGAGAAACCTATGCATATGGGGTATTGCCGTACTCAGAAGAAGGAGCTGAACACTAAACAATGCATTTTTAAAAATCTTCACCTATCCTGTGCTTGAAATTCACATCAACATTGAAGTGCAAGTGTGAAAAACACTGTTTTTTTAACTTACGTCAAGATTTACGAGCGATTGGTGGTAAAATGGCTGCGTAAAAAAATTGAAAACATACATAAAATGAAAGCCTGGGGTGTCTACTTTCCAAAAATATATACTTTTGGGGGGAAATCTTAGAGTGGAGCACTGTTACACAGCCCCAAATGAGACATGGCACCAGTGATGCAAGCTGTGAAAATTCAAAGTGTGAAACTGGAAACGCGCATGTTCCAGTTTGGGCCCCGTAGCTCTCCCAAACCTTGAGAAACCTATGCATATGGGGTATTGCCGTACTCAGAAGAAGGAGCTGAACACTAAACAATGCATTTTTAAAAATCTTCACCTATCATGTGCTTGAAATTCACATCAACATTGACGTGCAAGTGTGAAAAACGCTGTTTTTTTAACTTACGTCAAGATTTACGAGCGATTGGTGGTAAAATGGCTGCGTAAAAAAATTGAAAACATACATAAAATGAAAGCCTGGGGTGTCTACTTTCCAAAAAATATATACTTTTGGGGGGAAATCTTAGAGTGGAGCACTGTTACACAGCCCCAAATGAGACATGGCACCAGTGATGCAAGCTGTGAAAATTCAAAGTGTGAAACTGGAAACGCGCATTTTCCAATTTGGGCCCCGTAGCTCTCCCAAACCTTGAGAAACCTATGCATATGGGGTATTGCCGTACTCAGAAGAAGGAGCTGAACACTAAACAATGCATTTTTAAAAATCTTCACCTATCATGTGCTTGATATCAACAGTAGTATTGAAATGTAAGTGTGAAAACTGCAAAAAAACAAAATATTACCACAATTTTGAAATTTTTTTCTGGAAAAATAGCTGCATGAAAAACTCCAAAATTCTCCTGATTATTTACCTTATGTTGTGTAGTTTTCAGAAACATATACCTTTGTGGGACATTTTTGGTTCTGGCACCGTCAGCTAAGCTATGATGCTCACATGCCAATTGTTGAGAAATTACAAGTTGGAAATAATGGCATCCATCTTGTAATATTTACCTTGTAAATGTGAGGAAGTGATTGAAATACTAGGCATATGGGGTATTCTTATATTCAGGAGAAGCAAATGAATATATTTAGGGGTATTTTTTTGTCATAAACTAATTGTATGCAAATCCTGACACGAAAATATAAGCAAAATGTTGTTTTTTTTCAATTTTTTTCCTCTTTTTTTCTATTTTAATCAAATTAAACAATGAGGTATTCATATAATTGTGGTATCAAAAGAAAGCCCTACTTGTGCTTAAAAAAACAGTATATAATTTATGTGGCTGCACAAAAGGAATTAAAGAGAAAATATGGTTGAACAAAGACATAGTCAAAAAAGTCAAAATTGCTCCGGTCCTTAAGTCAAATCAAACTCAGATTTTCCCGGTCCTTAAGGGGTTAATACAACCATTATAAAATATGTATATCAGTATTGCTAGCCGTTTCCGCTATGCCCGATTGAAGTCACTGCAAAAGCCGGTATTACCAGTTTGCTGTGACCACAACTTAAAGAAATTCTTAGACCTCGTGGGACGACCCCTTTTGATGACTCCAGCTTTAGATCTCCAAGCCGATGGAGCTGGGAGATCAATATTTGTGTCACAGGAGTGTAACAAACTCTCCTGCTTCCTTCCTACCCGAACTTCCTGGTTGGAGTTTGCAGGATGGGGTTAAGTCTCTTCTGGCACCAGTGATGTGAGAAGGTTTTCCCCCGATCCCATTCACTCCAGCCCATTAGGGTAGGAGTGAAGCATTAGAGCTTGTTGCTCTGCTGGTTCACCAATATTGATCTCCTGGTGCTAATGACTCACATCAAAAGTGGGGGGTGAGAGCAACAAGAGGGGTCCTGATGTCCCCCATCAAGTCAGAAGAACCCCCCCAGATTTTACCCTGTGTGCACCACAGTCATGTTTGGCTCATTAGTTTGCAGTGTGTTGTGTACCCGTGGCAAACACAGGATCCATTTGTTTGTGCATTATTGTTTATTCAGACCTCTTTGGGAGGTATCAGGAGGCATCCTTCTTCCTTCACATACCCTGAAACACCAGCCTGGTTCCACAGCCCACTGGTAAACCTTACAGTGGCAGGTGTATGTTAGTGCCCCAGACACCCCAATTTAGGATAAATCCACATAAATGGGGCACTATTTTTTCTCAGGCTAGTAGCAGGGACCAAATACAGTAGGGAATTTTATGGTTTTCAAAGATTTTAGTATCTCTGAAGTGGTGGAAGTATAGAAACAAAAAAACAAGGCAGTAAAACACATGCATTTGTTCCTACAGCTCCACCTTACTATATTGTAAGAGTAGTAGCTAATGAATACAGTGGTAAATTCAATATTTTGCAAAGATTTTAGAACATTTGATGGGGTGGAACTATCAGAAAACGCAATTTTTTTCTTTAGTGTCTCCTGGAAACATTTGTGCCCACCAGGCAATTGGTAGAAAGACAAGTGACCCCTCATTTGATGCCATAGGACATCTACTTTTCAGAAATACAGTTTTATAGTTATTCAGCTATTGTATGGCAATGTTACCATATAACCAGTGGAATGTGTATTTTAGGTCAACGTTTAAAATTCCATTTTGTGCTCCTGGTAATTAAGGCTCTAAGCAGGCCATGAACATGGATGAAACTATAGTGTCACTGTTCGCTCCGCTCTCTGGCATCGTCTGCTTCTCTTCCGGGTCTGCTCTGTTCTCGGAGCTCTTTACCACACTTCTGGGTTGCGTCACTTGTGCCGTTATCCGGCTGTGTCTATATCAGGACGCTCCAGACAGGTGTGGGTGCACTCGGATGGTGTTCCCTTTGTGTGATTAGCTTCTTTGCTAGTACACCTTTTCCTAGAACTCCTTGCTACGGATTTTGGCCCACATCTGTTTACTCCTATTGCTTGCCGATTCAGCTATACCCACCACAGACTGTTTATGACCCTGGCTTTCATCTTCACTACACCTATTGCCTGCCGACTCTGCTGTATTCACTACTGACCGTGTATGACCATGGCTTTGTCTGACCTTCCTTTTCCTCTGGAATGTTCTCCCGCTCTGGTTCCTGTTCCAGTCCCATCTCACTGGTCTATTCTACCTTAGTTGTGGACAGTTCTGCTCTCTCCCTCTGTGGAGAGTCTCTCTTTTTATTGACTTTGTTTGTCTTGTTATTGGAAAGTTACACCGTAAAGCCTGCGTACCCTATCCCCGCTCCCTACTCTATGTAGTTTAACCATCATGCTCCCCTGCAGGAGACAAGGTGCTGCCTGTGGAGATCCATCCAGGGCTCACTTCCAGCTCCTCTGGGGTTTGTCATCCAGCCTTGTGGCTGGCACCTAAATTTGGCCTAGGCCGCAGCACGGTACTTGTGCAGATAGCCTACACACCCAAGTACTCCCTCTCCTGTGGGCACAACCACTAGTACCTAGGTCAGTGTGACACGAGAGAGAGAGAGAGAGAGAGAGAGAGAGATAATAGGATTTTAGTCTTACCTGTTAAATCCTTTTCACTTAGTCCATACAGGTCACTGGTACTCTGGGAGGCGATTCGCCCCTTTAATAGGCAGGAACAATTATGCAAATGATTGCAGGGGGCGGAGCCTCCCCTCTTACTTAAGCCACCTTCAGGCCAGAGCCACTAGATTGATTTGAGACACTAAAACTGACCCCAGGTAAGCAAGAAGAAAGACTCCTGTGAGCATGCCCCAAAGGTCTCCCACTGAATGCCACAGGAGACCCAGGTCTGGTCCCTTGACAGGGTGGGAGACCAGTGACCTGTATGGACTAAGTGAAAAGGATTTAACAGGTAAGACTAAAATCCTATTTTCACTGTCGTCCAATACAGGTCACTGGTACTCTGGGATGTACAAACATTGAGCTGATCCAGAGGTGGGAAATAAGGCAAGGACCAGTACAAGGCCCAAGTCACTAAAACTGCTATGAACCAGTTAATTACATAGCCCAACTGTAAGTGTCAACGGACACCAACCAAGGGAACAACCCCTGAACTAACACAGCACACGGAACTAGAGCCAACTGGGCTCAACAGTAAGGAAGCACTAAGGATCACAGAGCGGAAGACCTACACAGGCAAAACTGCCTCCAGGACCTTCCTTCCAAAACTGGCATCAGCCGAAGCCAGTACATCAACTCGATAGTGCTTAGAAAAAGTGTGCACAGAGGACCAAGTGGCCGCTCTGCACAGTTGATCAGC
The DNA here is from genome assembly GCA_037306005.1 of Rhinophrynus dorsalis. NCBI lineage: Eukaryota > Metazoa > Chordata > Amphibia > Anura > Rhinophrynidae > Rhinophrynus > Rhinophrynus dorsalis. Next base: position 115,210,691 of record CM074725.1, read on the forward strand.
AGATGCCTGATTCTTGTAGGCCCAAGAGGCCCCAATAGATCTGGTGGAATGGGCAGTCACCCGGAAGGGAACATGCTTATTCCGCAACTTATAGGCTTCACGAATAGTAGCCTTAATCCAAGAGGCAATGGTAACTTTGGAAGCCGGTCTCCCTGCCCTAGGCCCCTCAGGAATGACGAATAGAGCGTCAGACTTCCTGATAGACTCGGTGCGATGAACATAAAACTTGAGGCAACGCACCACATCCAACAAATGGAGATCTCGTTCCTTGTCAGATGAAGGATTAGGGCAGAAAGAGGGAACCACAATCTCCTGATTGATGTGAAACTCGGACACAACCTTGGGTAAGAATTCCTTGGTAGTGCGAAGCACAGCCTTATCCTTGTGGAACACCAGATAAGGAGGTTTACAAGATAGAGCTTGTAACTCTGCTACCCGGCAAACTGAAACAATAGCCAAAAGGAAGGCCATTTTCCAAGTCAAGAGACGTAATGGAATGGAAGCCAAGGATTCAAACGGGGGTCGCTGGAGAACTCCCAGCACCAAATTGAGGTCCCACTGGGGAGCAGGACTCTTGAAGGCAGGCCGAACATGAGTCACACCTTGGAAGAAGACTTTCACATCAGGAAGGATAGCAATCCTTTCCTGGAAAAACACAGACAAGGCAGAAGTCTGAACTTTGAGGGAACTCAGACTGAGCCCCTTATCAACACCGTCCTGCAAGAAGGCCAGGACAGTGGGAAAATGAAAATCAAGGGATAATTTCTTATCAGAGCACCATGCAATGAAGGTTGACCAAATGCGATGATAGATCTTGGAGGACACAGGCTTACGAGCACTGAGCATAGTCGACACCACAGAAGGAGAAAATCCTTTCTTTGCTAGAATCGAGGATTCAACCGCCATGCCATCAAATGGAGAGAGTGAACATCCTCCTTCCACAGATATCCCTGAAGAAGTAGGTCCGGACGGGCAGGAAGTGGGAACGGATCCGCCACTGACATGGCCATCAACTCCGGATACCAGGACTGGCGAGGCCAGTTTGGAGCGATCAGGATGACAGGACAACGCTCCTGCTTCAATTTCTGGATGACTCTGATCAATAGAGGAAGAGGAGGAAAGATGTAAGCCAGAGAAAAATCCCAAGGGATCGATAAGGCATCCACTGCTAGAGCAAGGGAGTCCCTCCGCCGGGAGCAAAACACCGGAACCTTCCTGTTGTGTCTGGAGGCCATCAGGTCCACCACCGGCATCCCCCACCTCTGGGTGAGCAAGTGAAACACCTCTGGATGAAGAGCCCATTCTCCGCTGTCGACGGTATGACGGCTGATAAAGTCCGCCATGACGTTGTCTACTCCTGGAATGTGAACAGCAGAGATAACAGGCACGTGATCTTCTGCCCAAGACAAAATATCCTTGACCTCCAAACAGGCGGTGCCGCTTCTTGTGCCGCCTTGCCTGTTGATGTAAGCCACCGCAGTGGCGTTGTCGGACTCCACTCTGATCGGACGACCGGTCAGTTGAGATTCCCAGTGTTTCAGGGCAAGCCGGACGGCACGCAGTTCTAGAACATTGATGGAGAGAAGAGACTCCTCCAGACCCCATTTCCCCTGAGCACTGAAACGACCCAACACAGCACCCGAGCCCCGAAGGCTGGCATCCGTTGTGAGCATGGTCCAACGAGGAACTTGAAAGGATCTCCCTTTCAGGAGATGGGAGAGATCCAACCACCAGTGCAGACTTGATTCCACATGAGGAGGTAGAGAGACTGACAGATGCTGATGATCTGGATGATTCTTGCACGTCTGGATCACAAATCTCTGAAGTTCCCTGGAGTGGGCCATGGCAAATGGTACCGCTTCGATCGTGGAAATGAACTTCCCCACCAGAGACGTCAACTTCGGTACCGGAACTAAGTCCAGTTCCAGAATCCCCGCCACTTGGATGGCTATCTGATGAGCCACATCCTCCGGCAGAAACACCATGCATTGGCAAGTGTCGAACAGGAGACCCAGGAACAGAAGCCTCTGAGATGGGACCAAGTCCGACTTGACAGATTCAGGATCCAGCCATGACGGGTCAGAGTGTGTATACACCTCTGCAGTTGCTGGTGGAGAAGCTCCGCCGAGGAAGCTTTGAGGAGGAGATCGTCCATGTAGGGGGTCACCCTGACCCCGTCCTGATGAAGCACAGCTATCAAGCAACCCAACACCCTCTGGAAGACCTGAGGAGCTGAAATCAGCCCAAAGGGAAGAGCTGAAAACTGAATGTGTCCCCTGTGGCAGGCAATCCGGAGATACCGCCTGCTCTCTGGAAGGATAGGGATGTGAAGATATGCATCCTGAAGGTCCAGGGAGGCCAGAAATTCCCCTGGAGACATAGCGGCAATCACAGAGCACAGGGACTCCTGGCGGAAGTGGGAAGTCACCACATAGGCATTGAGATCTTTGAGATCCAAAATAGGACGAGCCCCTCCGTCCTTTTTGGCCACCACAAACAGGTTGGAATAAAATCCTGAACCTGTGTCCTCCGGAGGAACCACTTCCAGGACCTCTTTGTCCAACAGATCCCGAATAGCGTTGTCGAACAGACGTCTTTTTGTGGGTTCCTGAGAAGGACGAGTAAAATGGAACCGAAAAGGAGGAAGGGAGGAGAAAGGGATCCTGTATCCCTCTGACACCACCTGAATAACCCATGGGTCCGCCACTGACTCCTCCCAAGTCCGGCGAAAGATGCGGAGACGTCCACCTACAGCCGGATGCGGACCCGGGTTCGGCGAGTCATGCCGAAGCAGTCTTGGAGGTCTTGGCCTTGGGGGCCACCTTGGGCTTCCAGGACTGTTTGGGCTTGGAGGAGGAGCGCGTAGTGGGAGGACCCGTTTGGGCCGAGGAGAGTGTCTCAGTCTGAAAGGAACGAAAGGACCGATTGCGTTTGGCTGGAAACTTTTTCTTAAAGACTGAGGGTAGAAGAGTACTTTTATCGCCAGTAGCCTCACTGATCATTTCTTTGAGTTCAGACCCAAATAGCAAATTCCCCTGAAAGGGCAAAGAAAACAAGGCTTTCTTAGAGGCTGTATCAGCAGACCAAATTTTTAGCCAAAGGGCACGTCTAGCCACCACAGAAGCAGTGGAGGCCCTCGCCATCATGCGCACAGCATCAAAGGCAGCGTCAGCAACATAATTCTGAGCTTCAGTAGTATTAGCAAGAAGCTGCAACTGTTCAGACACTGGTGCATCCTGGCGAACTGCGTCAGTCAGTCGCTCAGTCCAGGCCGCAATAGCTCTATTAACCCACGCCACTGCAAAGGTTGGACGCATGGCAGTGCCAATGGAGACAAAAATAGACTTAAGAGAAAGCTCTAGCTTTTTATCCGTCCAATCCTGCAGGGCAGAGGCATCAGAGACAGCCAAAGCGGTAGACTTGGATAGTCTGGAAACAGGAGCATCCACCTTGGGGGGATGAACCCATTTTGCCAGCTCAGTCTCAGGAAAGGGGTATAGTTTAGCAAACTTTTTGGAGACAGAGGAGGATCTATCAGGATTCTTCCACGCCTCAGAGACTAGACGGGCAAGGGTAGGGTTAGTTGGAAAACAAACAACAGGCTTAGATGGTTTCTTTTGAAAAACGTCAGTAGGATCATAAGTAGATTCCTGAGTCAGAGGAAGGTTGAGCGTATTCAACACAGCTCTAATCAGACCCTCAGCCGAGACTTCAGGGTCACATGCATAAGGGTCCCCAAGGGACCTGTTAGACTCAATAACGGTGCGTTCCTCAGCATCAGAATCCTGCAATAGTTCTTCCTCAGAAGAATCAGACACATCAGGAGCTCCCTGTGGCTTAGGCAGGGAGGTCCTGATTGTAGCGGGGGTCTGCCAGACCTGGAGAGTCCCCTGTACCTGAGAGGGAAAGAGTTGAAGAGTGGATCTGAGATCCCTAGTGGCAGCTTTAAACTCCCTCACCCAAGATGGCTCAATAGCATGGCTGGGAAGCCCAGGGTTGCTATCTTGACCATTGCAGTTAGGGCACAGATCCCCCAAATTATCACTAGATAGCCCAGTGTGACAAGAGGAGCAAAACACCATGGGGGGAGCAGACCCCCCATCCTCCTTTGACTTGGGTCTAGCCCCTAGCTCCAGTGAAGTAGACATGCTCACAGCGTCAATATACCCCACTTTAAACTCTATCACCCATTAAAAGTGTGGAAGATTAAAGTTTCACACCAGAAATGCCTAAATTTGGACTTATCTGGCCAGCGAAGGGTTAATCTGTTGAGGGGAGAGAAGGCTCGGTCCCTGCGTAGTGTACTCGTTGAGGAAGAGCAGCACAAAATGGCGGCCATCAGGACAGCCAATCAGAAACGAGCGCGAACTGGGCGCTCATGGGAAATGTAGTTTTCCCCATACAAGTACCCCAAACAGTGCCCGAAGCCCCTCTGAACACCCCACACTTATAAAACATACAGCGGATGATAGAGCAGGAGCCTAGCATTAAAATGAGCCCTCTCTGAAGTTGCTGTGACAAGCGGTTCCAGAGATATGTCCCACACTGTGAAATCTCATAGAGAGTAAAGGAGCCATAGCGTCTGAGCGGGAAAAGCCGCGCTTAAAGGCGCGGAACACCAATTTTAATAAAGTTTAATCCCTTAAGGACCGGGAAAATCTGAGTTAGATTTGACTTAAGGACCGGAGCAATTTTGACTTTTTTGACTATGTCTTTGTTCAACCATATTTTCTCTTTAATTCCTTCTGTGCACCCACATAAATTATATACTGTTTTTTTAAGCACAAGTAGGGCTTTCTTTTGATACCACAATTATATGAATAACTCATCATTTAATTTGATTAAAATAGAAAAAAAGAGCAAAAAAATAAAAAAAAAACATTTTGCTTATATTTTCGTGTCAGGATTTGCATACAATTAGTTTATGACAAAAAATACCCCTAAATATATTCATTTGCTTCTCCTGAATATAAGAATACCCCATATGCCTAGTATTTCAATCACTTCCTCACATTTACAAGGTAAATATTACAAGATGGATGCCATTATTTCCAACTTGTAATTTCTCAACAATTGGCATGTGAGCATCATAGCTTAGCTGACGGTGCCAGAACCAAAAATGTCCCACAAAGGTATATGTTTCTGAAAACTACACAACATAAAGTAAATAATTAGGAGAATTTTGGAGTTTTTCATGCAGTTATTTTTCCAGAAAAAAATTTCAAAATTGTGGTAATATTTTGTATTTTTGCAGTTTTCACACTTACATTTCAATACTACTGTTGATATCAAGCACATGATAGGTGAAGATTTTTAAAAATGCATTGTTTAGTGTTCAGCTCCTTCTTCTGAGTACGACAATACCCCATATGCATAGGTTTCTCAAGGTTTGGGAGAGCTACGGGGCCCAAATTGGAACATGCGCATTTCCAGTTTCACACTTTGAATTTTCACAGCTTGCATCACTGGTGCCATGTCTCATTTGGGGCTGTGTAACAGTGCTCCACTCTAAGATTTCCCCCCAAAAGTATATATTTTTGGAAAGTAGACACCCCAGGCTTTCATTTTATGTATGTTTTCATTTTTTTTACTCAGCCATTTTACCACCAATCGCTCGTAAATCTTGACGCAAGTTAAAAAAACACCGTTTTTCACACTTGCACTTCAATGTTGATGTGAATTTCAAGCACAGGATAGGTGAAGATTTTTTAAAAATGCATTGTTTAGTGTTCAGCTCCTTCTTCTGAGTACGACAATATCCCATATGCATAGGTTTCTCAAGGTTTGGGAGAGCTACGGGGCCCAAATTGGAACATGCGCGTTTCCAGTTTCACACTTTGAATTTTCACAGCTTGCATCACTGGTGCCATGTCTCATTTGGGGCTGTGTAACAGTGCTCCACTCTAAGTTTTCCCCCCAAAAGCATATATTTTTGGAAAGTAGACACCCCAGGCTTTCATTTTATGTATGTTTTCAAATTTTTTACGCAGCCATTTTACCACGAATCCTTCGTAAATCTTGATGTAAGTAAAAAAATCTGCGTTTTTCACACTTAGGTTTCAATGTTGGTGTGAATTTCAAGCACAGGATAGGTGAAGATTTTTAAAAATGCATTGTTTAGTGTTCAGCTCCTTCTTCTGAGTACGGCAATACCCCATATGTATAGGTTATTCAAGGTTTGCGGGAGCTATGGGGCCCAAATTGGAACATGCGCGTTTCAAGTTTCACACTTTGAATTTTCACAGCTTGCATCACTGGTGTCATGTCTCATTTGGGGCTGTGTAACAGTGCTCCACTCTAAGATTTCCCCCCAAAAGCATATATTTTTGGAAAGTAGACACCCCAGGCTTTCATTTTATGTATGTTTTCAAATTTTTTACGCAGCCATTTTACCACAAATCCTTCGTAAATCTTGATGTAAGTAAAAAATTATGCGTTTTTCACACTTAGGTTTCAATGTTGGTGTGAATTTCAAGCACAGGATAGGTGAAGATTTTTAAAAATGCATTGTTTACTGTTCAGCTCCTTCTTCTGAGTACGGCAATACCCCATATGCATAGGTTATTCAAGGTTTGCGGGAGCTATGGGGCCCAAATTGGAACATGCGCGTTTCCAGTTTCACACTTTGAATTTTCACAGCTTGCATCACTGGTGCCATGTCTCATTTGGGGCTGTGTAACAGTGCTCCACTCTACGATTTCCCCCCAAAAGCATATATTTTTGGAAAGTAGACACCCCAGGCTTTCATTTTATGTATGTTTTCAAATTTTTTACGCAGCCATTTTACCACGAATCCTTCGTAAATCTTGATGTAAGTAAAAAATTCAGCGTTTTTCACACTTAGGTTTCAATGTTGGTGTGAATTTCAAGCACAGGATAGGTGAAGATTTTTAAAAATGCATTGTTTAGTGTTCAGCTCCTTCTTCTGAGTACGGCAATACCCCATATGTACAGGTTATTCAAGGTTTGCGGGAGCTATGGGGCCCAAATTGGAACATGCACGTTTCCAGTTTCACACTTTGAATTTTCACAGCTTGCATCACTGGTGCCATGTCTCATTTGGGGCTGTGTAACAGTGCTCCACTCTAAGATTTCCCCCCAAAAGCATATATTTTTGGAAAGTAGACACCCCAGGCTTTCATTTTATGTATGTTTTCAAATTTTTACGCAGCCATTTTACCACAAATCCTTCGTAAATCTTGATGTAAGTAAAAAATTCTGCGTTTTTCACACTTAGGTTTCAATGTTGGTGTGAATTTCAAGCACAGGATAGGTGAAGATTTTTAAAAATGCATTGTTTAGTGTTCAGCTCCTTCTTCTGAGTACGGCAATACCCCATATGCATAGGTTATTCAAGGTTTGCGGGAGCTATGGGGCCCAAATTGGAACATGCGCGTTTCAAGTTTCACACTTTGAATTTTCACAGCTTGCATCACTGGTGTCATGTCTCATTTGGGGCTGTGTAACAGTGCTCCACTCTAAGATTTCCCCCCAAAAGCATATATTTTTGGAAAGTAGACACCCCAGGCTTTCATTTTATGTATGTTTTCAAATTTTTTACGCAGCCATTTTACCACAAATCCTTCGTAAATCTTGATGTAAGTAAAAAATTCTGCGTTTTTCACACTTAGGTTTCAATGTTGGTGTGAATTTCAAGCACAGGATAGGTGAAGATTTTTAAAAAATGCATTGTTTACTGTTCAGCTCCTTCTTCTGAGTACGGCAATACCCCATATGCATAGGTTATTCAAGGTTTGCGGGAGCTATGGGGCCCAAATTGGAACATGCGCGTTTCCAGTTTCACACTTTGAATTTTCACAGCTTGCATCACTGGTGCCATGTCTCATTTGGGGCTGTGTAACAGTGCTCCACTCTACGATTTCCCCCCAAAAGCATATATTTTTGGAAAGTAGACACCCCAGGCTTTCATTTTATGTATGTTTTCAAATTTTTTACGCAGCCATTTTACCACGAATCCTTCGTAAATCTTGATGTAAGTAAAAAATTCAGCGTTTTTCACACTTAGGTTTCAATGTTGGTGTGAATTTCAAGCACAGGATAGGTGAAGATTTTTAAAAATGCATTGTTTAGTGTTCAGCTCCTTCTTCTGAGTACGGCAATACCCCATATGTACAGGTTATTCAAGGTTTGCGGGAGCTATGGGGCCCAAATTGGAACATGCACGTTTCCAGTTTCACACTTTGAATTTTCACAGCTTGCATCACTGGTGCCATGTCTCATTTGGGGCTGTGTAACAGTGCTCCACTCTAAGATTTCCCCCCAAAAGCATATATTTTTGGAAAGTAGACACCCCAGGCTTTCATTTTATGTATGTTTTCAAATTTTTTACGCAGCCATTTTACCACAAATCCTTCGTAAATCTTGATGTAAGTAAAAAATTATGCGTTTTTCACACTTAGGTTTCAATGTTGGTGTGAATTTCAAGCACAGGATAGGTGAAGATTTTTAAAAATGCATTGTTTACTGTTCAGCTCCTTCTTCTGAGTACGGCAATACCCCATATGCATAGGTTATTCAAGGTTTGCGGGAGCTATGGGGCCCAAATTGGAACATGCGCGTTTCCAGTTTCACACTTTGAATTTTCACAGCTTGCATCACTGGTGCCATGTCTCATTTGGGGCTGTGTAACAGTGCTCCACTCTAAGATTTCCCCCCAAAAGCATATATTTTTGGAAAGTAGACACCCCAGGCTTTCATTTTATGTATGTTTTCAAATTTTTTACGCAGCCATTTTACCACAAATCTTTCGTAAATCTTGACGTAAGTTAAAAAAACAGCGTTTTTCACACTTTCACTTCAATGTTGATGTGAATTTCAAGCACAGGATAGGTGAAGATTTTTAAAAATGCATTGTTTAGTGTTCAGCTCCTTCTTTTGAGTACGGCAATACCCCATATGCATAGGTTTCTCAAGGTTTGGGGGAGCTACAGGGCCCAATTTTGAAGAAATATTGAATTTTCAAGTCCTGCTTAACTGGTGCCATTACTCATTTTGGGCTATGTTCCAGTGCTCCACTTTAGGATTTCCCCCCAAATGTGTATATTTTTGGAAAGTAGACACCTCCAGCTTTCATTTTAGGTGTGTTTTCAAATTTTTTACGCAGCCATTTTACCACAAATCTTTCATAAATCTTGACGTAAGTTAAAAAAACAGCGTTTTTCACACTTTCACTTCAATGTTGATGTGAATTTCAAGCACAGGATAGGTGAAGATTTTTAAAAATGCATTGTTTAGTGTTCAGCTCCTTCTTCTGAGTACGGCAACACCCCATATGCATAGGTTTCTCAAGGTTTGGGGGAGCTACAGGGCCCAATTTTGAACAAATATTGAATTTTCAAGTCCTGCTTAACTGGTGCCATTACTCATTTTGGGCTATGTTCCAGTGCTCCACTTTAGGATTTCCCCCCAAAAGTGTATATTTTTGGAAAGTAGACACCTCCAGCTTTCATTTTAGGTGTGTTTTTAAATTTTTTACACAGCCATTTTACCACCACTTTCTCGTAAACTTGACGTAAGTAAAAAAACAGCGTTTTTTACACTTTGCCTTCAATGTTGATGTGAATTTCAAGCACAGAACAGGTGATTATATAAACTGCATTGATTAGTGTTCGGCTCCTTCTTCTGAGTACGGAAATACCCCATATGGATAGCTTTTTCTTGGTTTGTGGGAGCTACGGGTCCCAAATTGGAACATGCGCGTTTCCAGGTTCATACTTTGAATCTTCACAGCTTGCGTTACTGGTGCTCATTTGGGCTGTGTAACACTGCTCTTTTTAAAGATTTCCCGCCAAAAGTGTATATTTTTTGAAAGTAGACACCCCAGGCTTTCATTTTAGGTGTGTTTTCAAATCTTGCAAACAGCCATTTTACCACCAAGCCTGTGAAAACTTGACGTAAGTAAAAAAATTCATCATTTTTCACGCTTTGCCTTCAATGTTGATGTGAATTTCACGCACAGAACAGGTAAAGATTTTATAAACTGCATTGATTAGTGTTTGGCTCCTTCATCTAATTACGGCAATACCCCATATACATAGGTTTGTCGGGGTTTTAGGGGAGCTACTGGGCCCAGTTGGAACATGTTAGTTTTCTTTTACAGACATGCCATTTTTACAGCTGGTGCCTTGTCTCATTTCGGTCTGTTTGGCAATGCTGCAATTAATTTTACCCCCAAAAGTATATTTTGTAGAAGAGTAGACAACCCTGGCTTTCATTCTGTTTGCATCTTATCAATTTTTTCGCTGCCACTGTATCACCAATCCCTCCCAAAATCTGCAGTAAGGCAGAGAATCACCATTTTTCACATTTCTAGTTTAGTGTTGCTCTGGATTTCAATCAGATGATATTTGCAGATTTTTTAAATGCTTTACATTAGTGTTGAGTTACATTGTCTGAGTACGGCAATGCCCCATATGCATAGGTTTGTCAGGGTTTGGGGGAGCTACTAGGCCCAGTAGGGAACATGTGTGTTTCCATTATCAGAGATAAATTTTGATAGTGTTAGATCTAAGGAGGGATGTGTTTTGAAAAATAAAAAACAGGATATTTCAGGGGGGAAAAGTGGCCAAATAATAAAAGAACCTTTACACCACTACTGCATTGTGCCTGAATGGTATTCCTTGAAACAGTCACCAATGCAGAGGCCAGGTTTGGAAGGGCAATCAGGACAGTAAGTGGTGGTGTCTGTCCGTATTCCCTTTCTGTAGCAAACCCTGCAGCGCTTCTGTGGTTTGTTCTTTTGGGGAGTTGGGGGGATTTTATAAATAAAATGTACTAACCCGGGTCTTGGTGGAATTATTTCAGACGCACCTTGAAATAAAAATATGGAAATAAGTTGTAGCTGGTACTGTAAAAAGCTACATGTTTGATTGGGGTTTGCCAGCTTGAAAAGTAAAAAGGAATTATGTACAGCAGTCTGCATCATATAGATGGCAACTTTTTTATACCATGCCCTACACTTCCTCATTGCGAGGTATGGCTGTATTAGTTGATCACTCAGATCAACTACCCCCATGTTTTTATTATAGTCCTTGATGCAGACTGGCTTTCTCATTATCACTGTCTTGCCACGAACAGTGACTGCCACAGATCTGTCCTCATGCATTGTGGTCAGCATGTAGACATCTTTTTTTGTCCCTAAACTTCACTGCCAGCAGCTCCTGTTGGGACAAAGATAAGGACGTCCCAGGTTTTAGTTTGCTATCTACTAGTGTTTTGGGCAACTCCCTGCAATTGCGCCTGACAGTGCCACAAGCCACGGTGTCAAAATAAAACAGAGACTTAAATAAAAGGGGGCTGGTGTAATAATTATCAACAAATAATTGATAGCCTTTATTTAATAAGGGGTAAATTAAATCCCAAACTATTTTCCCACTTGTTCCCATAAATTCGGGGCACCCAGGAGGATAAAGTTTGCTGTCCTTGCTCTCATAAATTCTAAAAGCCTGGGTGTAGCCTGTGGCACTTTCGCACAATTTATAAAATTTTACACCAAATTTGGAACTCTTTGAAGGGATGTACTGCTTGAACCCTAACCTGCCTTTGTATTTCATTAGGGATTCATCTACACTAATTTCTTTTTGGGGCATATACACTTGGGCAAACTTTTTCTGTAAATGGCTTATTAGGGGACAAATTTTGTACAGTCTATCATACTGGGGGTGTTCTTTTGGGGGGCACAGGGTATTATCGCTAAAATGCATAAAGTGCAAAATTATTTCAAATCTGGACCTGTTCATAGTCTTGGGGAATATAGGGGTATCACATACGGGGTTTTTGCTCCAGTAGGATCGAATACTTGGCTTTTTTATTATACCCATTGCCATTATTAAGGCCCACAGTTGCTTAAATTCTATGAGGTCTATGGGTTTCCATCTTTCTTCCTTAACTACAAAAGCTGTAGGGTTGGCGGCAGTATACTGGGCTGCATACAAGTTGGTTTGGGACACAATTTCCCCTAAAATGTCTTCCCCCAAAAATAAATCAAAAAAATTATCATAGTTAAATCCCTCAACATCAATTTGAATCCCTGGGGTGCCTGTAAATTCTGGTATTTGTGGGGAAAAATTGATTGGGGATACCCATTCATTATGATCAGGAGTGGCAGGTGTTGGGGCATTTCTTTGGCCAGATATTTTTGCAGGTGCTGGGGCAATTGCCAGGGCAGCTCTTGGGGCATTCCTTTTGGCAGGTATTTTGCAAAGTCTTTTGGCAGATCTTGTGACAGGATTTTTTGCAGATCTTGTGGCAGGATTTTTGGCAGGTGCTGGGGCAGTTGCCGGGGCAGCTCGTCTTCTTGTCAGAAGGCCCAGCGTCGTCAGTAGAGCTGCTCTCAGTTTCTGAAAACTGCTCTATATCAAAATCTGACGCAGTATCTGTTGCCTCTGAGTCAGATGCCAAAAAGGCATATGCCTCTTCAACACTATAACTGCGCTGCATTTTGCCCACTAAATTTTTTTTTTTCCTTACTCTAACGCTATCCCTAAACCTAACTCTAACCCTAAAACTTACCCTAACCTACGTATATCTAGAACCTACCTAACCCAAGTAAACTACCTATCTAAACTATAATATATATATATATATATATATATATATATATTTTATTATTATTATTTTGTATTTTTTTTTGTTTTTTTTTTCCCTAAACCTAGATCTGTCCCTAAACCTTTCCCTAACACAAGTCTACACTAAACCTACCCACCTACCTAAACTATATTTTAAATCAATTTTTAATAAAAAAAAAAAAAAAAAAAAAATGTAAAATAAAAAAAAAAAATTCTGAAAATACAAGGGGGATGGGGGGTATCCCACAGATCAGCAGATGCTGATCTGTAGTTTATTGATCACTCTAAAAGTGATCAGATGGGGGGGAACTTGATGATCACTGTAAAACAGTGATCAAATGGTTAATTTTCAGGTTTTTCACTCAGGAACACACTCTCACAGGATCTCTCTCTGTCTCTCTCCACCTCAGCAGTGTGCAAGATGGAGGGAGGCAGAGATATATGACAGGGACAGTATTTACAAATACTGTCCCTGTCAATCAGCATTTGCAACATGTGATTCGCTCATCAAGCGAATCGCATGTTGCAACAAACTTTCTACTGGTTGTTACTAAGTGTCCCGGTATCGGGACACTTAGTAACAAGCAGCCCGCGCTCTCCCATCGCTCCGTGCGGCCGCGATGGGAGAGTTTAACCCTTGACGTACCGGGACCGTCAAGGGTCGTTGGATCGCATTTACCCTTGACGGTCCTGGTACGTCAAGGGTCGCTAAGGGGTTAACAAAACATTAAAAAGTGCCCAAATAAACACTAGTCAAAGCTCCAAACCCCAGAGAATACCACAGAAACTGCATTAAATCATTGAAATGCAAATAAAAACACCCTATGAGTGCTGGAGTGCAAAGCAAACTCCCAAATACAAGCCCAGCAAAGGGACACTGTGGGAACAAGTGGACCTTCAGCACTCAATGGGTGGCTCACCTTTCCTGCAGGACTTCAGGTGACCATGATGAAGAAGGAATAAACCAGAGGTAAATTCCCCAGTAGGGAAGCTGCTTAACTCAAGCTGTTCCCTCTTCAGGGCATAAGGTCCACAGAAAATCCCTGGAAGCTGCACCAGCCACTTTAAAGAGGGCAATTCACAGCCATGGTCACCCTCCTAATGGTGGTATGCCATATTTGAATAAAAAAAAATAACAAAATACTAAGTTGAATGCATAGATGTTCTCTACCTGGTGTGCACAGCACCCAGGAACAAATCAATCTAGTGGCTCTGGCCTGAAGGTGGCTTAAGTAAGAGGGGAGGCTCCGCCTCCTGCAATCATTTGCATAATTGTTCCTGCCTATTAAAGGGGCGAATCGCCTCCCAGAGTACCAGTGACCTGTATTGGACGACAGTGAAATATATATATATATATATATATATATATATATATATATATATATATATATATATATATATATATATATATATAGAGAGAGAGAGAGAGAGAGAGAGAGAGAGAAAGAGAGAGAGAAAGAGAGAGAGAGTGTGTGTGTGATATATAGAGAGAGTGATATAGAGATATAGAGAGAGATAGAGATATATAGATAGTGTGGGATTTTAGCAAAATAAATACTTTTTTTTGTTAATTATGACATGCTAAATGATCTATTTTTTTACAATCTAACTAGGAAGTTATCAGCAGGAATCATACCTGAACAGATCAATGGCAAAAAGGTTGAAAATGTGTGGCACTTAAAGGGATAGCAATGTTTCAAAATAAAAGCAGCTACAATTAATCTTTACAGTATTTTGGTCACAGAGCATACTATTTCAATACTGTCAAAGTATCCCCCCCCCTTTTACTGATGTAACACTGCTCACCTCAGAACAGAAAGGTGATGTCCAGATGGCTTGCAGAGAGGGACAATCTTCAATTAGCATAAGGGAAAAACCTGTCAAGGGGGAAAGGGTTTTCATTGCTCTCTCAGTAAGAAAACTGTCCCTTGCTGTCAGCTGTCTGGTCTTAAGACCAGATTCCACATCCGAGGGGAGGTTGCTTACACTAGGTAAAAAGGGCAGGAGGGAATCCTTTATCATTCAATTACTCTTGAACTACAATTCTGACAGCATTGAAATAACACTCTCCAAGGCCCAAATACTATGAAGAGTAATTGGAGCTGAATTTATTTTACCATCCTTTTAAAGGATCAGGACCATCAACACAGATGATTTCTTATACATAGTTTTTGTATTATTTTTTACTAAATGGTGATCAGCATATCAACATTTGAATTTCAGTTTGTAAAATAACAATCCTACATTACAACTTAACTTTAAACCTCTTTTTGACAACAATCCAACACATTTATTAAAGATTGAAGATGTTTTTGCAGTTCTTTTCCCCCCCAACACATACTGGCTCCTTATGCTAAAAGCAAAAACTGTTACAAGTGTCACTTTTTAACTTTAGTATTATGAAATGTTTATTTACAAATTATGGCTAACATTTTTCTGTTTACATTGACCATTCATGCAAGGAACAGCAACTGTTTACTCTACGTATTTTCCTAGAAGATCCCCATCTCTGAATAAGAAGTAGTCCTGTGAAAAGAAGAAAATATAAATGAGTAATACTTAGACACCTGCACTTAAAACTTGCCAAAATATTTAAACTTTTAACTTACCTTGTCATCTAGTACAACTTTAGTACCGCCATATTCAGGCAATAAGACTTTGTCACCAACTTTCACACTGACAGGTTGAATCTCTCCATTCTAAGAAGCAAAATAGATTTTTACTCATGTGTAAAATAACCAAGTCATTTTATTAATTACATCTCTGTATGCAAGCTCAAACCTATCCCAGATATCAGCATTAAACAGGATAACTTATATGCCCCAAAATACTATTACAAATTCAGTTTATTAACCCATTAAGGACCCATGATGTGCCAGGACAGCCTTGGGTGAACTTGCCTTAAGGACCCATGACTGTCCTGGCACGTCATGGTTTAACTCTCCCGTCACCGTTGCTCAGCGCGATGGGAGAGCAGTGGGCTGGCTGTTGCTATGTGCTCTGATACTGGGGCAGTAGAGACATTGATGCAACATGTGATTCGCTAGATTAGCGAATCACATGTAGCAAATGCAAAATGACAGCGACAATGTTTACAAGGAGAAGAGAGACAGACAAGACGTTGTTTACAGTGCTTCCAGCACTAAAGCAGGAAAAATAAATACATTTTTGATAATTGTTCAATTAATCCCCCCTCCCCCAATCACTTGGTGATCAATTGCTGCAGATCAGTATTTGCTGATCTGTGGTATTTGTTTTGCAGCCACCCCCCCCCCACATTTTATTTTAAGGTACATTATATAGATAGTTGGTTTTAATATAGGAATAGTGAATGTTTGGGGTTTGTGTTTTTCCACCTATAATTTAATTTTTTAAAGGGACAGTAATGTCCCAGAAAAATTGTATCCAGTTTTACAGAGTTTAAAATAAACAATATGCTCCAAACCCTCTCTCTCAAATTGCTATGCTTTGAGAGATACAGGTATTCAAAGTTGCCCCCTCCCTCCCCTTCTCCTGATGTCAGCTGTAAAGTGGACAGCAGGAGATTTGAGTCTTGCGACTTGAGGTGGCTCTGCAGCAGAGCCGAAATCTCGTTATTTCAAAAGAATGACTTCATTGGAATGGTCTACAAAGTGTGCTTGCAAACCAGGCACATGTAGACCTTTCCAGTGAAGAAATTCTTTTGAAATAACGAGATTTCGGCTCTGCTGCAGAGCTGCAGGCTGGTCCCTGGACTGGGATCTCCTGCTGTCACAGCTAGACGCTGATGTCAGGAGAAGGGGAAGGCGGGGGGGATTTCATTGCCTATATCTCTCAAACCATAGCGGTTTGAGAAATAGGGTTTGGAGCACAATGTTTATTATTTTAAAGCAGAACTACCATCTGTAAGAAAGATGTCCCCAAATAATTCCTTATCTGGCGACTAGCTGATCAGTAGTGCTAGTTGCCAGAATGATTACCTCCTTAATGTGAATTATCCTCTGCTCCGGGACTGACAGGCAGGATGGAGCGCAGACATCTTTCCATAGCGATGTCTACCCGCCTGCACTGTCAGTCCCTTTTGGAGCCCAACAGCTCCTAGCAACTCCTCCTAGAGTCGTCTGGGACAGAGTGCAGGCGTGCAGACATCGCTATGGAAAGATGTCTGCGCTCCGTCCTGCCTGTCATATATATATCATATATATATCTATATAACTGTTTCGGGGACAACCTTGTCCTATATGGCCGATACATAGATGATTTGCTTATCATTTGGAAAGGAGAAGAAAATGGATTAATCAATTTTTTGAAGCAACTGAATGAGAACACCCTTGGATTACAGTTCACAAGTAACTACAGTAAAGAACAAGTTACCTTTTTGGATCTTACAATAAAGCTCAACCATAAGTCTGAGATTTGCATGGAAACTCATCAGAAAGATGTAGATGTGAATAGTTACATTCACACATCAAGCGCCCATCACCCTAGATGGCTCCAGAGTGTTCCAATAAGTCAATTCTATCGACTAAGGCGCAACTGTTCTGAAGATGAAGTGTTCTTAAAACAGGCAAATGATCTATGTAACAAATTCTTAGAAAAAGGTTACAAAAAAGAAAAAATTCAAGAAGCATTGGACAAGGTCTTACAGAAACCAAGAGAAGAACTACTTAGGAAACAAAATGCTTCATCTAGGAAAAATTCCAAAAGTACCATTTATCACCAGGTACAATTCTGCAGGAACTCAAATTGAACAAATTTTACAAAAACATTGGTCTATCCTGAAAGGAGATAAAATATTGGGTCCGTTAATTTCAGCAAAGCCAGAAATTATCTACCGCAAATCCAGAGACTTGAAGAGTAAACTAGCACCCAATGATTTAAATAAACAACAGGAATTTTAGTACATGACAGGAGGCTTCGTATTTTGCATTTAATCCCTCTTTACTTCTCTCACAGCAGCAAATATTCAACAACCAATCAAAAAACAGGAAATTTCCCCATAAAACCATGTTTCCCTTAGGACCCTCCCTCTTTCTTTGCTGCTCTCACAGGAAGACACAGGTCAGCGTTTCTTGTACATCTGGGCTGTTATAGTTGCATACATAAGGGGATTTGTGTATTTGTATATGTATGCTTTGTATAGGTTATGTGCTTCTGTTTATTAAAGGGTGTTTGCTATTTGTCTAGCCTTGTGCTTCACTAGCACCACTCAAACCAAAAAAGTTCTATTTGATACTACAGAAATTAAAGGAAATTACAAGTGTGGACATAGAATATGCACTACTTGTAATTATATACAACACAAGAAAAACAAATTTAGTAGCCATTCTACAGGGGAAGAATTCTATATAGAATCTTTCTTCCAGTGCACATCCAGTTACATAATCTATATGTTGGAGTGCCCATGTGGTCTCCAATATATAGGGAGAACAATCAGAAATGTAAAGGAAAGATTTATGGAACATCGAAGAAACATACTAAATGGAAATCAGAAACATAGTATAGCAAGACACTTCATCCAACATCATGCTCAGGACCCAAAAGGACTAAAACTTTTCATTATAGATGGAATTCCACCACAAAGAAGAGGGGGAGATTGGTTTGCTAAACAAGAAGTTTACTGGATATTTAAGTTAAATACTTTATCTCCAAATGGCTTGAATGAGGAGATGGATTTATGGTGCATCAGATAAAGAATGAAATTATCCCTTAAATAAAACAGGGATCAACTTCCAATAAATGCAAATAATGATTATTGGGATACAAACAGACATCTTTAATGGACATCTCCTCGTGATATATACATCAAGCCCTCTCTCCTCTCTCTCTTCTCTTTCTGTCTCCCAAGTATCTAAATAAAAACTTTGGAGTTAAAGAAGAAAAAATAGACTAGTTATCTGGATAGTATATTTCAAAAAATGTTTTGGATAAATTACTCCCTATTCTTAAACCTTTAAAAGCTACTCAGTTAGTTAATAAATATATTTTCCTTTTTTCTTTCAAAAAGAAAATTATTAAAATACTATGTACAATAATAGATTAACTAGGGGTCAACTTATTATTTTCCTTTTTTTTTTTTTTTCAATAATTTTATTCATAATAGTATCGATAGTACTATATGGCTGACCCAACCTTTCCCTCTGAGAAGTTAAATAAACCTTAAAAGGATTAGAAACATATTTAAATTGTTTTCCACATGGACAGAAGCTTCTTAGCAATCAATGACGCCATCGTTTTAAATTTCCTACAAGATGGGTTTCAAGCAGGCCTCAATCCAGCTTCTTTGAAGGTCCAACTCTCAGCCCTGTAAGATATCCTAGCCATACCCCTGGCAGAGCATGACATAGTAAAGAGATTCACCAGAGCAACAGTCAAGTCCAAGCCAACTATTAGAGAGATAGTTACTCCATGGGACCTGAACCTTGTGCTCAAGGTTTTGTCACAGCCTCAACCCTTTGAGCCCATCGACAGCATTTCTATGCAACTTCTAACCTTAAACAGTCTTCTTAACCGCAATAACTTTAGCAAGACGAGTTAATGAAATACAAGCCCTTTCTTGCGAAGCTCCTTTCCTTTCAATTCATCCACATAAAGTTGTTTTCAGGGTGAAATCATCATTTCATCCTAAAGTGGTCTCAGAGTTCCACATCAATCAAGATATAGTCTTGCCTTCCTTCTGGAGCCATCCTTCCAATCCCCTGGTATTATGCAATAGGGAGTTATGCAGTGCCAAGGTTTTTGTTACACTTTTCTGCTCCCAGTAAACAGGTATACACTCTGTTGGTTAAGGTAATGTATCATCTCTCTCCATCTACTGAAGGAGTATTCAGACAGGGATTCTTAAATATCTTCATATTTGTGGGAAGTTCCTTCATCAGGGTCCTCCACTCTGTCTTTTCCTAGCAGTAGCACCCTCCCGCATAGCTACAAAATGTATCCTGCATTGAGGACTTCATCCAGGTTAAAAAAAATCCTGGTATTGAACAGGCATTTCTGGACTAGCAGCTTTAAGACAATCGAAGCACATTTTTGCAGAATCAGCAGCAGAAATAGTAGCCTCACATCCCAAACAAGATTTGACCTTTACAGACTTATCTTCTTTATCTAGAATAGGGTTCTCCTTAGCAGGAGTTGCTACAGCTGAGAGGCGGAGACAATACCCATACGTAATGCCGTGGACAGGGGACTTTCCTCCTGTTATATTCTTTATTAGTTCTTCCAAGTGATGATCAAAAGAGAACCTACAAAAGGGCAAAATTACCAATTTATTTTTAGAGGAAGGGTCCGCTCTCCAAGATTTTAGCCATTAGGTTCTTCTGAGGGTAACGGAAAGGGAAGAAGAGCAAGATGTCAACTTGATCACATCTAATGACGCATCACAGGCGAAGCTTACTGCTCATTTAACGACTGAAATCTCCTTTAGCAGATTAAGTCTAGACACTGCTGATTCTACCTTCTCTTCCAACTCATTTAGCCAGATTCTGATAGTTCTGTATATGCAAGCCATAGCCGTGGCTGCTTTAAGATTTTGACCCAGAATAGCAAAACTGTTTCTTCAGGGCCCCTTCTATCTTCCTTTCCATACCATCTCTCAAAGAAGATTTGTCCTCCATGGGAATGGTGGTACGCTTGGCCATTTGTGCTATAGCTGCATCTATTCTGGGTGGATTAAGCCAATCCTGCACCTGGTCTTCCTTAAAGGGATACATTTTCAAAAATGTTCTTCGCATAGTCATCCTTTTATCTCCTTTTTTCCATTCTGACTTGATATCTGACACTGAATGGCGAATAGGGAACACTGGTACCTCCATATTCCCCAGGAATGCAGCATCTAAGACATCCAACTGCTTTGGGGTGTCTGTTAAACCCAAAGATTTATGCATTGCCTTCAATAGATTATCCATTTTAACTATATTAAAATGCTCCTTCCTCCTCGGTTATCTCCCCTTCTTCCTGTGATGAATAATCAGATATATCTTGAAAGCTTGATGTATCTTCTGCTTCATCTCCTTCATCTGGGTCACCTGTTCTCCACCTTTTTATTGCATTGCCACAAAAGTATCATGTATGGAGTATTTCATCCAGGACAAAAAGTCATGGAATTGTGTAGGCATTTCTTGGCTGGAAATCTTTTTTAAGCAATCAGGGCACAACTTAGAAGAACCAGGAATTCTAGCCTTGACAGGAGTCTGCTTGGTTGGAGCAGACATAATGAATTAAAACATATACTTTATTAATATCTGATTAAATCTCAATAGTATCCTAGCCTTCCTATCTCTATGAGCAATAGGTTGGGCCTGTCTGCTTATATATTATCCATGAGCATCATCAGTGAAATGCATGGAATGGCCACAGAAGGGAAAAACATTTAAAATTTATAACAATAAATGATATTCAGGCTACCAATACAATACAGGCAATTGAAGCTAGATAAACTCACTTACTCGTATGTTAATGGACAACTTCTACAATTTCCAGGATGCACAGGCCTTAATTCTTCCGCGTCCGTTCTGCACACTCTTCCTGGAAGACATTCATTGGAAGAAGCTTGTCCCGCATCCCACAGGCCCTCTGACAATGCGGGGTGAAGAGGAAGGAAATAAGGGCTTAAATAGCCCGCCCTTTGTCGGCGCACAGCGCGAAGATCAAGGGCTCCAGGGAGCAATCCGGTCAGGCGACACTGCAGCTGTCAAGAGGATGACAGAGTCGTCTCATGTTTGATTCTCAGGTGAGCAGCCTGCATCTCACCATTCCATCCTCACAGCTATGTAGGCCCAAAAGACTAGCCTTACCTAGGTGTGAGACTTCCTTTTTAAGCGATTGGTCCTACACAGCTGAGAGGCGGAGACAATACCCATATCTTAATGCCGTAGACAGGGGACACAGAAACATAAAATTTACTTACCGATATTTAGCTTTCTTCTGTGTACCTCCAAGGCATTCCTGATAATGGGATGTCTCCGCCCTCCAGCTGGGTAGGACCAAACGACCAGAGGTTTAAAAAAGGTAAAACCAGCCCTCTAGCTTCAGTCTCTCTTTTTTTGGCTCAGCTGTAAGAACAGAAATAGATTAGTAGGGAAGGTATGCCTTGGAGGTACACAGAAGAAAGCTAAATATCGGTAAGTAAATTTATATGTTTCTTCTGTGTACCTCTCAAGGCATTCCTGATAATGGGACTTAAAAGCAGCACCCAAGATAACAACAAGGGAGGGAAAGAATCTTACCCATCAGTGATGGACTACCGCCTCCAGGACTTTCCTGCCGAACGCAGCGTCTGCTGATGCCTGGACGTCTAGATGATAATGCTTCATGAAGGTGGAGATAGAAGATCAGGTGGCCGCCTTGCAAATGTCCACCGGAGAGGCCTGTGCCCATTTAGCCCAGGATGCAGCCATGGCCCTAGTTGAGTGTGCCTTAAGGTTAGAGGGTGCCCTGTGCAGCATTTGTGAATACATGCCTTGATCCATCTGGAAATGGATGCTTTAGAGGCGGCTTTCCCTTTAAATCTACCTTGGAAATAGATGAAGAGAGAATCCGATAATCTGAAGTCCTTAGTCCTTTGGAGATAGGTGGAAATGCATCGGACCAGATCCAGATTATGAAGACGAGCTTCCTTTTGGTTAGCAGGATTGCTACAAAAGGAAGGAAGAACAATCTCTTGGTTGATATGAAAGTCAGTGACTACTTTAGGTCTGAAGGATGGTTTAACCCTAAGGACAACTTTGTCTGAATGTAGGGATAAAAATGGAGCTTTACAGGACAGTGCCTGGAGCACATTGACATGCCTGGCCGACGTGACAGCCGTCAGGAAAACAGTCTTCAAGGTTAGGAGCTGAAGAGAAATGTCATTCAAAGGCTCAAAATTATCTGACTGAGATAGGGCCTGAAGAACCAGATTTAGGTCCCAAGGGGCTACGATCTCTCAGTAGGATTTACCTTGACAATGGCCTTGGTAAAGCGTTTGATAAGATGATGTTCAGCCAAGGGTTTAGCCAGGATAGCTGATAGTGCTGAGAGTTGGACCTTGAGGGAGGCCGGCCTGAGGCCTCCTTGGAACCCATCCTGGATGCGTGCCACTTTTATATTTTCCTTAGAAATTTTCTTATCATTGCACCACTTTGAAAAGGTGGACCAAACCCTGCAATAAACTTTGGAAGTAGAAGGCTTTCTCCCTTGGAGGACAGTATTAATCACAGGATCCGAAAGGCCATGGTCCCTTAGCGATTCCCGCTCAGCCTCCAGGCCGTTAGGCTTAAGAGCCTGAGGTTGTCGTGTAATATGGGGCCCTGATGTCGAAGGTCTTTCCGCTGAGGTAGTTCCATCGGATCGTCCACAGACATCTGGACTAGGAGTGAGTACCATACTCCTTTGGGCCAGTTGGGAGCAATGAGTATGGCTTCCACTTGATCGGTCCTTATCTTCTTCAGAACCTGAATTAGAAGGAGAGAAGGCAGGAAGATGTAAACCAGATTGAAGTGCCAAGGAAAGGTCAGGGCATCCTGGCCTAGAGAGAGAGGATCCCGCCACCTGGAATAGAAGACTGCTGTCTTGGTGTTGTGACTGGTAGCCATCAGATCCACCTCTGGTTAACCCCATTTCCTTGTGAGGAGATCGAATACTTCTTGATTTAGGGCCCACTCTCCTTGGTCCAGCCTGTTTCTGCTGAGAAAGTCTGCTCCTAGGTTGCTTCTTCCTGCTATGTGAGCAGCTGACAGCTGGAGTAAGTGCTTTTCTGCCCAGAGAAGAGGCCTTATTTCCCTGAGTAAGGCCTGACTCCTGGTTCCCCCCAGGTTCCTGATGTACATGGCTGTGGGAAGATTGTCTGTCCTTACCAGGACACTTTTGCCTTTGAGATTCTTCTGGAAGCGGAGCAGAGCCTTCCTGACTGCCCTGGCCTCCAGAATACTGATGTGAAGGGAGGTTTACTTCTGTGACCATGAGCCCTGGATTGACCTGGACCCCCAGATTGCTCCCCAGCCCTTGAGGCTGGCATCGGTGTAGATGATCTCCCAACTTGGACGTGACAATGACCTCCCTGCCTGAAGGTTGGCTGGAAGGAGCCGCCATCTTAGCTCCTGCTTGGCTGACCTGAAGAGAGGTATCCTTTGAAGAGGGTTCCCAAGGTCTGGATTCCAGCAGGACAACAAGTTGTGTTGGAGAAAACGGCAGTGTAACTTTGCCCAAGGGAGGATCTGGGTGGATGAGGAAATTGGACCCAGGAGCTGTTGAAAATCCTTCACTGTCAAAATGGAGCTCTTCAGAAAGGTTCGGACAGTAGATCTGATCTTGGAGATCCTGTCCAGAGACAGTTGAACTAGGGATGTATCTGTGTTGATACGCAGACCCAGAAAGTCTATCTTCTGAGAGGGAGACAGATGGCTCTTTGAGAAGTTGATAATCCAACCTATGCTCTGTAGAAACTGAACCGCTGTTTCCATGTGACAAATAGAGTCCTTGTAAGATGGGGCCATAATTAGCAGGTCGTCGAGATAGGCTAATACATTGATCCCCCTCTTCCTTAGGCATGCCAGAGCTGGAGCCAGGATCTTCGTAAACACCCTGGGAGCCGTGGATAGGCTGAAGGGCAGCACTGTAAACTGGTAATGATTCTGGTTGATTGCAAACCGAAGGAAGCGCCTGTGAGCTCGATGGATTGGGACGTGATAATAGGCGTCCTTGAGATCTATGGATGTGACAAACATTCCTGTTGCCAGGGAGTGAAGGACTGATTCCACTGTCTCCATCTTGAAGTGAAGGTACCTCAGATAATTGTTGACAATCTTCAGATCTAGGATAGTCCTGAATGAACCTGAAGATTTGGGGACTAGAAAGAAAGGAGAATAGACACCTGAACCTCTCTCCTGGGCAGGTACTTCTTCCAAAACTTTCTGACCCAGAAGACTGTTGATTGACGAAAGAAAGGCTTGTCTGGTTAAGAATTCTTCGGCATGTGAGACTTGAGAAAGACAGGATGGGAAGGGACAGAAATGAATTCCAGCGTATATCCTCTGCTCAGAACCTGGGAAACCCAAGCATCTGGATGAACCAGAGTCTCCCAAGTTCCGAGAAAGGATCCCAGCCTGCCTTCCCACTGGGATCCCTAACAGGGACCGCTGAAAATCACTGGTTCCCTGGCTTAAACTGAGGCTTCCTGGAGTAGGTCCGTCTGAAGCCACCTCTCTGAGAATATTTCCCTCTAGATTCGTCTTGATGGCCCGGGTCGGTCCTTTTGTATTCCAGAAAGGATTGACCCCTGAATCGAGGCTGGAAGGAAGGAGATCCTTTACGTTTCCGCTCTTGAGGCAAAAATGGACTTTTTCCGCCAGAAGCTTTCTTGATGATCTCGTCCTAATGTTCACCGAAGAGGGAGGCTCCCGTAAAGGGAAGGGAGACTAGTTTATTCTTGGAGGTGGTGTCAGCTTTCCATGGCTTCAACCATAGGGATCTGCGGGCCGAAATGGAAAGAGCTGAAGATCTTGCAAGCAGGCGAATGATGTCCAGAGAAGCGTCACAAGAATAGTTAGTTGCTTCTTTAATGGAGGCTACTTCTTTGAGGAGTTTAGAACGAGAAACATTAGACTCCATTTTCTCCTCCAGTTCAGTGAGCCAGATGCGCATGAGCCAGCTGTGGCTGCTTTCAAGTTCTTCCCTATAACGGAAAATTGCTTCTTGAGAGCGGCTTCCAGTTTTCTATCCATGGGGTCCTTGAGAGAAGTGCCATCTTCCATAGGGAGAATAGTATGTTTGGCAAGGTGGGCGACAGGGGCATCCACCTTAGGAGAAGATGCCCAGAGTTGGACATCTTTTTCATTGAAGGGAAACATCCTCTTGAATTTCCTGGGAACTGAAGTACGTCTATCTCCAAGCTTCCATTCTGAAAGGGTTCAATCGGAAATGGATTGATGAACAGGCAGAATTGGGGCAGATTTCTTTGTTCCTAGGAAGGCAGTATCCATAAACATTCAATTCTTGCTGGGTTTTGGACAGGCCTAGGGTTTTCCTGATCAGCGTGATGAAGGAATCAATACGGTCCAGATTGAAAACCTCTGTATCTTCCACGAGCTCCCCTTCTTCTGAACCCATATCTGATCCTGGGTCATCTATGGGTGAATCTGGGTCATACTCATCGGCCGCCAGCATAGAAGATGTTCCTTCTCCAAATTCCCTGCGCTGCCTTTTAAGTGCAGGTTCCCCTTGCATAGCTCTGAAGGTCTCTTGCATGGAGGATTTCATCCAGGAGATAAAATCCTGGAATTGACCTGGAACGTCAGAACAGGCCGCTTTCTTCAGGCAGTCATCACACAATTTTCCAGTGACAGAGGCTGAGAGAGTGCTATCGCAGCCTGCACACTGTCTAGTCTTCGCTGAAGATCTTTCCTCCTTGGCAGGCAGGTCAGGATTCTTCTCCTTGGCAGAAGATTTAGCTGGAACAGACATGACAGCACAGAGGAATCCTAAAACTTCAAGACACATCAAAATAAAGCCAAAAAGGTAGCCCTTACATTAGAGCCTTTAAATATTCCCCCTCTGACCTGGAATTGGCTGCACCTGGATTGCCACCGGTTGGCGTCCGGAAGAAAGGGCTGCGCATGCGCTCCGATCGCATCATGCGTTCCACTCTGGAATGCTTTGGCAACATCCGGTGGTTGATGGAAGAAGGGCTGAACCAAGCATCTCAAAAGGGCAACGCTGGCATGTGTTGCCGATGAGACGCTAACACTCTGACCGGGATGGGGCTGCGTTTAGGAGGGGACACCCAGGTCAGTGTGCCCTCTTCCTTGAAAGGATACATTTTTTGAAACCATTTGGAAACAGCTACCCTTTTGCTCCATTCAGATTTAAGGATATCAATTACTGCAAAGACTAGTGCCATCTTCCTGGTTCTTCTGCTAGTCTCAGGGTTTCTCTCATGTGTTTCAACAATGTTTCAGTTTTCCCTATATTAGAAGTCTTAATCATATATGAAAACACCTTCATTCTGTGAAGAATAGCCTGACATTCTCAAGTTCTTCTACACTCTCAATATTCATATCTTCTACTCTGTTTGAAGTGCCCTCGTCTGAATCATCTCTTTCACAGGGAATTGCTGCATAGCTGTAAAGGTCTCCTGCACGGATGATTTAATCCATATACCAGGAATACTTGAAATTGGGCTGGCATGGCCTGTTCAGATGCCCTTTTGATACAGTTTGGCCTGATCTGACCCCAGGAACTTTGCCTCACATTCTAGGCATACGTTACATTTTTGATTTGTCTTATTCTCTGAGTTTTCCTTCTCTTTGGGAGTTTCTGCTATAGGTTTAGGGGGTAGCCATTTCATGCAAATAACCAATAAAAAATAATACCAATAATTGCCGTTTCCTACATGCTCCAAAGCTTCTGCAGCACCTCCAACACCTGGCTGGCTGAAAGCGAAGCCAGGGCTTCAGTGATAGCAATCACCTTGTAAGCGTTTCTGATTGGACCTATGCCAGCTGGAAGGAGGGACATTAACATGTTGTTTATGTCCATGGGATGGGACACAGAAGAAAAACAATCCTATCACTCCTGTTTAACACAATCGAAAAACGGTCAGACAAGCAAAAATCAACCTATACTAGATGGCATAAGGATATAATCAAGTATTAGGAATATTTCTCTTAAAAATTAATTTAAAAATTTTTTTTTATAAAGATAGAGGCTGCTCACATCCCATCCTTTTCCAACTGGTAGAACCAAACTGAGGGGTGGGAGTAGACCTTAAGTAGAAAATTGCTGTCCTACCAGCTGGATGGAGGAAACAAACCCCCCCCCCCCCCCCATTATCTTAATTGCCTTGGGGGACTCAGAAGAAAGACAGGTGAATCAAGCTAAGTTCCACTGGTTTGGAGTTCCTCAAAATGAACCTTTGAACTGAACAATCCATAGATTAGGAAGCCAGTAAAACTTAAACCTGAGCTTAGCAGGAGAGGTATAAAATGCAAGGAAGGAGGAAATCTCTGCCTCAGACTTTTTTGGAAGTGTCTTGCCCACCTGGAGGACGAGACTTTACCCCATGGTTCATGTGTTCCACACTGGATGACTGAATAATTTTTTTTTTTTTTCTTCTTCTTCTAACTGGAAAAATGCAGAGATGTGCAACAGAACTGATAAAGGGATTGGAAGAGTTCTAAAAAGACTAGCCAAAATGGAGTTTTCACATAAGAGAGGTGATATGCTTACTATATACATATATATTCAAGGTCAATACATTGACCTTGCCAAGGAACTAGTTACTTAAACAGCTGAGCAAAGAACAAAGTAATCAATTAACACTATCGGAAAGGCACTTTTGATTAAAGCAAAAGCAGGGTTTTTTTTTTTTTTTTTTTTTAAAGTACGGACAATAAAATTATGAACACTGTTGCCTTAGGGTGCAATATTTGCAAACACTGTAGTTTTCCTTACAAATGTTTTTTTTTTTTTTTTGCATTCATGGGATTTAAATTAAAGACATAGTAATGTTTCACAAAACAAACAAAAACAGCTTGGGTGAATATTTATAGTATTTGGGCCCTGGACAGCATTACTGCAATACTGTCCAAGTTGTAGTTCATGAGTAATTGAATGATAATGTATCCCCCTCCCGCCACTTTTATTGATCTAACACTACTCACCTCATCGCAGCAAGGAAAACAACTGAAAAGCCTGTCAATGGGGGCAGGGGTTTCCTTATGAGCACAGTAAGATTGTCCCTTGCTGTGAGCTGTCCGGTCAAGAGACCAGATTCCATATCTGAGGGGAGGTGGCTTACACTACGTAAAAGGGGCAGGAGGGGGATACTTTATCATTCAATTACTCTTGAACTACAACTCTGACAGTATTGAAATAACATTCCATGGCCCAAATACTATGAAAATTATTATTTTTTTTTTTAATGTGAAACATTACCATCACTTTAAAGAAGTTTCAAAGCCCCAACTGCGAGTTAATCAGTTTAGCAGGGAGTAGGCCAAATGTGGACTGCATGTTTGCTATGCCTAGTTTACAGTAAAGGCCCAAAACACCTACAGACTCTCCCACTCCTGATGGAGCATGGTGAGGCACAATCTTCAGTAAGCATAAGAAAAATCCTGCCCTACTCCGTCAAGGAGGGCAGGTTTTCCTTATACTTACTGACTAGATTGCCCCTCACCGCATCCGTCCAGTCCCACGGCCAGATCACAGATATAAGGAGAGGAGGCCATAAATCTCCCACTCCTGATGGAGCATGATGAGGCACAATCTTCAGTAAGCATAAGAAAAATCCTGCCCTACTCCGTCAAGGAGGGCAGGTTTTCCTTATACTTACTGACTAGATTGCCCCTCACCGCATCCGTCCAGTCCCACGGCCAGATCACAGATATAAGGAAAGGAGGCCATAAATCTCCACAGGATGGTGTAGCAACAGCTCCACTTTACAGTTTCAGGACACTGATACTACACACACAAAAAAAAAAAAAAAAAAAAAAAAGGATTCCAGTTTGCACTGCAATAACTTTTGAATAAAACACCTTTCTGCAGATGGAGTACCCTTGTTTTACTCAGGGGTATAAATAATACAATATATATTTACATATCACATTACCATCTTTTTAACCTCATTGTGACATTTTAAATGTTGGGGGGGAAAAAAAACAAACAAACAAAAAAACACCCCTATCTAAACACATCAAAGTTACCTTTAATTTGGATCCTTCTCCAACTGCTACCACTGTTGCTTGCAAAACTTTGCCTTGAGATTTTTCTGGAAGCATGATTCCTCCTTTAGTGACAGTTTCTGAAGTAAAACGCTCAACAAGTACACGATCAAAGAAAGGTAGAAATTTTTTGAATGCCTGTCCTGCCTGTGAAAATGTCCATCACAAAGGCAGATACATGTTTATATTGTAAATCAAATTAATTCAAAGCAAACACACACTAGTAGTAAATGTATTGTATTAAGTACACCTGGGCACAAATAAAACAAGTGTGGTAGATACAAAACTTATAGTTTACTCCCTGCGCTTCTTTGCACATTGTACCCAATAGAAAATTTGAGTTACTTCATATGGAAACGTCAAATATTTGCTTTTGCTATAATATTCTGTACTAAAATGATGGCTTATTATCAAGATATTTTACATTTCATCTATAATACCCAACATTACTCCAAGTATATAAGTTGGATTTGAGACAGTTACGTGACAAATCAAAGATTTACTTTAGTCCTACTTCACCAGGTTGACTTTGCTTAGGAGTTATTGCCAATTTAGAGGAAATGATTATATTATAAGATTTTATTTATATAGGCCCGCCCATCTTTTTCCTGACTCCTGTGAGCTTCACAACCATACCTGGGACTTTCAAAATGTGTTGACCCTGTGAATGTTGAATTATTATCCCTTAAAGTTCCACAGAAAATATGATTAAGTGATAGTAACCCCACTTGCTTTGAACCAAATGTGTTTGACCCCAAGGAAGCGTTAGCATACTACAACACGTAATATGGACACTAAACTCACTTGAGATTAGGTGCAAAACCTCTAGTTTCAAGAGCAAGTCGAGTTCCAAGGTATGAACACAACTAGAACCCCCAAAAAATTAGACTGTGGGATAATCACAGGAAAATAATAACAAGAGTGTGGACTTAATAGTGAAAAGGGTGACAGCATACGTCGATATTTTATAATAAAACCCAGTCATTTCATATACATGGATCTGCCGTTTTGCATACCAATTTACAGCAATGATTAATACTACTATCTGTAGGTGCATCGGACATTAGCAGTATAAAATACTTATTCCGATTACAGAATAGAAAAACTAAATAAAGAAAAGTTGCGCCACACACAATCATGAGCTCTAGTGCAGCAAAAGCGTTACTAATCAGTTGAGTACCAGAAGAATGCCAACTAAATTGCTTCGCAATGTTCTTTCAAAACAATATTAAATAGTCGCCCTTTCGAAACACTAATTGAAAGCAGACCAATATAGAATGAGGTTTTTCAACAACAAATGCGATCGAACCATACGTTCAGCGTATACACATGAGCTTAACGGACACCACTCACCATACTATCTGGTAACAAAATGTTTACCACTGTTCTTCTCTAACTCAATGTAGACTAAAGGATCTGTCCTTCCACGTGAATTCCAAGATAAATTGCGCATGCGTGACACCGCGCTTTAGGATAATTTAGGATTACATGATTACTATCCTTACTATAGCCTTTATTAAAATGTTCAATTATTATCCACATGTAGCATTTCTATTAATATTATTCTAAGTCCGCTGTTTTAATTAAAAACTAAATTAACCTATTAACGAAGTGGAGAACGATTGCATCCGGTTCAGTTGTCAATGTCACCTCCGTCCGTGGAAACCGGGAATATTCGAGAACGTTCTAGATTGAAGCCCTGGAACTGGCATGGCGGCATAATTTTTACAGTTCGCAGAATCAAAGATAAAGTTCAGCAATTTAAATATAGAGGAGGAGGCGGAGTTTGATATCATCATGCTCGTGTAGGGGTAGGGTGACTGTCGGGAGGGGGGATTGGTGCACGTGACTGAAAGGAGGCAGGTTTGTTTCGTTGCGCTTCTTTTAATCAGTCTGCGGCAGACACGTGTGTGATCACATCATCTTATATTTGTCATACTGTGGTAGAGGTGGTGAGTTATAATTCAAAATGTAATTCAATTTATTGAGTTTAAGGTCATTGCATTGGTTGGGTAATTTGTACGTTTCTCATGCATGGAGTGGGTCTACTCGTGTCAACTAGAATGGGTGTTAGGTGGAGGACATATGTAGATGGGTGGGTGAACCATATCATTAATGAAAATATTAAATGATAAGCAATACATATTTTTTTTAATTTGTATATTTATTGGCCGAGGATTTCTTGACGCTTAATAACTTATTGACTTGTTACCTGAAGTGTTTATTTTATAACTGTTTTACTCACACTCAAATAACTATACGTGTATAAACTAGGAGAAACGTTGTAGTCTGTACTTGTTTTAGTTAAGTTATATTCTAAAGCGTTGTACATCCTATTGATTGTCATTGCTTATGCCATACATCCGTTTGAATGTAGTATGGATATACAACTTGTGCTTGGGAACTTTTCAAAACCAGCCAACCCTGATTATCTTAGATCACCAGAATGTAGATTTTAGGTGAATTATCACAGCTTGCTCTAAGCGTGTAGTGTTTAACATTCAGTAATTTAGGTCGCTGTCTAAAAATACAGAATAGGAGCAGGCTATCTTCTGTCCTTCTAGTAGACAAAACGGCAATTTAAGTGTAGATTAAATGAGAACACTGGGCTTTCTCACTCTGAGGACTTGGCCCTTCATCCTGAGACCACTAGGCTTCTGTTTTAAACTGTAAGACTCCCCAGTAGTTGTAGGTAAGGGGCCTTCTTAAAGGGATAGTAATACTTCAAATGTAAAAAAAATAATATGTTGCAGGGTTTATCCCCCTGTGTAAAAGAAGAGTATTCCCACTGCTCAAAGGTGTTTCATTCAAAAGTTATTAATTTTCAAGGTTGAATTTTTTTTTAGGTGTAATATCATAGTGGCCTGAAATTGTACAGTGGATCGTGTAGCAACAGCGCCACTGTACAATTTCAGGCCACTGTGATATTGCACCTAAAAAATTCAACTTTGAAAATTAATAACTTTTGAATGAAACACCTTTGAGCAGTGGGAGTACTCTTCTTTTACTCAGGGGGATAAACCCTGCAACATATCTTATAATTTATTTTTTTTTTTTTTTTATATTTTAAGTACTATCCCTATAAGTTTCACCTATCTGATTTTTGATAGTGATATTAATATATATGTATTGAAGCAAGTGTGGGATGAAACAGTTCCACTGTGTCTATAAAACCTAACTCTTGGGATATTGGGGGCCATGTTTACAAGAAAAGAGTAGCAAATCCTTAGCTACTGTATGTACCATGGGGAGAAATAAACACCCCTTGTTGATATGGGGTATTTTAGCTATCTAAATGCTAGCGACCTCTAGCTTCAATGAGTTCCAGGAAGGTATCTAAAGCTTTGCGCTATGTGAAGGCTTAAACACTTCATTAAACTAAAGTTGTAACTTTATTTTATTTATTTTTCCCAATGGCGAAGTTGAATTACTAGGTATAACCAGCACTGCCTACATATTTATAAATCAGTTTGTTAGTGGAAAATGTTAATTTTTATATTGCAGGGATGTTTTATTTCTTTTGTAGCTCTGCACTACTAGTGAGTCCTGTAACGAAGATAAAAAAAACTTTATTTATTTATTTATTTTTTTTCAAACTTATGTATATGTTTTCACATGTAATCTAAATCCTTCTTGTTGCTGTTAGATAGGTATTAAGCTTCCATTGTGTGATTGATGAATCATTTTGTCGCCATATGAAATTATGCCAAAACCCAGAGTAGCCGCGCTTTGTTTTGAGCTCAAGGGCTTGCCATAAGCCGGAGTTCTGTGTGACCTTTACTTATCTTGGTCTGTGCGCTTTTAATGGCTCTACAACTGGAAGCCGTTACCCCTTCTCCCAGAAAACTTTGAGGTAGCTTGATGCTTTTCCTGTATTAAGGTAACTCTCCTTTTTAACTATAATTTCTCTTAAGTCCTGTATGGAACACAGGCACTGTGGGGTAAAATATCCTGCATGATGCTGGGATTCTTGCCTTTAAAGGGATAGAAATCTCTCAATTAAGCTTTGATCATTTTTCATGGTCTTTCAATTAAAGTATGTATATGCCTATAGCCATGTTAATAAGGATTTGGGGAATTTAATGTTGATGGTTATTCAGCTTTAAAAGGCTCTGATGTGGAGACTGACTCCCTACTTCATTCTTCTCCCACCAGACATACTCCATTTTAAAAGTGACCTTCAAAGGAGACCTTTTTGTGCAAAGATTTTTAGCCTGTGTGTGCCTGCCTGGCAACCAAATTTGCAATATCTATGGTGCTTTTTTTTTTTTTTGTTTGTTTTCTTCCTCCTATATAAGACCTCATGGCAGCCAGGGACAACAGGAAGGTTCCAACGTTCTGCTCTCAGGTGGGGTATCTGCTGGATTTTGCTGTGGATGCAATGTACGTACGTTCAATGGTGCTTTCACCTCTCCTATGGGTGTCTTCTGATTTTTCTCTCATAGAATATTGAATAGCAAACTGTTGACTGAAAAATTGGTGTTTTAACCATGTATAAGATACGGGGGGTGCTGTCAGATCCGGATTATACCAAAACATAAAAATAGAAAAAGATGGATCCTAATGATGCACTCATTAACCTCCAACATAGTATCCAAGAGCATCTTTTTGTGTTTATTTTATATTAAAAAAAAATAAAATAAATAAAAATAAAAAAAAATAAAATATATAATATAAAATTTTTTTATATTATTATATAGTGTGTGTGTGTGTGTGTGTGTGTAATGGAAGCACTCACAACTATGTAGACTTGTGCCCGGGTGCTCTCAAGTGGCAATAGATGTGTAAAAAGAAAAGTCGAAGCACTTACAGGACTTCTTCCTAAATGAGAAGGAATAGATTTATTAAACAAAAAATCGACGTTTCGGCTAGGCTCTGCTGGCCTTCCTCAAGACAAACAAGATGGTGAAAAAAGCCAGTATATAAACCCTCATGCAAGGGAGGTGCCAAATCTGCGCAAGGGTCGCTCTGATGTCATCTGACGTATTAGGTCATCGGATCGGACCCTAAACAAATGTGAACTATCCGTGTCAAACATAAAAATTATTTATAATGGAAGAAAACTTTGTATTGTTAAAAGGAGATACATACTACTATA